>JARQOD010000006.1:182045835-182162400 GCA_033576555.1 Oophaga sylvatica
CCACCATGTTCTCTTCTCATCCCTGGGCTACAACACCGCCAGTTGTTGCTCGGAAGTGCTGTTAGCACAGTGAACACTTGCTCCTGTGTTACTGGGGTTCAGTAATGTCAGCTGTTCCCCTGCTGTGTGAACGGCAAAAAGTCCTGCTGCCTCCACCCTGTTCTCTTCTCATCCCTGGGCTACAACACCGCCAGTTGTTGCTCGGAAGTGCTGTTAGCACAGTGAACACTTGCTCCTGTGTTACTGGGGTTCAGTAATGTCAGCTGTTCCCCTGCTGTGTGAACGGCAAAAAGTCCTGCTGCCTCCACCATGTTCTCTTCTCATCCCTGGGCTACAACACCGCCAGTTGTTGCTCGGAAGTGCTGTTAGCACAGTGAACACTTGCTCCTGTGTTACTGGGGTTCAGTAATGTCAACTGTTCCCCTGCTGTGTGTACGGCAAAAAGTCCTGCTGCCTCCACCATGTTCTCTTCTCATCCCTGGGCTGCAACACCGCCAGTTGTTGCTCGGAAGTGCTGTTAGCACAGTGAACACTTGCTCCTGTGTTACTGGGGTTCAGTAATGTCAGCTGTTCCCCTGCTGTGTGAACTGCAAAAAGTCCTGCTGCCTCCACCCTGTTCTCTTCTCATCCCTGGGCTACAACACCGCCAGTTGTTGCTCGGAAGTGCTGTTAGCACAGTCTACACTTGCTCCTGTGTTACTGGGGTTCAGTAATGTCAGCTGTTCCCCTGCTGTGTGAACGGCAAAAAGTCCTGCTGCCTCCACCCTGTTCTCTTCCCATCCCTGGGCTACAACACCGCCAGTTGTTGCTCGGAAGTGCTGTTAGCACAGTGAACACTTGCTCCTGTGTTACTGGGGTTCAGTAATGTCAGCTGTTCCCCTGCTGTGTGTACGGCAAAAAGTCCTGCTGCCTCCACCCTGTTGTCTTCTCATCCCTGGGCTTCAACACTGCCAGTTGTTGCTCGGAAGTGTCATTGGCACGGGTACTCACTCCTGCCCAGACTGGTTACAGCACGCCATCTGTTTCCTGTCAGTGTAAACGTCACTTAGCCTCCAATAAGTTGTCCTGTCGTGTTGCGGTCGGGTTAGCCGACTCTATGGTGCTTGGAGTTTAGGTGCTTCCTATGTGTGCTGCGGGATATGCAAATAAAGGCTGTTTCCGTTGTGACAATAGGACAATCACCCACTGTAGTACTGTGGGATTTGGTAACTGCGGCCGGCTCGCGGCCTGTCATCTTAAATTTCCATGGGTACCTTCTGCTACCCGTCCGGGTTCCAGTACCGTCAGCTGGTTCTCCGCAGTGCCTTTGGCCTAGGTGCCTCCATCTCGGTATCCGAGTTCCAGCAATGTCTGCTGGTCCTTGGTAGTGCTTTGGAGCACAGGTACCTCCTGCTTAGTAACCGTGTCCCAGTAACGTCAGCTGGTCCTCGGTTGTGCCATTGGCTCTTTTCCTTCTGCTGCCCCTCCGGGTTCCAGCACAGTCAGCTGGTCCTCGTTATTTGGATTGGCTCTTGTACCTTCTGCTACCCATCCAGGTTCCAGTACCGTCAGCTGGTTCTCCGCAGTGCCTTTGGCCTAGGTGCCTCCATCTCGGTATCCGAGTTCCAGCAATGTCTGCTGGTCCTTGGTAGTGCTTTAGAGCACAGGTACCTCCTGCTTAGTAACCGTGTCCCAGTAACGTCAGCTGGTCCTCGGTTGTGCCATTGGCTCTTTTCCTTCTGCTGCCCCTCCGGGTTCCAGCACAGTCAGCTGGTCCTCGTTACTTGGATTGGCTCTTGTACCTTCTGCTACCCATCCGGGTTCCAGTACCGTCAGCTGGTTCTCCGCAGTGCCTTTGGCCTAGGTGCCTCCATCTCGGTATCCGAGTTCCAGCAATGTCTGCTGGTCCTTGGTAGTGCTTTAGAGCACAGGTACCTCCTGCTTAGTAACCGTGTCCCAGTAACGTCAGCTGGTCCTCGGTTGTGCCATTGGCTCTTTTCCTTCTGCTGCCCCTCCGGGTTCCAGCACAGTCAGCTGGTCCTCATTACTTGCATTGACTCTTGTACCTTCTGCAACATTTACAAATTGAAGATTTTTTCAATGCTTTTTTGGGTAATCACTCTGGATCTCCAACAATGAAGACGACGACCCTGATGACCACCCCGAAGAAGATGACGACCACAAGGACGACGAGCATCAAGCCAACCAGCCTAAACACCATCACAAAGAAGAAATAAAAGATTACCAAACAGGACTAAGAAGGTTAAGACAAACTACAAGATACAGAACAAGAGACTTAAGAACAATAAGCAGAAGATCAAAAAGCAGAAGAACATGAAGTATAAGACCAAAATGAAGAGCAAAATATATGCTCTAAATTATAAGCAGAAGAAGACTAAGCAGTGTATGGGGGTGAGTCCGTTCCTCCTCGTGGTGCCCCTGGAAAATGCCTGCTGCTGCAGGCTAAACTGAACACGGACAAATACTGTTGTAATTTAAATCTTTTGTGACAGCAAGAATGGAAGGATGACAAATTCATACTTTGACAGATTACAAGTACAGGATTCTCTGTCACAAATAAGAATATGATGAAGAAGATGAAGTACAATATGAATAAGAATAATAGTTTAATAAGAAGAATATGAGTAATGTTAACAAAAAGATGAATAGCAAGAAGTTTAAGAAGCAGATAAAGAAGGTGAAGATGAAGAATAATTTGATGAAAAAGATGATGCTGCTGAAGATTATGAAGGAGAAAGTGTGTGAAAAGTTAAAAAGGTGAAGAGCATGGAAGTTGTGAAATATACATATTTGCCAAAATAGAAAAAACGTTAACAACATTGTCAATTTCTTCGTCAATCCGAACATCTTTAAAAAAAAAAATATTTATGCTATTCCATTTGATTGGGTTAAACATCTATGCCTTTAATGTCTCCTCAACCTTCCACAATACATTGTACATTACTCTTTGTTGTTTTCCTTCATGTACAATTAACCAACAAGGCAAGAATGGGGTTTTTTTAATTCAGATATTTTGTTCCCATAGACTTACATTGGATTTCCGGTATCGGTATCGGGTATCGCCGATATTTTTTGGGTATCGGCGATACCATTCCGATTCCGATACTTTTGGATATCGGAAAGTATCGCTCAACCCTAGTAAACAGATATTACAGATGTTGTGGAGCTGACCGGCGGACGCCGGGTATATGAGATGAAGCTGGCTCTGGCGAGGATAGTCAAGTTCCAGGTAGACGGTAGGAAGCTGGCTCCAACAACTTTAGCTTTGTCCACGGGTTTGGACGGAACTGGATGACACTTGAGTGTATAGGTACAGATGTCATCTAGGGTAGCCGAACAACAGGTCACTGATATTCTGCGGAGACAAACAGTATAAGCAGAGTGCCAAACGGAATGCTATAACAGCGCAGACAGAGCAAGGACAGAACTGGGTTTAGAAAGAGTAGATACTCGTTGCTCCGGCACTCCCTCTATGGCAGAGTGGCCAGAAATAGTTATCAGTGCGCTGCCATTGGCTAATTTATATTTTCAAAAAATGCGCGCAGTCCCTTTAAGAGACTAGAGGGAGGCGCACTCGCGTCCTAAGCATTCTCCCTGGAGGCCTGCTGGCAGCGTACCAGGAAGTAGAAGAGAGAGAAGCAGCAGCAGGAGGCCGAGGGACAGAGAGTAGGGATCCTGAGAGGGACTTCACAGAGTTACAGAGGCAGCCTCGGGAGCAGGAGCGGGTGAAGGACCAGAACTGGGACCAGGTGTAGCAGCTTGTTTGCCAGATGCATGATACAGCTATGTAAGGAAATTAACCATTGAATCAACAAAAAGTGTCAGTTAGGTGGGTCAAATATAGAGTTTGTTTGGTTACATAGGGCACAATTCATTAAAACCTCCATTGAGGTCAACCTATAATCTAACATGTTGATCCAAAGGAAATCAAAAACTCCATGCTGCAGAATCTAATTGCTCCATATTAGGGGAAAAATTAATTCCCAACTCCACATATGGGAATCAGACTGGTTCCCTGGGTCACCGTCTCAGCACAGAATCTAGAAGCTGATCCTAATGTAACAATATCATGTGACAGAGTTCCAGGGCTTGTTTGTGACTAGTCCCTGCCTAGTGTGATAAGGCCTGGGTTTACATCCAGCAGCTGAGGAAGCCAGAGATGTGAGTGAGGGGTGAGTATTATTTTTTGTTTGTTGTTAACCTTTTGCAAACCCTATATGGTTCAGCAAAATGGCAATCAACTTGCCGCCAATTTGATGAATTGCTGCAAGGTGCATTACAAAAAAATGTGTTCTGGAAAATACAGATTTTTAAAAAGTTTGAGTAAAATTCAATTCCACTCGAATTCATTTTCAACCATATCTAATTATGGTACTTAATTCCTCCAGTACTCTAGGTTTTTGGACCTGATGAGTTTACAGTTTTACAGCGCTGTACTTTAATTGAAAATTTATTACATCTGTCATGTTCTTTTCTTGTGTAGATACTGTAGAGAAGGCATTTAATTGATTTTCCTTCCCCATATGCTTACACCATGTCACCCAGATTATTTTTTGAAAGAGCCAGCACTATTATTTTTGAGCCTTACTACTTATGTACTCCCAAGATTTTTCTTTTTTTCTTACTTTCTTTAACAATGAGGAAACTCATCAATGTTTAAAAACAAGTACGGTTTTAGAAATTTGAGGAGACAAAACCAAAGGAATGTGTATGGTCCTAAGAATGGTTGTCCGGTGTTAAACTACACCTGTGCTGTCACTCTATGTGACTGCAGACTTGTAAATCCTCACATCGTGTGCACTGGTGGCTGGTTCAAGCCATAGAGAAGGAGGCAGAAGCTCCCCTGTAACTTCACAGCCATTCTTTATTGTTAGCAGCGGAGCATCAGTAAGGCTCCTTGCACAGGGACTAGCATCAACAATGGTGGCGTACAAAAGACTGCAATGAGGGCAATTGGCCAAGATACCCCCTCCCACTAGGGCCAATTTCTGCTCTAAGTCATTTTTTTTTATAATTATATTCCTTATAGCAGTAATGCAGTTCAAATGCCATATATTCAATGTTTGCATACATCTCTTATGCAAATTGCCTCTCCAAAAAAAGAGGACTTGTACTCTATAGCGCCACCTATTGGAAGTAGCGATCCTACAAGTCGCAATCAACTCTTTAACGAGTCTTGTAATATTACTTAGGATAAAAGCCAAATCAGTATCTCCATTTGCAGACACGGTGTTTCGGACTATTGGTCCTCGTCAGTGCAAAATAGCTTACCTCGACGCGCCAGAGCTGGTATATCACTCTCCACAAGGAGAAATCTTACCCCTTAGACCCTAGTCCAGAGCCTCTCATCCAGCCAAATCAGATCTCTCCTACATTGCACTGACGAGGACCAATAGTCCGAAACACCGTGTCTGCAAATGGAGATTCTGATTTGGCTTTTATCCTAAGTCATATTACAAGACTCGTTAAAGGGTTGATTGTGACTTGTAGGATCGCTTCTTACAATAGGTGGCGCTATAGAGTACAAGTCCTCTTTTTTTGAAGAGGCAATTTGCATATTAAATTTCACAGAGGAGCATTGCACGGCGAATAAGCCTCCTTACCTCGACACGCCAGAGCAGGTATGTCACTCTCCACAAGGAGAAACCTTACCCCTTAGACCCTAGTCCAGAGCCTCTCATCCAGCCAAATCAGATCTCTCCTACTTTGCACTGACGAGGACCAATACTCCGAAACACCGTGTCTGCAAATGGAGAATCTGATTTGGCTTTTATCCTAAGTCATATTACAAGACTCGTTAAAGGGTTGATTGTGACTTGTAGGATCGCTACTTCCAACAGGTGGTGCTATAGAGTACAAGTCCTCTTTTTTTGAAGAGGCAATTTGTATATTAAATTTCCCAGAGGAGCATTGCACGGCGAATAAGCCTCCTTACCTCGACATGCCAGAGCTGGTATGTCACTCTCCACAAGGAGAAGCCTTACCCCTTAGACCTGCATACATCTCATCATTTATAGAGTGCTCCTGCATTCTGTTGTTTGTATAATTGGTACCTAAGTGTCACGTTGAGGAGAACCAATGGGCTTATGGAGCTTCCTCCCTCTGGTAACTTTAGGTTATTAATATTACTGCAACTTGTGAAGTAAGCCAGGAATTTTAAACAATGGTTTTATTCTTTAGGAAACATAGGCTAAAGGTGACTGTATTCACTAAGACATTTTCTGCTTCATGTGTTAAAAAGAAATTGCTAATTGTATTGAACGTGTTTCCCTTGTCAATAGGGTTCATACATACGACTGCGGGGAGGAAATTGCACGATGGTTGTCTAGTTTCCTTGGTCGCAAGTGTCGTTTAATAAGGCAATCATCAAATTTTCATCGCTATGGAGGTGCAAAGAGAAAAGGTATGCCATCATCATACAGTGAAGATTATAGATATACTTCATGAAGAATATTGCAGTAGAATTGTAGATGATTTAATATTATGTTAACTATGATGTATGTTAGAGTTTTTATAGCTCAATTTCTTTTCAGGACCTGTGGATGCTAGTTCACCTTCACTTTCTTTGGTGAACGAAGCCCAGTACCTTCTGGTGAATGCAGCAAGCATTTTTCAGCTAAGTCAGAAAATATCGCTCAGGTAAAATTTCAATCTTCTAAAATTGTATGAGCAGAGATTTGACAATTATGCGCCAATACATAAAAGGGTTGTTTGAGATTTATCTTAAAGCAGCAAGTGCGGTAAATGAACACTTAATTACAAGGTATAACTCACCTTGAGGTCAAGTTCACACAACTGTATTTTCGGTCTGAATGATGTCCATGGAAAAACAGACCAATGTTATTCAATAGGGCTGTGTAGATATTCATCTTTTATCACAGACAAAATCTATGCATGAAAAGAAATTGCAGCATGCACTAGTCTCTTCTGTGTGTCGAATGAGACTTGCCTATTAAAGTTTGTGTACGGAATTAAAATCGGATCCCATATGGATCAACAGTATAGCATCCGATTATTACGGGTACACTGCAATTGTGAAACTGTATTTGGTCTCATAAATTTTAATAGTTGATGATGTATAAAAACAAATGTCATACAAATGCAATACGGATTGCATATGGATAACATTGTCCCTTTTTCTTTTGCATGAACATTGAACAATTTTTCAATGCTCTCATATGAACCTCGTCTATTACTCATATACTGTAAGCCTGACTGTTCTAGCATGGCACTTTCCATGGCCTCTACCAGTCCATGTCCACTTGACCCGTGCAGCCAAATACTGGCTTCTGTGATAATCCCTGTGTGACACTTCTAAGGCCAGTGATTGGCTGCAGTGGTCTCATGCGTGGACAGCAGATCATCACTGCAGGATAAGTAGGCAGAGATTGCCGGAGACCACCGTAGCACTGTTTAAAAAGTTATTATGCCATTTTATTTCACTTGCTTCCAATAAGGAAGATTTTAGAAACCTTGGACAACTCTTTTAAAGCAAAAGTTTAGTTTTACTTGAAGCCTCTAGATCAGGTGTATACCTCTGTATAACATCTTATCTAAAAGTGTGTAATGCAATCAGAAAACATCTTTTTCGAGTGCTTTTTTTTTTATTGCCTTGCATTTACTAATTCTAAGGATCCACACTGCGTTTATTGCAGGGAGGACGCAGACCATGCTGAAGAATTTCAAGGAGATCAAATGACTCGACGCTTCCGAGCCAATTTAGTCATTGACAGCAACATACCTTTTCAAGAGGAAGAGTGGAATGAGGTTTTCATTAGCGGTTTACACTTCAAGGTACAATTGTTTAATTGAATATTAGCCATTCACTTAGCTCAATGTTCTTATAATTATACAAATGTATATACTTCAATTTACTAGCTGACTAATTGGTAATTTAACACTCACAATTAAAGGGATTTTGTAATCATCGTAAATAGATAAAATTGTGAAAACAAGCAAATGTGAAAATAACCTGCTTACTACTAAAAATCTTCTCCATTCTCAAGAATGGATACCATTGCTTACTGGTCGTTGCTTAGTTTACTGGTCAGTTTTGCAGCCTAAAGGCCCCTATACACATTAGACCAATAGTGGCCAAATCGATTAATAACAACAGGTTCGTCCAACAGTCTAATGTTAACGATGTACACCAATAGAAAATATAAGGAAAAAGGAAGGTCAGACATTGTCTAATTTGCAGATCATTTTGATCGCTAACAAATTGGCAAAGCGAGCACTCCTGTTTATGGGAGATTAGGGCTAGATAGATGCCAGCCGAAGGATCTGATGAACTATCAATCAATTGACATCTAACCAAAGTGTATTGGGGCTTTGCAAAAATATCTGATTTCCTAGGCAAGGAAAGCAGTACTTACATGCCCTATTTGAAAGATGGCCAGATCGCTGAATCCCACCAGCTTCAGTGCCACTGCACTACTCCAATGCTGCAGAATCAAAGATTCCCTTGTTGCAGCATTGGAGGGTGCACAGTGTGAGCCAGAGGCTCAACAATGATACTGGTCCACATTGACCCTCAATCAAGAGCACACCTTCCCTTTCAAGCACAAAGCCCAGAGGCTAGGGAACAGTGCACTCCCGAAGACTAGGTGAGACAGCCCTTTTATTTTTTCTTTTCAGTCACTTGTCTTTACATCAACTCTATAATGGAATAAAAACCAAAGTGGTACATTTTCCACAGTACATAGATACTACATTACAAGACACATATACTATATATAGTTGTCTAGTAATACATAATAGTGGTCTTTATATAGCAGTGCTTTATCAGCTAAGGAACAAACAAATAAGCAAAACTGCAAATAATCTCAACAAATGAACAAACAATGAAACTAAGGAAAGCGATCCAGGCATAGAAGATCTTACAATCCAAGGCTGTGGACATTTTCTACCTGTACTTAAAGGTGTTTCATACAGTGCCATTCAAAGGGATGGTACATGAAGAACAGTGGGACTTTTGAAAAAAATTTGTAAATAGGTTAACAACTGGCTTATTGATTGGAACAGAAGGTGGTTATTAGTGGAACAGAGTCTGATTGAGTTGCAGTTAACAGTGGGATGCAAAAAGGGTCAGTATTGGGTCCACTCATTTTTAATATATTTATTAATGACCTTGTAGAGGGCATACAGCATAGAGTTTCAATATTTGCAGATAATGATGCTATCAGCCATCCCTATAGCCATTTGTGTGCTGTATGTGACCCATAAACTTGTTTTGACCCTTGTCATCCGTGTGGCCGGGAAAAACGGACATGTCTCTATATGGTTAAGACAAACACACGGTCCATGTGAAAACACACAAATGTCAAGACCACCAAAGGTTTTAATAGGTTTGTTTGGATACATGTCTCCAGTATGTGTGAAAACAGATGCCACACGTTTATGGGGATGTTGAAGTCTCCCAGGAAAAGGGTTTTCAATTCTGACGACATGATGTGTGGCAACAAGGCAGAAAAGTGGTCAAGGAAGTGGGTGGGTGAGCCTGGGGGATGGTATATGACCACTTCTCTGAGGGAAAGGGCATGGTAGAGCCTGATTGTGTGGACCTAAAAAGAAGAATGGTGTAAAATAGGACATTATTTTTATTTTTTTAAATAGGATTGGTGGTGGCAGCGAGTAGTGTGGGGTTATCGTGAAGTTTGCCGTGATTGGACGGCGGTATATTCACATATTCCATGCGTTGTAATCCGGAGGTGTATACGCCTTACGCTCACTGTTAGTTTTCCAATAACTAATTATTTGGGAACAGCTTCCACGGTTGATCATTGCCCAATTGTGTAATTGTCTGGATGATAGGGGACAACTAAGAGCTTTTCGCTCCAAAGATCTGCCTGACTCCCAGCCTGTGATCTCTGTGATAATAGGATGAAATCCTTGACAAATTGGTTGGTCAATCCAATAATGCAGCCTTTCCACCTGGTGGATACAGACGGTTTCTGGAAATGGATGACCATCGCTGTCCCCTAGTACCAGTTGCCCAGTCGCCATTACTTCTCTAAGAAATATGTGCCTGCACTACACCAGCATGTGGCAGAGAACATCATCCATTTCTTGAAAAAATCTGTATGACAGAGTGCATTTTAACACTGACACCTGGACAAGTAAGCATGGCCAGGGGCATTACATCTTGATACCTGGGCACTGGGTGACTGGTGGCTGTGGGGGCAGACGGGGAAGGGGCTGCTCCACAAGTCTTGGAATCCCCAAGTCTTGCAGGCACTTGGGGATGGAAAACTAAACTACTAGACAACAGGGGTTGGAGAACTAAACTACTAAACACCTAGGGTTGGCTAACTAAACCACTATACACCAAGGGATGGAGAACTAAACCACTACACACCAAGGGAAGGTGAACTAAAACACTAGACTCCAAGCTGTCACTAGACATCAAATCTTGGAATCCCAAATGCTTGCGGGACAAACCTCTGTATCTAAATCTTCCTCCACTGCTTCTGCTTCCTCTACCTTCTGTAAGGCTTCCACCTGCGCCCTCAACCTGTCCCTTAATGAGACTTGTTTTCCACAGTGCAGAAAGAATCCCCCAGCTCCACACTGCGCAACCAGGGAAAACCGCAATCAGGCAGTGTTTAAATTAATATGCCTTGGAGATCGCAGTCACATAGCTGAAGAGTTTTGGACAGCTAACCAGACCAAGTTTGAGCAATGGCTGTCCCCACTGAACTTGGAGTCAGTGAACGTCGTGTGCAATAACGGTGCAAACCTGGTGGTGGACCAATGCATGGCTCTCGTCCTCAATCTGGTGGTACAGAAATTTCTACCCCACTATCCCAGCCTGGATGTGCTGCTTCAGAAAGCACTGTCACTGTGTGCTCATTTCTGTCTTCCACACCCCACTTGTCATCGACTTGCATTGCTACAATTGTGTTTCAGGCTACCATTTAACAGGTTGATATGCGCGGTACAGGAATTCCACTCTGCACATTTTGCAGTGACCGTGGCAAAACACCGACAACCCCTGGCAAAGTATGACATTTTGCATACTCGGGCCCATCGCAGTACCAACGAGTAGCAAATCACACTTGCAGAGACTGCACATATGAAGGAACTCTGCACCTTTCTGCAGTTTCAAAATGGCTACTAAAATGGTTAGCTCTGACATTGCCGTCATCAGCATCATTATTTTGCTCATCTACATGCTGTAGCACACTTTGAATAGTCTGCGGGAGGAGGTGGTGGTCCCAGAGGAAGAGGAGGAAGCAGAGGAGGATGCGGAAATGATAAGAATATCACAAAGTTCTGGACTGTCGTCGCACAGGCAGGTGCCATGGGAGGGTGGATTACAGCTATCGAAGGGGGCTCATGGTATCAGAAAAATTGTTAGTAAAGGTGCAGGAGCCGAGAAACAAATTTAGGAGGAAGAAGTGATGGGCGTGCAACAGTAAAGAGATGAAAAGAATAGTGATCCCCTCTCTGTTGCCCGTGGTTGGCAGGAGGGAACGGAGGAAACAAGCTTGATTGTTATCCCGCCACCAACACAGCATGGTCTTGGACCTAATGGAAGCTCCCAACACTTGAGTGCCTTCTTGCTGCACTAGCTGCAACATGATTGTTGGCCGCATTGTTAGAATTAGAAATAGTGCTGACTTCTGGGTTGCCACTGTTACATCCACAGTACAGGAGTAAATTTTGCCAGATGCTACACCTCCTGGAAAGGAATGCGCGTATGCTGGAGTATCAAAACACGCTTGTTGACAATCTTAAGAGTGCTTTTCCAAAGACAGCAGTAAAACACACAGTGTGCATCACAGTTATAGACTTTAAACTCCGGGATCGTTGAGCCGTGAATGCAAAAAATATTAGCAGCAGCATTGTAAGGAGAAGAGGCAGCACTGTGGCTTGGTGGTTAGCAGGGCCGCCATCAGGGCATTACTGCCCTTACTGGCATATGTGGCCCGATGAGCAGAGGGGACCTGCAGCGGGCCCCCCTCTGTTCTGCTCACCGAGCCCGAGCGTCCTCCAACACACGATCAGTAAAAATCTGTTACTGTGTAGGAGAATCCTCCCGCACAGCAACAGTTAACAGCCGCCAACCAATCACAGACCGGCAGCTGACGTCAGTGCGCATGTCGCCAACGTATGATATCACTGTCATATGTCAGAACGATGCTGCGTGCCTCAGCCGAATCGTAGTGAGGACATCGCTGGAGCTGGGCCAGGTAACTTTTTTTTAAAAAAACGCGATGTGGGGCATGTTATACCGGTATGGGTGTGCATTATACTACTATGGGGGGTTTTAAGGGAAAGGGGATGCATTATACTATGGGGCGTATTATACTATTGGGCTGCTGCATTATACTGCTATGGTGCTGCTGCATTATTCTATGGGTGCATTATACTGCTATGGGCTGTCGCATTATACTTTGGGTCCATTATACTACTTTGGTGCTGCTGTATTATACTGTGGGGTATCTTATACTGCTATGGGGCTGCTGCATTATGCTATGGGTGCATTATACTCCTATTGATGCATTATACTAAGGGGCTGCTGCATTATACTGCTATGGGGCTGCTGCATTATACAATTGATGCATTATACTGATATTGGGCTGCTGCTTTATACTATGGGGTGCATTATACTCCTATGGGTGCATTATACTATGGGGCTGCTGCATTATACTGCTATGGGTCTGCTGCATTATACTATGGGTGAATTATACTGCTATGGTGCTGCTGCATTATACTGTGGGTGCATTATACTGCTATGGGTCTGCTACATTATACTATGGGGCGCGTTATACTTCTATGGGTGCATTATGCTATAGGGCTGCTGCATTATACTATGTGGTGCATTATACTACTATGGGTGCATTATACTATAGGGCTGCTGTATTATACTATGGGTGCATTATACTATAGGGCTGCTGCATTATACTGTGGCTGCATTAAACTGCTATGGGGCTGCTGCATTATGCTATGGGGCTGCTGCATTATACTGCTGAGAGGCTGCTGCATTTTATTCCTATGGTGCTGCTGCATTATACTCCTATGGGGCTGCTGAATTATACTCCTATGGGGCTTCTGCATTATAGTACTATAGGGGTGCATTATACTGCTATGGAGGTGCATTATAGTACTATGGGGATGCATTATAATTCTATTTGGGTGCATTATGCTGCTATGTTGGTGCATTATACTGCTATGTGGGTGCATTATACTACTATGTGGGTGCATTACACTATATATGACTATGGGGTACATTATACTACTATACTGTACACGGACACTGTACATGAAGTACAGATCTCCTGTGTATAATGGCACTTATGGTGACATTAGTATTGTGTTTTTTTATTAATGATCAGTATTGTAGTATTCAGTCACTAGGTTGTGGTAATATGTTATCTGGTCATGCTGTGGCTGTTTTTGTTCCTTGTATGTGCTATTATTTGGTCACTATGTGGTGGTAATATGTGGTCTGGACATGGTGTAGCGGTATTTGTTCCTTGTACAGTATGTGGTATTTTTCGGTCACCATGTGGTGGTAATATGTGGTCTGGTCATGGCATGGCGGTATTTGTTCCTTGTTTGTGATATTATTGGTAATTTTAAAAATTGAAAAATAAATAAAAATATACTTAAATTGTATTGCATATTTTAACAAATGTTTAGTAAGCTACAGTAGAGTAGAGCCCAGCCAAAAGAGTCTGCCTTGTCATACTCGCGGATTAAAAAATGTGGTGCAGAAGGGGAGTTTTCCAAGAGAGGGCGGTGGGACTGTGAAATGTTCGAGGGGTGGAGGTGGAGGCCCGAAAATTTTGCCAGTATGGGGCCCCGAAATTCCTAGTGACAGCCCTCGTGGTTAGCATTGCAGTACTGAGGTCTTGGGTTAAAACCCCACCAAGGACAACATCGGAAGGACTTTGTATGTTCTCCTTGTGTTTGCATGGGTTTCTGTTATGTTTCGGTAGCTGAGGAGTGCAGGCAAAAAAGCAATACACCAGAGCAGTTGGAATCTATGAGATTGCAGTACCCTGACTAACCACCACAACTAGAGGCAGCCGTGGAGCGTTCCTACGTTGGTCCTAGACGCCTCGTCACAGCCTGAGAAACTAACTACACCTAAAGATAGAAATAGGAAAGCTATCTGCCCCGGAGCAGAACCCCAAAGATAATAGAAAGCCCCCAAACATGTAATGGCGGTTAGACAAGAGGAAATACTGACACAGAAAGAAAATAGTATGAGCAAACGCTGGGGCCCAAACTATCTAAATAGAAAAGGACAGGAAGGGTACTTACTGCAATCTCAGAAAACCCTGAAAAACACCAACTCTACTAATTTCAAAATCACCTGAGATCACACGACCTCTACCACCTAAATTAGTTCTCTGGTGTAACAAAATCAAAACAGCAGCCACTGAAAAAACTGGAAAAAGCAAAAGTACAAACATCAGTGGCTGAACTAAACTGAGAGGGCAAAAGCCCCCGGAGGGGACCCTGAAGGCCCCCACAGAAGTGCAGGACAAAATGCAAAAATATAGTAACAAACACAAAAGAAGGGAAAGGTCTTATCTGATAGCAGGAGATGCAGACACGACACAGCAGGCTACAAGGGAAACTGGAATGAAGGATTCAGACCAGAACAATTGATCACCGGCAACCCTGATGGGAAAATGACTCCCTTATATAAGACCAGTCAGTAACACCTGATTCCCAGTCCTCACAATCTTCACTAGCACCGCTTGTAACAACCAAGGGAGTCTCTGCTCAGAACTCATCTCAAATCCATTCACAACAGGTTTCCTCCTGGTACTTTGGTTTCCTCTCACACTCCAAAGGCATACTGATAGGAAATTTAGATTGTGAGCCCCAATGGGTACAGTGTCAAAAATGTTGGTGAAGCGTTGTGTAATTAATGGCGCTACATAAGTGGGTAAAATAAATTAAAAAAAAGCAATTTATGTGAGTCGTTTCACACACTTTTTAGACCAGCCCTTACACTAGCAGAAACAGAGTACGTGACACGTAGTGAACGACTGGAGAAGATGGTGTACGAGTATCTCAAGCTCAATATCAATGCCATCAGGGGGAGTTTGGACCCTTTTGCATTTTGGTGTTAAAAAAATGGAAGAGTGGCCTGAACTTGCCGGTCATGCCTTGGAGGTTTTGTCATGCCGTCAGCCAGCGTTTTCTCAGAAATTGTCTTCAGGACTGCTGGTGATGTCCTGACAGATAAGCGCATCTAGCTGTCCCCTGAAAGTTTAGACCACCTAACTTTCATCAAGATGAAAAAGTGATGGATCTCCAATGAATTTGCATCCCAGTCACAGACTGGGCAGACTAGGCGATGGAGTAGTTTATAGTGTGCTTCATTGATCTCGCGTTATTGCAGTCTGTCACACCTTTTGTCGAGGCTTCTTTGCTACTGCTTCTGAGGTTATTAACAATTTTATGAAATGTGGAAACTCCAAGTTGGGTCTCCATCTGGGGGGCTACCTGTAGTGGAAGGGATGTCAGAGCCACCATTATACTATTTCTACTCTGGGAAAATTGATGATGTCTGTAAAGCGCTGTGGAATTAACGGTGCTATGTACATGAATAAAATCAATAAATAAAATAAATTAATGCCACTTAAGTGGTGTCTACTCCTAATTTTTGGAAAAATTTGGATTCCAAGTTGGGTCTCCTTCATGTGTGTTGCCTGAATTTGGCAGGGCTTTAGACCACCAGGCCTACACCTGTCATTAATCCATCTGCCACTGATCAATGTTTAAGCTAGAAATACAGGTCAAAGCTCTGTTCCAGGCCCTTTCCCTTGCTTAAATATGGACTGCTGACTGGACCACACAATTAGCACAAAGGATTTATATACTGAAATATAGCTTGCTTTCTGGAGCACGCTATTAGCACAAACAATTTAGATTCAGAAATGTGTACTCCTGGCTGGAGCCAAACTAATAACACTAAATATTTATATACAGAAACGTGGCCTTGTTTCAGGACCACACTATTAGCACAAACAGTTTATATTTTCAAATGTGTACTACTGCCTGGCCAAATATTTTACTAGCAAAAAATATTTTTTTCTGCAGAAATGCAGTCTTGTTTCAGGAACATGCTATTAGCACAAAGAATTTGTATGTGTACTCCTGCATGGCCAAAAATATTACCAGCACAAAATATTTTTCTGAAAAAATGTGGCCTGGTTGCAGGAACATGCTATTAGCACAAAGAATTTGTATTTTCAAATGTGTACTCCTGCCTGATGAAAAATATTACCAACACAAAAATTTTTTTGCAAAAATATGGCCTTCTTTCTGTAGCATGCTCTTAAGACAAACAATTTAGATTCTCAAATGTCGACTTCTGCCTCAAGCATAATATTAGCAGCCCAAAATAGTTGTATGCTGATGTGTGTCCTGGTGTCTCTGGACCACACAATTAGCAAAAACGATTGATCTGCTGAAAAATCAATTTTACAGCCACATAGGACCCTATGTATCTGAACTAGCTGACTGACAATCAACCGCCTACCTAACTATCTGACTAACCAGTGGCAGTAGCAGAAGCGACCTCAGCGCTGTTACACTGACAAAATGGTGCCAAAACAACATGTCTGCTTTTTTATATGGAGAGGGACATGTGACTTCATCAGCCAATGACAAAAGTCCTTGTGTCTGGACGTTCTGGATGGTTTCTGTGCCCTAATTGGCTGCGGAAATCTCCGCAAATTAAGTTAAGAAAAAAAATTCAGTAAGCCGCTCCTCTCACCACACTCCACCCTTCCACTCATCAAATTCATCCCCCTGCTCATCATACAGCACCACTATCCAAGCCAAAGTCCTAACAGAAGCATTAGTGGAAAAGCGATCATGTAACGAACTGTGGCTGACTTTTTTCATTTTTTTAAAAACATGCTCGGTTGTCTGAACACGAATCAGAATGTGCTTTGTTTGTGCTCAATTTGAGATTAGCGAACGTTTTCGGAACAAGTACGCTCATCTCTAGTTTCAGGGACCTCCACAACATTTCAGAGGACACTCTTCACCTGATACATACAGATTAGTGATGGGCAAGTAGCATCGTTGCTTGGGTCTCCCCAAGCATGCTCGAGTGATCTCCGAGTATTTTGGCTTGCTCGGAGATTTAGTGTTCTTGTTGTCTCAGCTGCATGATTTGCAGCTGCTAGACAAGCTGAATACATGTGGGAATTCCCTAACAAACAGGCATTCCACACATGTAATCAGCCTGTCTAGCAGTCACAATTCATGCAGCTGAGGAGACCAAAACTAAATCTCTGAGTACGCCAAAATACTCGGAGACCACCCAAGCATGCTCGGGGAAACCCGAGCAACGAGTATACTCGCTCATCACTAATACAGATATATAAAATGTTAACACAGTAACCGTTAAAATATCGAATACAAAAACTGGAAGAATAGTACCACTACTATGTATTCAGGCTGTTTCTCATGTCTGCTCTGCAAGTTAGTAGACATTTACTGATTGGTCACTAGTAGTGTTGAGCGATACGATACCGCAAGTATCGGGTATCGGCTGATATTAGCTCTATCGGCCTTTCGATACTTAGTTCCGATATTTTCGTCTTATCGGATACCGGAATCGGGATTGTCACTGTCACTGTCAGTGTCCGTCGGTCGGGTCTGTCAGGAGTCAGCGGCACTTACCTGGCAGAAGATCTCCGGCGGTCACGGGCTGGACTGCTTCATGGCCGCCATCATCTTTCCCCGGCGGTCACATGCAGTTTCTCGCGATAACTGCAGTGACTGCTGGGTAATCCCGGCCGTAAAGCAGTCAGTCCGATGACGTCACTGCCGGGGAAGCAGGTAATCAGCTGTGCTGCGTTGCGATGTAGCAGAGCTGGATCGTCGTGGGACTGTCGTTACTATGGACTGCGTCGGACAGGTGGTATACTGTTGGTTTGTTTTTTTTTCTTTTTTACAGGAGATCGATGGCGTCGCAGGAATGAGTGTATAATAAAATTAATGAAAACTGTGTTGTCTCTTTTATTTCATTAAAAGACTTTTTTCTTGCTTTGTCTTTTTTTTATACATTTAATAACTTTGGGATTAATAATGGATCGGTGTCTTATTGACACCTCTCCATTATTAACCGGGCTTATTGTCACCGTGCAATCAACGGTGACATTAACCCCTTATTACCCCACTTGCCACCGCTACAGGGCAGTGGGAAGAGCCGGGTAAAGTGCCACAATTGGCACATCTTTTGATGCGCCAAATGTGGGGCTGCTGTAGCCTGGTATTATCAGGCTGTTGAGGGCCAAAATCCATGGGCCTTGACAGTCTTTTAACCCCTTCACCCCCAAGGGTGGTTTGCACGTTAATGACCGGGCCAATTTTTACAATTCTGACCACTGTCTCTTTATGAGGTCATAACTCTGGAACGCTTCAACGGATCTTCGCGATTCTGAGATTGTTTTCTCGTGACATATTGTACTTCATGTTAGTGGTAAAATTTCTTCGATATAACTTGCGTTTATTTTTGAAAAAAATGCAAATATGGCAAAAAATTTTAAAATTTTGCAATTTTCAAACTTTGAATTTTTATTCCCTTAAAACAGAGAAATATATCACACAAAACAGTTAAGAAATAACATTTCCCACATGTCTACTTTACATCAGCACAATTTTGGAACCCAAATTTTTTTTTGTTAGGAAGTTATAAGGGTTAAAAGTTGACCAGCGATTTCTCATTTTTACAACAAAATTTACAAAGCCATTTTTTTTAGGGACCACCTCACATTTGAAGTCACTTTGAGGGGTCTATATGGCAGAAAATACCCAAAAGTGACACCATTCTAAAAACTGCACCCCTCAAGGTACTCAAAACCACATTCAAGAAGTTTATTAACCCTTCAGGTGCTTCACAGTACCTAAAGCAACGTGGAAGGAAAAAATGAATATTTTACTTTTTAGCCACAAAAATGATCTTTTACAAACTTTTTTTTTATTTTCACAAGGGTAAAAGGAGAAAATGGACAGATAAGGTTGTTATGCAATTTCTCCTGAGTATGCCAATACCCCATATGTGGGGGAAAACCACTGTTTGGGCACACGGCAGAGCTCGTAAGGGAAGGAGCGACGTTTGACTTTTTCAAACTAAAATTGGCTGGAATTTAGATTGGATGCCATGTCGCGTTTGGAGAGCCCCTGATGCGCCTAAACAGTGGAAACCCCCACAAGTGACACCATTTTGGAAACTAGACCCCTAAGGTACTTATCTAGATCTGTTGTGAGCACTTTGAACCCTCAAGTGTTTCACAAAAGTTTATAAAGCCTGGGTGTGAAAAAAAAAAAATCAATTTTCCACAAAAATGATTTTTTAGTCCCAAATTTTTGAATTTTCCCAAGGAAATTGGACCCCAAAAGTTGTTGTCCAATTTGTCCTGAGTACGCTGATACCCCATATGTGGGGGGGGGGAAACTGTTTGGGCGCACGGCAGGGCTTGGAAAGGAAGTAGTAACGTTTTGGAATGCAGACGTTAATGGGGGTCATGTTCCGTTTGCAGTGCCCCAGATGAGCCTAAACAGTGGAAACCCCCCACAAGTGACCCCATTTTGGAAACTAGACCCCCTAAGGAACTTATCTAGATCTTTGGTGAGCACTTTGAACCCCCAAGTGCTTCACACAAGTTTATAATGCCCGGGCATGAAAATAAAAAATCCTATTTTTTTCCCACAAAAATTATCTTTTAGTCACTAATTTTTTATTTTCCCAAGGGTAACAGGAGAAATTAGACCACATAAGTTGTTGTACAATTTGTCCTGAGTACGCTGATACCCCATATGTGGGGGGGGACCACTGTTTGGGCGCACGGCAGAGCTCGGAATGGAAGGAGCACCATTTGACTTTTTCCAACCAAAATTGGCTGGAATTGAGTTTGGATGCCATGTTGCATTTGGAGAGCCCCTGATGTGCCTAAACAGTGGAAACCCCCACAAATGACCCCATTTGGGAAACTAGACCCCCTAAGGAACTTATCTAGATTTTTGATGAGCAATTTGAACCCCCAAGTGCTTCACACAAGTTTATAACGTAGAGCCGTAAAATTTAAAAATCATATTTTTTCCACAAAAATGATCTTTTCACCCCAATTTTTATTTTTCCAAGGGTAACAAGACTCCAAAAGTTATTGTGCAATTTGTCCTGAGTGCGCTGATACCCCATATGTGGGGGTAAACCACTGTTTGGGTGCATGGCAGATTTGGAAGGGAAGGAGCGCCGTCTGACTTTTTCAACGCAGAATTGGCTGGACGCCATGTCGTGTTTGGAGAGCTCCTGATCTGCCTAAACAGTGGAAACCCCCATAAATGACACCATTTTGGAAACTAGACCCCTCAAGGAACTTATCTAGATGTGTGGTGAGAACTTTGAACCCCCAGGTGTTTCACTAAAGTTTATAACGTACAGCCGTAAAATAAAAAATCTTTTTTTTTTTTTACAAAAATGATTTTTTCGCCCCCAATATTTTATTTTCACAAGGGTAACAGAAGAAATTGGAACGCAAAAGTTGTTGTCCAATTTGTCCTGAGTACACTGATACCCAATATGTGGGCGAAAACTACTGTATGGGCACACGTCGGGGCTCGGAAGGGAAGTAGTGACGTTTTGGATTGCAGACTTTGATGGAATGGTCTGGGGGCGTCATGTCACATTTGGAGAGCCCCTGATGCACCTAAACAGTGGAGACCCCCCACAAGTGACCCCATTTTGGCAAATAGACCCCACAAGGAACTTATCTAGATGTGTGGTGAGCACTTTGAACCCCGAAGTGCTTCACAGAAGTTTATAACGCACAGCCGTAAAAATAAAAAATCTTTTTTTTTTTACAAAAATGATTTTTTCGCCCCCAATATTTTATTTTCACAAGGGTAACAGGAGAAATTGGACCCCAAAAGTTGTTGTCCAATTTGTCCTGAGTACGCTGATACCCAATATGTGGGAGAAAACTACTGTATGGGCGCACGTCAGGGCTCGGAAGGGAAGTAGTGACGTTTTGGATTGCAGACTTTGATGGAATGGTCTGGGTGCGTCATGTCGCATTTGAAGAGCCCCTGATGCGCCTAAACAGTGGAAACCCCCCACAAGTGACCCCATTTTGGAAAATAGACCCCACAAGGAACTTATCTAGATGTGTGGTGAGCACTTTGAACCCCGAAGTGCTTCACAGAAGTTTATAACGCACAGCCGTAAAAATAAAAATCTTTTTTTTTTTTTGCAAAAATGATTTTTTCGCCCCAATATTTTATTTTTACAAGGGTAACAGGAGAAATTGGACCCCAAAAGTTGTTGCCCAATTTGTCCTGAGTACGCTGATACCCAATATGTGGGAGAAAACTACTGTATGGGCACACGTTGGGGCTCGGAAGGGAAGTAGTGACGTTTTGGATTGCAGACTTTGATGGAATGGTCTGGGGGCGTCATGTCGCATTTGGAGAGCCCCTGATGCGCCTAAACAGTGGAAATCCCCAACAAGTGACCCCATTTTGGAAAATAGACCCCACAAGGAACTTATCTAGGTGTGTGGTGAGCGCTATGAAGCCCCAAGTGCTTCACAGAAGTTTATAATGTACAGCCGTAAAAACAAAAAAATAATTTTTTTGGTACAAAAATGATATTTTCGCCCCCAGTTTTTTATTTTCCCAAGGGTAACAGAAGAAATAGGACAAATTGCACAATAACTCTTGGGGTCCAGAGTACGCTGATACCCCATATGTGGGGATAAACTACTGTTTGGACGCATGGCAGAGCTCAGAAGTGAAGGAGCACCGTTTGACTTTTTCAACGCAGAATTGGCTGGAATTGAGATCAGACGCCATGTCACATTTGGAGAGCCCCTGATGTGCCTAAACAGCGGAAACCCCCAATTCTAACTCCAACCCTAACCCCAACACACCCCTAACCCTAGTCCCAACGCTAACCACAAACCTAACCCTAACACACCCCTAATCCCAACCCTAACCCTAATCCTAACTTTAGCGCCAACCCTAACCCTAACTTTAGCCGCAACCCTAACCCTAACCCTAATGGGAAAATGGAAATAAATACATTTTTTTAATTTTATTATTTTTCCCTAACTAAGGGGGTGATAAAGGGGGGTTTGATTTACTATTTATAGCGGGTTTTTATGATTGGCAGCTGTCACGCTAAAAGACGCTTTTTATTGCAAAAATAGTTTTTTGCATCGCCACATTTTGAGAGCTATAATTTTTGCATATTTTGGCCCACAGAGACATGTGAGGTCTTATTTTTTGCGGTACGGGTTGACGTTTTTATTTGTACCATTTTTGAGCAGGTGACATTTTTTGATCGCTTTTTATTTCGATTTTTGGGAGGTTAGAATGAACAAAAATCAGCAATTCATGAATTTCTTTTGGGAGAGGCGTTTTTATTGTTCCGCGTGTGGTAAAATTGATAAAGCAGTTTTATTCTTCAGGTCAGTACGATTATGGCGATACCTCATTTATATCATTTTTTTATGTTTTGGCGCTTTTATAGAATAAAAACAATTTTATATAAAAAATAATTATTTTTGCATCGCTTTATTCTGCGAGCTATAACTTTTTTATTTTTTCGCTGATGATGCTGTATGGCGGCTCGTTTTTGCGGGACAAGATGACGTTTTCAGCGGTACCATGTTTATTTATATCGGTCTTTTTGATCGCGCGTTATTCCACTTTTTGTTCGGCGGTATGATGATAAAGCATTGATTTTTTGCTTCGTTTTTTTTTTTTTTTTTTTTTAAGGGGTTCACTAAAGGGGTTAACTAGTGGGACAGTTTTATAGGAGGGGTCGTTACGGACGCGGCAATACCAAATATGTGTACTTTTATTGTTTTGTTTTTTTTATTTACAGGAAGAAATGAATTTATTGGGGAATATTTTTTTTTTTTTTAATTTATTTTGGATTTTTTTTTATAACATGTTTATTTTTATTTTTTTAACTTTTTTACTTTGTCCCAGGGTGGGACATCACTGTATTTTATCAAATCGCTGGTGTGACAGTGTGCACAGCACTCTGTCACACCAGCGATCGCTCAGGCATAGATGCAGGCTTCTCAGTGCCTGCTCTCGGCAGGCACTGAGGTAGCCGCCTCCCTCCAGGACCCCGGCGCCATCTTGGATCCGGGTCCTGGGAGGGAGGAAGCCCTCAGAACAGCGCGATCACATCGCGCTGGTCTGAGGGTCTCAGGGGGGCGCGCAGGGAGCCCCCACCCTGCGCGATCCTCCCCTGTGCCCCAGTACACCGCGATCATGTTTGATCACGGTGTGCTAGGGGTTAATGTGCCGGGAGCGGTCCGTGACCGCTCCTGACACACAGTCATGGGTGTCAGCTGTGATAATCAGCTGACACCCGGCGGCGATTAGCTGCGCTCCCCTCAGGAGCGCAGCTGATCGCCTATGACGTACTATCCCGTCCATGGGCAGAATGGCACGGGTTTTATGGACGGGATAGTACGTCTAATGTCAGAGAGGGGTTAATACCAGGCCGCAGCAGTCTGCATTTTACTTGGCTGGTTAACAAAAATAGGGGGACCCCTACGCCGTTTTTTTTTCGAGGGGATCCCCTATTTTTGTTAACCAGCCAAGCTAAGCAGACTGCTGTGGCCTGGTATTATCAGGCTTGCAAGGTCCATGGATATTGGATCCTTACCAGCCTGAAAAACCAGGCCTCAGCGGTCTGCTTCATCTGGCTGGTTAACAAAAATAGGGGGGACCCCACGTAAATTTTTTTCGAGGGGATCCCCTATTTTTGTTAATCAGCCAAGATATGCAGACTGCTGTGGCCTGGTATTATCAGGCTGGCAAAGTCCATGGATCTTGGCTCCTTAACAGCCTGAAAATCCAGGCCTCAGCGGTCTGCTTCATCTGGCTGGTTAACAAAAATAGGGGGGACCCCACGCCAATTTTTTTCGAGGGGATCCCCTATTTTTGTTAATCAGTTCCCTCTGACGTCACTGATTGTGTCCCTGGCTGACCTGAAGTGAAAGTGGAAAGCAGTCAGCCAGGAGAGGAACTCATTCATTTGGGGGTTTACTGTGAGGCTGCAGCATTAGCTGCGGTCCCTGCAGTAAACATTAACCCTTTCTGAAGGATTACACCGTGGGACCTGACTGTGCATGGGATAGGTAAGAATAATTTTGCTTTTTTATTTTATTTTTATTACAGGAAATGGTTTTTGCAGTCAAATAAAAGATGGTCAAAAACATGTGTCTTTATTTCATTAAAATGATTTTTAATTAAAGTGTGTGTGTTTTATTTTTATTTCATGCAATAGGATTAATAATTGATAGTTGTCTAATTGACAGCTCTCAATTATTAACCTGGCTTAAGGTCACCTTTCAATTGCAATGTGGCTTTAACCCCATATTAACCCATTCGCCACCGCTGCAGGGCAATGGGAATAGACGGGCAAAGTGCCAGAAAGGGCGAATCTAATTATAGATTTGTCTTTTCTGGGGTGTCTGGGGGCAGATGTTAGTAGCCAGGGGGGCCAAAAATAATGGTCCCTCTCTGGGCTATTATTATCTGCCCCCATTCGCTGGCTTTGTCTGTCTGGTTGCGAAAATAGGGCGGGAGCCCACGCATTTTTTTTAAACAATTTTACACCTCATATATATATATATACATGTCATTGAATTTGTGACACATATATATATATTTATATTTATAGTTCATACACTTCTACATAGTATAATAGCCGCTAATTCAATTGACGGCTTTTGTGAAAATGCAGAACCTGACATGAAATGACACTTGGTGTACATAGGGTTAACCATGTCTTTTCATGTCCTTTGCTATCTGATTTGCACAAACAATTACATCAGTCTATGTGTGCAAAATTTCACACCTGTAGGGGTTAATTAAAGGTGTAAATTCGTAGCAAAAAAGTCCGTTTTTTTTACAACGAATTTACACCTTTAATTAACCCCTACAGGTGTGAAATTTTGCACACATAGACTGATGTAATTGTTTGTGCAAATCAGATTGCAAACGACATGAAAAGACATGGTTAACCCTATGTACACCAAGTGTCATTTCATGTCGGGTGCTTCTGTCTTTTCACAGAAGCCGGCTTTACCCGGCAATTGAATCAGAGGATATTTTACTATGTAGAAGTGTATAAACTATACATATATGTATATATATATATGTCACAATGACATGTATATATATATATATGTATTCTATGTGTGTATATTTAGTGTTTACAAGGAAATAAAGGTTTTTTTTTAGTTGCGATATTTTGTGCCCATAGACTTACATGGGACTTCCGGTATCGGAATCGGATATCGCCGATATTTAGTGATATCGGCGATACCATTCCGATCCGATATTTTTAGATATCGAGCAGTATCGCTCAACACTAGTCACTAGGCACCGCTTTACATTTAAATACAAGCTTTATTCCTCAAAAAAAGAAACCACATGAAGACATTAAAAGTATTAGTTGTATTCACACCCTTTGGATTAACGGTATCTAACATATGCTGTAAATCCAGTGTGTTTCACAATGGAGTAATCAAATCTCTACTTGTCAATCATCTTTCCCATCTGTTTTCTCCATAATCAACTATCTAATATTTTATACTCCATGACTGTCATCAAAAACGACAATGCTAAGCAATGCTCCACTGAGCGAAATCTTTTTAGGTTTTCCACGAGATAAGCCATCTCCCCCATGTCCTGTCCTGAGTGATGCTAAAGAACCACTTGCTGCAACAAGAATTCATTAAGTAGTTGACCTGTCCATCAAAATACAGGAGTGTCAAAATTAGAAATAAATATGTGTAGGCACTAGTGAAGAGCGAACGTGCCCGGATAACGTGTTATCTGAGAATGCTCGAGTATTATCCGAGCATCTGGGCGTGCTCGTATATTATGTTCGAGTCACAGTGGCTGCATGATTGCCCTAACAAACAGGCAATCCCCACATGTGTTGAGGCTGTTTAACAGCTGCAAATCATGCATCCGCAGGGACTCTAACATTATATACGAGCACTCCCAGATGCTCGGATAACACATAAGCATGCCCAGATAACACGTTATCCAAGCACGTTCACTCATCAGGCGCCTTTAACAACTCCTTAAGGTATTGACAGCACATAAAATGAGTGCAATAGAAATCATAAGTATATAGCATATAGCACTGAATAAATAGCAATTTTCTAATAAATTAGTAGAGGTATCTACATTTTAATAGAATTTTAAGCATGAGGATTACATTTATTGGCAGTTACCTTTTGTGATACTGCATCCTATATGAAACGTGCACAGGCTTCCTTTGAGAAATTGTGTAGTTTGATATGGTGTAAGAATGGTAACAAGAATTGAATGGAAAGAGAATATAAATGAAATAGCTATTTCATCCCTTCATGCTTTATCTGACAAAGTTGTACAGAACATATTTATTGCTCTTCAAAAATATATCAAGTGAAGATAACAGGCTAAGAAATGCAGAAAAGAGAGGAAAAATAGTTATTTGATGTGTCAAGAGGGAACAGAAAGTTTGAATTTCCAAACTCCTTGACAGAAACTTATTTACTTGCATGCTATAAGCATAAAGGATAAATTATATAACAGGAAATTGAAAAAAAAGAAGATACTTGAGACTTCAGCACTTGTTTTGCAGACATCCTACCGTCTCAGATTAGCAGAGTTATACACAGATCTTTTAAGCAGCTTTATTTGTTCTGTATTTTGCTGATACGTCGCCCCATAATACAGAACACTGCTGACTGAATGGCATATCACAGTTCAAAAAATGTGCAGAGTGCGCTATTCTCTGCTCAGCTTATTGGAAATGGTTTAAATCCTGTAAGGGAATATTTTGTCAGGATACCTCATGCTATGCTTTTCTGGGAAATCTGACAGGATTATTATAGTTTTCTAACTGGGGCATTTCAATACTTGCTTTTCAGACAAGCAAATCTTTTAAAAGTTATAGGCAGCTTAGTAATAGGGATTATGTAATAAGAAGTGGGGTAAAACATATACCCTTGAACCTTACCCTTGAAGGGACTCATTTAATACATTTTAATATCTACTGATGGTGGAAAAGATGTTACATTGATCTAGACTATTTTCCACTAAATTTAACCTTTTTACATGACCTTTTTTTTATAAATGTTGTGGAGGCACCAGGTTCAGTGGGTGCTCTCATCCGCTGGCTTGGCTGTCTTTAGAAAGACCGCATGCACCTGGGCTCATCTAACTGAACGCATCCACTGCTTTCCCTTGGCCAGAATACTACTCAGACAACACAAGGTGAGGGTAAAACAGCATGGCAATACTCTATTGAACCACCAACAAACACTTACATATTAAACAGTCCCAGCAGGCATATATAGATGGTGCAAATTATAGAGTCTCACCCTTCCACTGGCTAGCCTGGATTAGTGCAGCTGTCACTTCGGGGCTTCCAGGGCCAACTACTCCGACCAGTGGCACCCCACTTTTGGCGGTCACACACAGAGAAGAGGTAACAACAAGCTAATTGAGCTGACAGTCAATTGAGGTATGTAACCAGGTAACCTGATTGTCTCAACCTGGCTTCTCTGAACTTCTCCATTTGGCCAGGTGACCAGATGGTCCCAAACTGGCTTCTCCGAACGTCCCCATGGGGCCAACTGACCGTATGGTAAAAATCTGGCTTCTCCGATGGTCTCCATGGGTTCAGTTATGGTCAATAGATCAGATCTGTATTCCTCCAGCTAGGGCCATGGTCCCTTAAGCTAGCATCCTGTAGTATGTCAAATCTGTATTCATCTTGATGGAGACATGGTATCCTGGCTACTGTTCTGTAGAGTCTCTTCAGAAGAATAAAGGTCCCTTTTTATACCCACATCTGTCCTTCAGGTCATCATCCACAGGTCAGGGGGAAAGTGGGATGAGATCAACTCTCATTGTTAAAGTATTCAATCAATTTGCATAGTTTATCCTTCAATGTTTGCAGGTCAACAAATTGCATGGCCATGAAATATGGGTAATCAACATATTAGCAAACATCAATTGTTCAATTACCCAGCGTCCCTGTTCTTCAAGGATAGCAGCACAATAATCAATTCAATAGTCAACATTTAGGCTCATCTAAAAAATGGTCTATGTCTCTTGACCTACCGAAGAAAAACACATCAATTCAAGAGTCAATGGTCAGGCTCATGAACAATGGCCTATGTCTCTTAACTCACTGAAGAAAAATATGTCTGGCCTAATTAAGAATTAATGCTGTGTTTTCACAAATGTTATTTATTTAATTTTATTATTTAACTTCTTTTAGGGCACTGCATTATGGTGCTCTAATGTTTTTCATTTTTCGTTTATTGCCATTCACTCTAAGAGAAGCAACATCAACACAATGCAAGAATACCTAATGATAGTTGAAAAAATTCAACATATATAATGTAGATTCAAAGGGGATTTGAAATAAGCAACATTATGAAAATCTTTAATGTAGATACTCATAAAGCGATTAAATAAGCAGCTTTGCTGTATTGTCTTGGAATTCTTCTATATATATTATACAGCTGCGTCCAAAGTTATTTGGAAAAATAAAAAATTTAACAGGCTGTGTGCCAATCATCAGATTCAAAACAAAGCAACCAAGATGGAACTGAAATGTAGACTCACTAATGATCAAGCTTGTATGGTTCTTAAGGCATCGTTAACATGCAGAGGCTTTAATGCAATGGAAAAGAATGGTCTTTTAAAGGTTTAATCTATGAAACTACATAGCCCATTGTAAACAAGCAATTTTCACAACCAAGCAAGTCCTCACCTCTGTTAAACAGGAATACTTGACAACTCTAATATCTTCTCTATCCCACCACCCTACATAGTTATTCAACACTTTTAACTATCTCCTCTGTCCACTGTTGTCCCCTCTGACCTCTATCATTTCTGCAGATGACATTGCAGCACATTTCAAAAATAAGATCGACCAAATCAGTCAAGTGTTTTCTGTTCAACCACAACAACTTCTTCATATAAAAAACCTCTGATCTTACCTATAATATTCCTTCCATCACTAAAGGAAAGCTTACTTATCTTCTGTCCAAATCATACATCACCATTTGTTTTCTAAATTCTGTCCCATCCCACCCACTCCCCAACCTCACCCTCCTCTTCAACCTATCATTAACCTATGGTGTCTTCCCTTCTGCTTTCAAACATTCAACAATCACCCCTATCCTGAAGAAACCATCCCTAGAACCAACCTTTACATCCAGTTATAGTCTCATATCACTACTTCATTTTTCCTCCAAACTCATCAAACAGCATGTCCACATTAAACTTTCTTCCCACCTGTCAACCAACTCGCTCTTCAACAACCTAGAATCTGGCTTTCTTTCCCACCACTCAATTTGATACTGCCCTAACCAAATGATTTACTTACTGCTAAAGCTAACAGTCTTTTTTATACTCTTCCTTCTAAACCTGTCCTCTGCCATTGACACAGTCGACCAGTCCCTTCTACTACAAATCCTCTCTTCCTTCTGCATCAATACCTTGCCCTCTCCTGTATCTCCTCATACTCCTTCCTCCCACCCTTTCTGTCGGTGTCCCACAAAGATCTGTCCTGAGAACCCTACACTTCTCCTTCTATACCTTTGGTCTGGGAATACTCATAAAGTTCCATGGATGCCAGTATCATCTATATGCTGATGATAATGCTGTCCAGAATCCCAGAGTGCCTATCAGCCATATCCTCTTTTTTCTTATCACGCTTTCTAAAATGTAATGTGGACAAAACCTAAACTAATTATCTTTCTTTCATCACTTAACGTCCTTACCAGATCTATCTATCACTATAAACGACATCACGCATTCCCTTGAATCAGAATTCCGCTGCCTAGGCGTAACCAAGGACTTTTCACCGTCTTTCAAATCATACATCCAAGCCCTCATCACTGTCTGCTGCCTCCATTTAAAAAATATTTCCAGAATTTGTTCCTTCCACAACACTCAATCTACTGAAATGTTGGTGCATGGCTTCATCAATTCCCACCTTTACTACTACAATACCCTCTTTGTGGCCTCCTAACTAACACCATTGCACCTCTCCAGTCCATCCTTAACTTTGCAGCCTGATTAATCCATCACTCCTCTCATTACTCCTCCGCCTCTCTACTCTGTAAATTTTTTCATTGCTCCCCAATTCCCAATTGCATATAGTTTAAAGTACTAACATTAGCTTGCAAGGCTGTCCATAATCTATCTCCTCCATATATCTCCGAACTAATCTGTTATCTTCCCACATGTAATCTCCGGTCCTCACAAAACTGCCTTCTCTCCACCACCTTCGTATGTTCCTCACCCAATCACCTTATCCCCTGTCATCTGGAATTCCATGCCCCAACACTTCCCAGCACTCAGACAGCAGTTGAAAATCTATTTTTTCAAGAAAGCTAACAGCTTGCAATGACCGCATTTTCGCCTCACCACCACCAAAGCTGCCGCAATCTCCTAACTTACTGCCTCCTTCCCATTATCCTGTAGAATGTAAGCCCGTGAGGGTAGGGTCCTCTCATCTTTGTACCAGTCTGTCAATACTATTTTGTTCATTGTAATTTTGTATTTTGTATTTAAATCCCTTTTTACATGTAAAGCACCATGGAATCAACGGTGCTAAAAAAATATTAATAACAGCCATACAGCTATGAAAATGAAACAGCTGTTTTCATACAGACTTAATTGATTGAATCAGAATTAATTGAAATACCGCATCAGCACATAAATACATCACCAGAGCCACCATCAGTACATGAATACAGAACCATAACCATCATCAGTATATGAATAAATCACCAGATCCACTATCAATCAGACCATGAATGTATCACCAGAATTATCATCAATACTTGAATACAGTACCAGAATCATCATCAGCACATAAATATATCACCAGAACCATCACCAGTACATAAAAACATCACTAGAATCATAATCAGTAGATGAATATGTAATCTGAACCAACATCAGTTCATGAATATATCGCTACATTGCAATGTCAGTTCAGCCCCATATACAATAGTATTACATACATGCCTAGAACTTCCAGTATGTCCTTAACAATGTTAAGGCGATACTGAAAGTTGCTGTTAATAGCCGTCATCAGACTGCTAACCATTCAGGAACCACAGTACTGATGAGAGGTAGTCAGCATTGCGACAATCCAAAAGACTTTATTAAAACTGGGAGAATATAACACCATACATAGCTATGGTTCCTTAGAGTCTGCAATGTGGCCGCATAAAAGAAACAAATCCTGTGGCGCCATCCGGTAATCCGATGCCAAGGAAAATGCAATAATAGTCAGACTAGTTCCTCAAATCCAACAGGGTGGGTAAGACATCATCCACCTGGTAAGTGATCTCCAATCTGTAACAGGACCTGGTTGCAGCAACACACCCTAGCCCGCCCACAGGACACAGCACCCAACTACCAAATGAAACATATGGCTTATTGTTCTTCCTCTCTTGGAATCAGCCACCTGGATGGGATGAAGTGTTCACACCCAACCCGTTAAGCATCAAGTATATGTAATACCAAATTAACATTGAAGTCACTGGACAAGGTCTTCAAACTGAAGAACATTTAACTGGCGACAAAGACAAGGCACGTACGTAGTCTGGTCTTTTCGGTTGTAACATATTGATGCAAAACATGGACAATAAAGAAACAAGACATATAAAAAAATCAATGCTTTTGAAATGTGGTGCTGGAGAAGGATGCTATCAATAACATAGATGGCAAGAAGGACAAACAAATTAATTTTGGAACAAATCAAGCCAGACATGTGACTCAAAGCAAGGATCGCAAAGCTACAACTTGCCTACTTTATACACATCATATGAAGAGAATAATCGCTGAAGAAGGACATCATGGTCGGAGGAATAGAAGGAACAAGACAAAGAGGAAGACCAGCAACCCAATGGCTTGATACAATCAAAATAATGGTGGAGAAGATTCTTGTGAATCTATCTAGGCTTGCACAAGATCGATCTTCCTACAGAGCGTTCATCCATCAAGTCGCCATGGCTAAAGATTGAGCTGAAGTCTGATAATAATAATAATAATAATAAAAAACATTTAAATGAAAGAGGGAAAGAAGCTCCCAGAAGTCCAGTCTCCAGTCAATCTGAAAAGTTGTGTATTAACGAGGCTCCCTGCAGAGAGGAACAAAGTCACATGTGCCCCCCCACCAGATGCAGGACAGTAAATGCTAATGTAGGCATAATTACAGTATGGTCCATGAAAACATGCTGGGGGTGACACTCTGTTACAACATGTACATCCAGGTTCCCTATAGGTGACATTTTCTCTGACTGGAGATAGCATTATCATTACAATGTCCCTGAATAAAGACATCTGCTCTATACTTTGCTGCTGAATAAATAATTACACCTCGTTGTACTCCATGAAAAATTATGACACTGTCCCTCTTATGCTGCATGGCCTCCACAGTGTCCTTTCCCATAAAATATTGCCTGTTGACTGGATAGGCTGGCAGTTTAAGAACAGTTCCATGAACAATCTAATCCCACTACCGTCTGCAGGATCAGACTCCATGCATGGTTTATTTCTAATAAAATATGCTGTTGTTAGAAAGAAGACACAAATACTAGCCAATACCAGTCAATATCAGTACTTCACCTTACTAACAATGTTGTATATGAATTTATGCAAGTCCCAGGAGGGCAAATTTGAACATCTGTGTTCAAGGTTGGTAAAGAACGTAGGTACAAGAACAGTATAGCTAAAAATAAGATATATTTTACATTGCATTTGTGGTTGTTCTGACTGCCAAATTTGTTGTTGTCTAGTTCTGACATTAGTTAGTAGATCATAATTTGTATCTTATTGTATAAAATGTAATGGAGACTTTATATACTCACCTGCACCTCTCTCTTTTATGGATGGCCAGACCAGTTACAGCTGTTACTATGCTTTTTTCTTATCACACAATACTTTGCACAGGAGTATAATTCCAGATTACAGAATGGTCAATACAGTGAAAGTCCGTGTTGGAAAGGGTTGAACCCCTACTCATTAGATATTAATAGCCCATACTGTTTATAGCATATCAATATGTTTTTCATACAGAGCTTGAACTCCCTACATAGCTATAGAGTGACATTCTGTTAATACTAGAGGGAGTTTCAAAATTAGCTCAAAAATACTGTGGTATCGTTGAGTTCAATCTAGATAAGTTTGCTTTTAACTCACAATGTTTCTTTTTAGGTTTCAGGAAAATGCACCCGATGCCAAGTCATTTGTATTAATCAGACAACTGGTGAAAAGAAGAGAGAGATACTTCAAACACTATCATCCAGCAGAGAAGGAAAAGTTAGTATAACCTGAAAGGCAGCTCTACCTAAATACTCTTGCATTACTCTTTTTGCTTATTAGTATTCTGTGTACTACTCTTGAAGGGTTAGCCCTTCTTCGCTCACTTCACTTTCACATCAAGAAATGAGTTAGGCAGGTGACATCACATCTACTGATGTCTGCTGTGATACTGCAAAATCGAGACTTGTCGTACACCTGTCTAATTAACATTAGAATGGGAAAGGTTTGCAAAACCTGGCGTAACAAATCTGTGATCAGCAGGTATCCATACACGTGTCATTATATGCTCCAGATGCAGAAGTGAGAGTAAGAAATGGACTAATATTTTAAAGAGTACTTGTCATCAGGTCAAAGGTGTCAAGTTTTTGCTCTTATTTTTCACACTGTTCCACTTGATATTCTGTTTTGATTTTTTCTTTTTTTTGCGGATTTTTTAAAAATAACAGTTGGTCTTTTTATTTAGTGCTAAGTGTTTTAGTCTTTACCAAGAGGGTGTAGCTGAAAGGATTCTCTAGGGCCCACCTTTAGGCTACTCAGAATAATTACCTTGTAAGCAATGCCCAGTTGGTAAAGATTATAAAAAGTAACACTAAATAAAAAGTTGCATATTTGCTGATACATGCTGCCCAGTCCCCTGAGGATCCCCTTGCCTGCTGCCCTGGAGTGACAGGTCTCTGCCTATACACACACATGAGCAAATTATGAACATCTTCTCCCTCATAAAGAATATTTTAAAGATCTTTGGCTCAGATAATTACTCTTATCTTTTGATTGGCCAATTGACCCTCCCCTTTCAACCTTTGGACTATAAGTAAGAACCCAGTAGAGGTTGTTGTTTGGATTTAAAGCAATTCACCTATCACATTAAGATTTCCCTTTTGTTACTAGATGGAAAAATGATTTGAGTTCTAAGTTTACTAGCAACCATTGGTTATTTGTTTTTCTCCTAAGTCTTCTAGATGTGCCAATTATTGCAAAGTCTCTTTGAAACATTTGTATGTATGATCTCTAAGCCCACGCCTTCTACAAGAACACATCAAACATTTATTGATGTTGTAATAATACAATTAGAACCATATTTCACATTTATGGGACTTTGATATTATATTTACCTTATGAGAGCTGTAACCTAAAGAAAGTATATTCAGTGAAGACCATGCTAAAGTTGTAGAATGATTTATTTCCTACCATATTTCAACCGTTAATTGACCACCCGTGACCAGATACTGAAAAAGTACAAAGCTTGCCACAATTTCAGTAATAACTTATGCTGTACAATAAAACTGGCGGTGGCTGATGGAAAAGCTAATGTTACCAAACTTTATCAAGTATGGACTAATGTGTTTCATAAATCAGATTTGTGAGATTATGATTATTATACTGCTTTATTTTCAGTAAGTGGCAATTTTGTCCCTTATGCTGCTTATATTGATTTTGTATTTATATATTAAAATATTAAATCTCACCTCGTTTTATGAATGAAACATTCTTCAATGTACAACTGAATTTAACATGAACATTTTTTAAAAAAATTCAACAAAAATACGTTAATAAACATAAAATTTACCTGCACTGCTCTTTCTGTATTATATATACACTTGCATAATCTCTTTCACTTTTATTTTTCAGACTACTTTTGGAATGTACCTTCTGAATGCATCATGTTCTTCATACCCATCTGTGCTCACAGTCGGATCAGTGGTATATTTCACCTGCTGAAGATTGCTCTAACCAATGAAGGAATATTGGAGTATTAATAATATAAAGGTCAAAACAAAGACTGCAAAAGGATACAGATTTAGCTTTTAGATTTGTATTTGTGCATATTTCTTTAACAGGAAAATGTAAGTTAAGAAAAATGTGAAGAAATGATGAAGGAATTAGAAATTAGTCACACACTAAATTTAATTTTGGTTCCAATATGTCATGCTTTACTTTGTTTATACATGTTGTTGATTTTATTCCTTTTCATTCCACCTGTCTTTATCAAACCGGTACCTGCAGAGCATACCCTATCAAGAAATAATAGGTGTTCAGCAAGAATAACATAAGATTTGTTAAAAATATTTATACTAGGACAAAAAAATTAAATAAATGCATAAAAAGTGAGTCATGTGAAAAAGAGATGTGACATCGGCAGAAGAAATAGACATAAATTGTAAAAAAAAAAATAATCAAAAAGACAGGGAGTGTATCAATGCATATGAATGGGAGTTCTAATTAAAATATGAGGGCATCAAGAAGTTCAGAAAACCATGGTTGTCATAGAAAAGATATGTATAAAAAAGTAAGAATGCATAAAATATAAATTATCAACCCCGAGAAAAGCTTTCTATGGGGTCTAAAAAATCAGCAAATGATGGGAATCAATTAGGGCACAGTCAGACGGCCAAATAAATCGGACCAAGACCCGATCACAATGCTCGTCGGCTCTCCTGATCTGAGCGTGACAGCTGTATAGAAATATATGACGCTGTCACACTCCGGTAGGAAGAGCCGCCTGCCAGTCCGAGCGTTGCAATTGGATATTGGTCCAATTTATGTAGCCGTCTGGGTAAATAATTTCAAGTATTTAGTCAGTTGATTATAATGAAAAATAGATATACTAAATATTTTATAAAAAGTTTGCATTTATATTAATCTGGAAAATATATCATGTTTACCATGACAGACTTGCTGATAATGATGACAACCTGAAGCAAGAGTCAAATAAAGTAAGAAAGAAAAGCCAACGATACCTCCAAAATGTCTATTTCCTCTGGGATGGCACCCACCATGCTTGTTGTAAGACGTATGACCCCCTGTATTGGGGCCGGGTATTACCAACTGGGCACAGTCCATGTTTCACCAGATATGTAAAACCGGTTTACTCCTCTGGAGAGGTGATATATGTTACTTATGGCACAGATACTTTATGGGACATTATCTTAGCTACTTTTACTTTAAAATTATCCAAAATAACAGTTAACCTTATTGGAAAAGAAAAAAACTAATATTGATATTGTATGTTTGTTTCATAATGCGAACATATTAGCAGCATTAAATGCGAACCATAAAATTGTAATTACTTGCACATGTCCTGTCATCATTCGTGCTTTAGTAATTACTTATATTTTATATAATAACAATTTTGGAGCCTCTGATATCTGAACTGTGTATAAAATATGATTTTTTTTAAATTAAGTCAGTTTAATTTAATTCAAATATACGAAACAAGCCAAGCATGGAAAATAAATGCCGCTGCATGCTTACCTGAAATGGGGGCCAAAATATGACACATTCTACAAAAAACAAGGCAGAAAAATGAAATGGAAGAGGCAACTTTCTTTCGGTTCTTAACCCCTTAAGAACTAACAACCACAACCTCATGATCTTATCAGTTTAGCTCTCAGAAAAAGAAATACTCCTCTAAATATCTCAATTAAAGGGAAACCTGTGGTGTTCCAAGCTATGTCAAACTGCAGGGTTAATCTGTCCAGCGCCTTACGGAAAGCGCAGCTACTGGGGGAAAATACATAGTATTCCTCCTACAAGCTTCAAGTCATAGGCCGGAGTCACACTAGAGAGGACTACGTATCAGTGCTATGCGATAAAACATCACATTGCACTCGGACCGCTGTTGATCTATGGGGCAGCTCCCATCACCGTTTTTCTTCCTCGGCCGTATTATACGTGCGAGTGAAATCGCAGCATGCTGCGATTTGCTGCGTATATCAGCCGAGTCTTACCAATGCAAGTCTATGGGTGTGAGAAAAAATCGCACACCACATGGACTATCAGTGTGACTTGCAAGAAATACGCAAGCATTTTCCAGATCATTTTCAGGCCATGGATCCATTATATGTCCATTTTCAAGTCTGCAATAAAATCACAGCATACGCATCACATATGGATGTCACATGGATACTTAGATGCAAGGAAATCGCATCCTCACATTGCAAACGGATTACATACGGATCACAGTATGGAGAACATTGGTGCGATTCTCGGCCGCCAAAATCGGACCGATTTTTTATACATTGAGTGTGACTCCAGCCATAGAGGCGTGACAGGAGCGACTACAGTCACCGCTCGGTACAAGGAGCAGCAGCTGCAGGCATACCCTAGCGCTTTGATTGACAACTCGTGTGTGCCAAGGCGTGCTCACAGCTGCTGCCCACTCTTCTATAACTAAAAGCCAGCGGATCCTGGGAGGAATAAAGTTAATTTTCTCCAGGTAACTGTACTTTCATTAAGGCGACAGGGGGGCATTGCTAGGGTATGTGCACACATTAGAAATTTGATCCAGAAATTTCTGTATCGTTTCTGCATCTCTTGGCAAGAAAAACGCAGCATTAAATAGATGCATATTTTCCATACATTTTTGGTGAAGATTTTCCCCACTAATTAGTATTGGTGAAATCTGCAGCAAAATTGCTAATACAATGGACATGCTGCAGATTTCAATCTGCTACAAATCTGCAAGTTAAAATTATGCAACGTGTGCATGAGTCTCCATGATTCTCATTCAATCTGCAATGTGTGCACAGGTTCTAATGCTTTTAACCTGCAAATTAACTCTATAGCTTCAGGGTAACAGAATTTTAGGACATGACAAGTTCCCTTTATACAAAACGAAATGGAGATGACTAGCACACTGATATACTTCAAATTATAATTTATGTTTTCTAATGTTAAAAATGCAGATTACCATAAAATCTGTTGTTTGCTTCTTGTTGGCTTTAGGGTTTTAGTCTTTCAAAACTCTTAAAGGATTATAAACATGTTGGTGATTCTTAGTAACTCAAACACTATAATATGTAATTTTTGGAGTGATACAAAGTTTTTTGGTCACAATGGTTTTGTATTATACCACAGAAGAGATGGAAATCCATCTACTACTGAGAAAAATTGCTTAACAGGTCTAAATATATTTTTGGGCTTTTTTTTCATTCACATAGTTTTATTGCTGTTACTATGGAAAATGTGAAAGCCTTTAATAATGGTGTTCATTGTACTCTTCAGCCTCTGGCAGCATCCACCTGAGATTATTTATTCTTTCCTGAATTTTAAATGTTGTAAAGAGCTCTGGATTTTACAAATATTGTGTACTCATGATTAATTTATAGTGCAAGGGAATACATTGGTATTTTACTATAATAATTTTCAGACTTGTGTATCGTTTGGTGACAATAATGTTGCAAATGAAAAATATTGAATTGCATACATTTTTGTTTATGTATTAAAAATGTGAAGATAATGTAGGATTATTCTGTACAAGCACAATAAAAAAATATTAAAATAAATCAACTCAAATATTAAGAGCTTATGTCTTTCATATAAAAATGTCTCCACTGTCTGATCCACTCAGTTCTGCAATTAAGGTCTAACACTTTAGCAGATTTTAAAGTTAAGTTCAAAGGTAAGCTGGATGGTTGCGTTATTGGTGTTGAGCCACTTTAGACAGATCATAGGATATAGTGAGCCTTTGTGGGAGACTGGGGTCACACTTGCAACTGGAATGCGAGAAACTTGCGCGAGTCTCTTGCCTAGGTACCCGACACTGCCGCCGGCACTCGGGACTGGAGTGTGCAGCTGCCTAGAAATACATGCAACTGAACGCTCCGGTCCCGAGTGTCTGCGGCAGTGCCGGGTATTGAGGCGAGAGACTCTCGTGAGTTTCTCGCATTGCAGTTGCAAGTGTGACCCTGACCGTAGAGTGATCCCCCACTGTGGGATGATGAAAGCAATGCAGATATACAGGATCCAATCTTTTTCAAATTCAAATTCTCCAGGATCACCTAAATGTTTCTTAAAAATTTGATTTGTGTTAAATAAATTCCAATTAATAACACTGTGCACTGTCATACTTGGCCATACTTTAACACCAAACCCCAAAAATGGGTCGGACAAAATTGTAGCCCCCTCAACTTAATATTTGGTTGCACACCCTTTGGAATAAATAACTCTTCTTTTGCAAACTGTTCCCGGTCTCTCATATTTGAAGGAAGACATCTCTTTTTAGGTGGAGTTGTATCCTGGTAAGGGCCATACTCTTGCATGTGCTGGTCCCTAGGAAGAAGTGTTGGTTAAGGTGTATCCATGGAGCTTCCAAGAACTATCCCATTGCCCAGATCGAAATGCTCCCACCACCAAGTGGGAATGGACAAGGACTTGTTGCATGCTATTTTTATAGATTAAGATTTTCCATTATTCTAGGAGTTATCAGCTAAAGCTTTAGCACCCAGTAGTCCGGCATGCCACTAAGAGTCGGCTATGGTAACAAGATCACGTGAGGTAAATGGTGAATTTACTTTCACTATACTGGCTAGAAAGCATGATGTTTTGTACTGAGCACAGACCAAAAGAGAAAATTGACCCTTAAAATGTAACCTTTAATAATAAAGTTAAAAACTCAAAGAAACACTCAATCATTTTAGAGGGTTAATACACATATATGCATTATCTAGCAAGGGAAAGATATACTGGTCAAAAAAACACCTATTTATAGACAGGAAATACTGTGCAAGTGTCATGAACCAGGACGGGGCTTTGTCTTTGTCCCGTCCTGGTCAGACTGGGGTTAATGGTTTCAGCCTCTCTCTGGCAGAAGGCGGCTATTTAGTTGCCAATTGACCTAGGTCTGGTGTCAGTTATACTCCTGCCCTCAGCTGAGTTAGTTGACCTCCTGTGTGCCTGTGCCTTGTGCCTGATCTTGTTGCTTGTTTGGTTTTGACCCGGTCCCTCTCTTCATTGTGAGTTTGTCTACTGTCTTGGTACTGTGTATTTGCCCGTTCTGGTTTTCTGATCCCTTGGCCACGTTCTGGTTATTCTCTGCCTGCTCCTCTTGTACTGCGTTGCTCCCTCTGTTTATGACCTGGCTATCCTGACGATCCGTTTTGTCTATACCCCTTGGTAACTCTGTCCCGTAGTTACCCTTCTAGGAGTTTTCCTTCCACTCATAGCTCTCTGGAGCTTAGGCCACGCCCACCAGCTGTCACGTGCTTCAGGTCCTCTGGCCTGAAGCATACTCTGTCTGTTACTGCTCCCTCTGAGAGACCTGTGGCCGGCGCCGCCCCTTGGCAGTCACGTGCTTCGGATCCTGTTAGTCTGAAGCACGCAACTTCTCTTCACCGCTACTGCCCCGCTCCACAGGTATCTTTGAGTGCAGTTTGTCTTATTCAGGGCACGCGCACTGGCTCAGTGAGCAAGTGCAGTGCGGTGTTCGTGATAGCAAGGCTGTAACGCCCTGGCACTCCCTATCATAGCCTCTACCTGTCAGTGAATGGTTAGCACCCTAATTTGATATGGTATGGTGCCCCTGCTCGTCGGTGGTTATCTCTTATGACCTTATAACACCTTTAATATACACCATGTTCCAAATTATTATGCAAATTGGTTTTAAGTGTCATAGCGTTTTGTGTGTTTTTTTGTAAATTAAACCCATTGATAGTATTGTGTCTCAGGGTTCTTTGGATCACTGAAATCAATCTCAGATACCTGTGATAGTTAGTTTGCCATGTGAGCCCAATAACAGGAAAACTGGATGTTCCACACTATTAAGCAGGCCAGAGTTTTCAAGTAACATGGGAAAGAAAAAGGGTCTCTCTGCTGCTGAAAAGCATCAAATAGTGCAATGCCTTGGTCAAGGAATGAAAACATTAGATATTTCCTGAAAACTTTAGCATGATCATCGTACTATTAAGAGATTTGTGGCTGATTCTGAGCACAGACGTGTTCGTGCTGATAAAGGCAGAATGAGGAAGGTTTCTGCCAGGCAAGTTCATCGGATTAAGAGAGCAGCTGCTAAAAAGCCATTACAAACCGGCAAACAGAAAATTGAAGCTGCTAGTGCCTCTGGAGTCCCTGGAACCTCAAGGTGTAGGATCCTTCAAAAGCTTGCTGTGGTGCATAAACCTACTATTCGGCCACCCCTAAACAGTGCTCACAAGCAAAAACGGTTGCAGTGGGCCCAGACATACATGAAGACTAATTTTCAAACAGTCTTGTTTACTGATGAGTGTCGAGCAACCCTGGATGGTCCAGATGGATGGAGTAGTGGATGGTTGGTGGATGGCCACCATGTCCCAACAAGGCTGCGACGTCAGCAAGGAGGTGGAGGAGTCATGTTTTTGGCCGGAATCATGGGGAAACAGTTGGTAGGGCCCTTTAACCACTCTCTGCCATCCGACGTACTTTCCCGTCCATGAAACCCGGGACAAACTGACCATGGACGGTGATAGAGAATTCAGGAGACCCTTCTATATTCTGATACCCTTTTATATATTCTAATACAATAATCCCTTTAAGAAATCACTTCTCTATATTCCACTAAGACATTATTTGCTGACTGAACTAGCAACATGACACAACATGCACCAAAGGTTAGCCAACGAGACATATTCTTGTTCTGAGATAATTAGAATAATATCACCCTAATGATGAGAACAGCAAATAATGAGTATAGGTGAATGACGATTAAACATGCAATCAATCAGTAAAGTAATAACGTTATAACTGCTGATGATGACAGTTTGGGTGTCCATCAAAGGAACACCTGATGATTAGTGAATTCCTTAGTTTGATAATGAGTTGGTCAAATTGACATGGACTATGGTACGTGACAAAATGTATTTACTGTAATAAATGATTTGCTAATATGTCCTGGAAAACACCATTACCTAATGTATGTGTACGCCCAGTCCAGCTGTCAATATAAGCTGGCTGGGGGAGTGATTAAAGCCAGATGACCTTGGCATCAGAACAAGACGCTAGTCTCCTGTGTCATTTCATCTCACCATCCTGCCTCGATCGAAGCTCCATTCAATCAGGCAATCATCTGATATCCTAAAAGACCTGTTTAGGCCTAAACCTGACAATTTTGGCGTCCCTGCGTTGGGGCTGGTTCAACAGAGGACACACTTAGTATCCGAAACCCGGCAATCGCACTGCGGACCGAGGAAAACACACAGAAAACATCACCGGTGAAGGTAAGAAATTTGTTTCTTACAACACTGTGTCTCCCTCGGCCCTACAGCTTGCACACCGTACCTTGGGTACGTTATAGACATGTCTTTCTAGATTACCAGCTCATATTGTTTGACAAATAACCATACACAGCATATCAGATGGATTGATTATTTGTAATTTCTGTTATATGTTATCTGTTGTAGTGTGCACTGAATAACTGTGTCTGCAAGAGAATGATTGAGACATGAGACTCCCTGCATGCACTGAATGAGTTAACTAACTGTGTGTGTGATAAGGATTTCTTTACAAGAATCCTGAATGTTATAAGGGAGTCCACTTAGATAAGGAAGTAAAAGAGTGACCTTTGCTGGATTGGTCATATGAGAGAGGCACATTAGCAAAGTGAAAAACATAGAAATACATCTGTAAGGAAGAGATAAGCTGAACCCATAATATTGTGCTAAAAGTGTATGGTTTGTGGCAGTCTAGCCAATATTTGGGGAAGCTGCAAGTCAAGTGATTGGGTGAAAGGTTTGCAAAAGTGCGTGCATTGACTGAAAGGAACTGTGCTTTTGCTTTATGGTGTAAGTCTGTCTATCTCCAGTCTTGTTTTGTGTTTGTGTTATTTTCATGGTGCTAGAAGATTTTGAACAGCTTTGAGTCATTTTAGCCTGCCTGTGGTTAATGGGGTTTGCTTTCTGGTTGATATATAGATTTGCTAAGTACGCCGGACTCAATTCTGAGAATGTGCCACCTCCGTGTGACGGGCCAATAGGGCGAAGTGCTGTGACACTATAGGAAGAGTGGTCACAGGGCCAAAGCACTTCATTAATAAATCCCCAGGTTAGTATAGTAGGGGAGGGATAAGAGATAACATACGTCATGTCCTTCACCTTGTTTGTTTATAAGTCAGGGTGAGGTATTGCAGTAAGGACGGGAGGGAAAGTTGGCACGCAATAACACCGTGAGCACAGAGCAAGGTAGACATCAACCAGAGATAGAGAGAGTGACAGAGTAAGAAGAACACAGGCAGAAATGGGTAATAGGCAAAGTTCAGAGCACCAAGAGGGTTACACAGCACAGGAGATAGTGGAGAAACGGAAAGGAAAGTTTGCAATGCAGGATTCAAGGAAGTTATTGAGAGGCTTAGGGATGAAGAGTGAGCCGCTAGATTCCTCCCTCTGGGTGGCGGCTCTAGCAATGAGTATGGGGTGGATCACTGACAATAAGTTGGTTCCACAAGCAAGGGCTTGGGCAGAAGTAGCAAGAGAAATGAAAAAGGAAACTTTTCCATGGGGCTTTCATGGCAGGACTTATGACTTAGACCCCAGCTCAGACAAAGGGTTCAGGCAGCAAAACCCGACTGGAGAACATGTGCAATAGAGGAATTAGTACGGGAGGCAAAAGGGGTAGAATTAGATCAGAAGACAAAGCCAGTACCAATACACTATGTTTCCAATGACCATCAGACAGGACTTAGGAATTACTCAGTTAGAAAGGACCGCCGACAGATAGAGTGCTATAAATGTGGGAAGATGGGCCACATTCGCCATGACTGCAGATCACCTAGGAGAGACCCCACAAGTGACAACCAGACTAGGACTGACACTCTGACTCAAAACTCGCAATAGGAAACAGGCAACCCCGTAGCCATCTATCCCCTTACAGCACCTTCACATCCAAGCTCACAAGGGGTAATCTCAGTACATCTTCCAGGTGGTAGAAAAATTCCTTTCCTGGTGGATACGTGGGCAGCCAAAACAGTTATCTGCCAGGAACATGTCAGATCATCAGACATATCAGACGACACCATTTACACTCAAGGCTTTGAGGGACTGATTCAAGAATGTAAAATGACTAAACCATTGCCCCTCAAACTAGTTGACCACACGTGTATGACAAGACTACTGATAAGTGACAAATCGCCTGTCAATTTGCTAGGTTCTGATGTCCTCCAAGCGCTGCAGGCACATATTGTGTACGACCCAGACGGTACTGTGAAGCTGACAGCAGGGATTTCAGAGCATACTTTGTGCAGAGTACTCGCAGCTCTGCACATAACTGACACCGCCTCCCCTCTGGAGACACATGAGTCACTCACACAGGTTCCAGACGCGCTATGGGCAAAGTTCAAAACTGATATCAGACATATGCTAGTGCCTCCTGTAATGATTCATTTAAAGCCTGGTGCAAGACCACCGCAAATCAAGCAGTACCCTTTAAGTGCAGCACAAGAAGATGCCATAGGGAAGAACATCACAGCTCTCATTGCCTCTGGGGCTATAGCACCAACAAAGTCTGTAGCGAACACTCCCCTGTTTAAAGTGAAGAAAAAGGGCAAGAAGGGAGAGCCAGTTTCCTACAGAATGGTGCATGACCTCAGAGCCATAAATGCTGTAACTGAACTGCTAACACCTGTAGTACCCAACCCCCACACAATCATGTCACAAATCCAACCACAGCTGCTTACTTCACATGTGTTGATCTAGCAAATGCTTATTTCTCTGTGCCTTTACATCCAGATTGTCAACACCTGTTTGCTTTCACATTCAGGGGGAGGCAGTATACATGGCTTGTATTGCCACAAGGGGCGCACAACTCGCCAACCTTGTACACTGCTGCATTGCAACTTGTTTTGCAGGACTGGATCATCACACATGCTGAGGTAGTTCTGCTCCAGTATGTTGATGATCTCCTCCTTTGTGCCCCCAACAGAGATGTATGCTGCGAAGCTACAATCTCACTGCTTCAACACTTCTTTTCCAAAGGGTGCAAGGCATGCAAAGACAAACTACAATTTTGTCAACTAAAAGTTGTATTTTTGGGACATTGCATATCACAAGGAGCACGCCACTTGACAGAGGATAGGAAGAAGGCAATTGAACAGCTACAACCACCTGCAGGGGTTCAACACCTACGCACCTTCTTGGGGCTAGCATCATATTGTAGGCCTTGGATTCGCTCTGCATCCATTCTCATGCAGCCTCTCTATGATTGTCTGCCCACACAACCCTTCCAGCTCCATCAGGAAGCACTAGACAGTTTCCACTCACTAAAACTTGCAATTGTCTCTGCTCCAGCACTTGGCACCCCAGACTACGCAAAACTGTTTCTGCTCCACTGTACAGAAATGATGGGACATGCTACAGGGGTCCTAGCCCAAAAACATGGCCAACACAACAGGCCTGTCGCCTACTACTCTGCTCATTTAGATCCTGTTGCACGAGGAGCTCCATCATGTGTCCGCGCAGTGGCAGCTGTTTCACTCTTACTAGACAAGGCCTCAGAGATTGTACTGGACTATCAAATCACTGTCTACACTCCACATGACCTGCACAGCATCCTCAGCCAGGTCCAACCCAAGCACATTGCTGTAGCCAGACATCTTAAGCTTCAGTGTGCCCTCCTAATGCCTCCCAATGTCACTTGGAAATGGTGTATGAATTTGAATCCAGCTACCCTTATTCCAATCAATGTAGCAGATTCAAAAGGGGGAGAAGGGGGGATGGGCAAGGAAAACCTGTCAGAAGATGAATTGTTTGATGCATACCATGAGCATGACTGTATAGCCCTTATGGCTCAAGAGACTGCAGGGTTCTCACATGTTTCTGATGTACCTCTCACTAATCCTGAGGTTGAGCTTTTTGTAGATGGTTCAAGAAGCATCAGTGAAGATGGACAGTTCTATACTGGATATGCAGTGGTCACACAGCATGAGGTAGTAAAAGCAGAACCACTCCCTCCTCACATGTCGGCACAAGAGGCGGAGTTGACGGCACTCATTGAAGCGCTTAAAGGGGTGGCAGGTAAACACTGTAACATCTACACAGATTCAAGCTATGCTTTTGGTATAGCCCATGACTATGGTCCCATATGGAGGGCGAGAGACTTTCTTACATCAGCAGGTACCCCTGTAAAACATGGGAACCTTATCAAACAACTGCTGGAGGCACTTCTGCTCCCGAAGGAAGTTGCCATAGTTAAGGTAAGAGCACACACAAAACTCTCTACCAACGAAGCAAGAGGCAATGAGAAGGCGGACAAGGCAGCCAAGGAAGCCGCACGAAAGTCGAGGCACGACCAGGCCTCTGGGTACCCCCACTGATCATGGTAAGCACTGAGTGTCAGCAATTAGATCCTAATATCTTACAGGCTCTGACTCGGCAGACAACCGGGGAAGAGAAGAGGGTATGGTCGAAAGCTGGAGCTCAGGAGCATGAAGGTTTGTGGACGACTGCAGATAGATTTCATACAACCCCCAAGAACAGGAATATATGAATTCGTGCTCGTGTGTATTGACCTCTTTTCAGGCTGGCCAGAAGCCTTCCCGATGCCAAAAGCTACTGCAAGAGCCACTGCAAAGAAGTTGATGTCAGAAGTCTTCTGCAGGTTCGGACTACCTGAAACCATAGAGTCCGACAGAGGTACCCATTTCACCGGACAGGTAATGCAGAATACCATGCAAATGTTAGGGGTGACATAGGCTTTTCACACCCCATACAGACCCCAAGCGAGTTGGAAGGTTGAACGGCTAAATGATACCCTTAAGCTAAATATTTAGACTTGAGAGTCCTCAGTGGTTGATACCTTTTAATGGCTAAATGAAAATATGGTAACAAATTGCAAGCTTTCGAGACTACTCAGGTCTCTTCATCAGGCAAAGACTAAAACAAAAACTGAAGAATCACATATTTATATACACAACAGGACACAGGAATAGTGCAATAGGTTAAACAAGTGACGTGAAGCAGAACTGTCATTATGGCAGAGGGACAGTTCTGCTTCACGTCACTTGTTTAACCTATTGCACTATTCCTGTGTCCTGTTGTGTATATAAATATGTGATTATTCAGTTTTTGTTTTAGTTTTTGCCTGATGAAGAGACCCGAGTAGTCTCGATAGCTTGCAATTTGTTACCATCTTTTCAGTTAGCCATTAAAAGGTATCAACCATTGAGGACTCTCAAGTCTAAATATTTTTCTATCTACTGGCTAACACGGTACGAAGATACACATCTTTCCTATACCCTTAAGCTAAAAATTCAGAAAGCAAGTGAGGAATTGGGGAAACCTTGGACAGAATGTCTGCCTTTAGCTCTCTTTTCTATTAGGTACACGCCCAATAGGAAGACTAAGCGCTCACCATTTGAGGTTTTGTTTGGGTCAGCCCCTAGGTTAGGACTGTATTTTCCACAGTTACTGCTACTGCAGTGTGACACTCTCACCTCTTATGTCCAGGGCCTGCAAAAGAGGCTCTCCTCTGTGCATAAACAAGTTTTTGACTCTATTCCAGAACCAGAGTGTCAAGAAGGAGCCCATTCTCTACAGCCTGGAGACTGGGTGGTGGTAAAAAGACACCATTGGAGCCAAGGTTTGATGGTCCCTTTCAAGTCCTCCTCACTACAGCCACGTCAGTAAAGCTTGAAGGAAGACCAACTTGGATCCATGCCAGCCATTGCAAAGCTTTGGATCGAAAGAAGGATGAATCTGCTTATGATGATACTGCCAATCTTACCCTACAAAGGACAGACGGCTCGGACGAGTCGAAGTGACACTTTTAGGACTGTAATTCATATTAGATTTGATTTTGAGAAAAATGTGGACTGGATGAAGTACATTGATTATAATCAACAGAGATTCATAAAGTATGATGGAGGTGCACTACAAGAAATAATAGCTCAGCAAATACACCACAAACAGTAGAAAACATAACGATTAACACATGTACTTACTAGTATAATCATGCACATATAATTGAGATTCTTTTCTTTCACATAACAAACCAATAAAGTTGAGAAAAAGATATGATCTCCCTCACCTACGGGAATTCAGCCGAAGAAATGGTTAGGAAGTCCGACTCTGGCACTAGGCCTTTGACATACCTGTGGGTTCAGGGTAGAGTCATATCTATTCTCAAAAGGGGGAACTGATAGGGAATTCAGGAGACCCTTCTATATTCTGATACCCTTTTATATATTCTAATACAATAAACCCTTTAAGAAATCACTTCTCTATATTCTACTAAGACATTATTTGCTGACTGAACTAGCAACATGACACGACATGTACCAAAGGTTAGCCAACGAGACATATTCTTGTTCTGAGATAATTAGAATAATATCACCCTAATGATGGGAACAGCAAATAATGAGTATAGGTGAATGACGATTAAACATGCAATCAGTAAAGTAATAAAGTTATAACTGCTGATGATGACAGTTTGGGGGTCCATCAAAGGAACACCTGATGATTAGTGAATTCCTTAGTTTGATAATGAGTTGGTCAAATTGACATGGACTATGGTACGTGACAAAATGTATTTACTGTAATAAATGATTTGCTAATATGTCCTGGAAAACACCATTACCTAATGTATATGTACGCCCAGTCCAGCTGTCAATATAAGCTGGCTGGGGGAGTGATTAAAGCCAGATGACCAGGGCATCAGAACAAGACGCTCGTCTCCTGTGTCATTTCATCTCACCATCCTGCCTCGATCGAAGCTCCATCCAATCATCTGATATCCTAAAAGGCCTGTTTAGGCCTAAACCTGACAACGGGATAGTACGTCGAAGCGATCGGACGCGCTCCCGGGAGCACGTCCGATCGCGGCCGGGTGTCAGCTGATTATTACAGCTGACACCCGGCACTATGTGCAAGGAGTGGTCACGGAGCGCTCCCGGCAAATTAACCCCTGGCACACCGTGATCAAACATGATCGCAGTGTACCGTGGGCACAGAGAAGCATCGCGCAGGGAGGGGCTCCCTGCATGCTCCCCTGAGGACCTCAGATCAGCGCGATGTGATCGCGCTGTTCTGAGGCCTTTCTCCCTGCAAGACCCCGGATCCAAGATGGCCGCCGGGTCCTGCAGGGAGGCGGCTTCCTCAGTGCCTGCTGGGAGCAGGCGCTGAGAAAGCCTGCAGCAGTGCCTGTGAGATCGCTGGTCTCACAAAATGCTGTGCACACTGTCAGACCAGTGATCTGATAAAATACAGTGATGTCCCACCCTGGGACAAAGTAAAAAAATTAAAAAATGAAAATCACAAGTGTAAAAAAAAAATTCCAACATAAAGAAAAAAAAAATTCCCCAATAAATTCATTTTTTCCTGTAAGTAAAAAACGAAACAAAAGTACAGATATTTGGTATCGCATCCGTAACAACCCCCCGTATAAAACTGTCCCACTAGTTAACCCCTTCATTTAACCCCTTAAAAAAAAGCAAAAAATCAATGCTTTATCATCATATCGCCGAACAAAAAGTGGAATAACACGCGATCAAAAGACCGATATAAATAATCATGGTACCGCTGAAAACGTCATCTTGTCCCGCAAAAAACGACCACCATACAGCATCATTAGCGAAAAAATTAAAAAGTTATAGCTCGCAGAATAAAGCGATGCAAAAATAATAATTTTTTATATAAAATTGTTTTTATTATATAAAAGAGCCAAAACATAAAAAAATGATATAAATGAGGTATCGCCGAAATCGTACTAACCCGAAGAATAAAACTGCTTTATCAATTTTACCACACGCGGAACGGTATAAAAGCCTCCCCCAAAAGAAATTCATGAATTGCTGATTTTTGTTCATTCTAACTTCCCAAAAATCGAAATAAAAAGCGATCAAAAAATGTCACGTGCTCAAAAATGGTACCAATAAAAACGTCAACTCGTACCGCAAAAAATAAGATGTCACATGACTCTGTGGGCCAAAATATGCAAAAATTATAGGTCTCAAAATGTGGTGATGCAAAAAACTATTTTTTGCAATAAAAAGTGTCTTTTAGCGTGACAGCTGCCAATCATAAAAACCGCTATGAATAGTAAAACAAGTCCCCCTTTATCACCCCCTTAGTTAGGGAAAAATAATAAAATTAAAAAATTGTATTTATTTCCATTTTCCCATTAGGGTTAGGGTTAGGGTTGCGGCTAAAGTTAGGGTTAGGGTTGAGGCTAAAGTTAGGATTAGGGTTAGGGTTGGGATCAGGGTTAGGGGTGTGTTAGGGTTAGTTTGTGGTTATGGTTAGGGTTGGGACTAGGGACTATGTACCCACATATGGGGTATCAGCGTACTCAGGACAAATTGCACAATAACTCTTGGGGTCCAATTTCTTCTGTTACCCTTGGGAAAATAAAAAAATGGGGGCGAAAATATCATTTTTGTAAAAAAAAAATGATTTTTTTTGTTTTTACTGATGTACGTTATAAACTTCTGTGAAGCACTTGGGGCTTCATAGCGCTCACCACACATCTAGATAAGTTCCTTGTGGGGTCTAAGTTCCAAAATGGGGTCACTTGTGGGGGATTTCCACTGTTTAGGCACATCAGGGGCTCTCCAAATGCGACTTGACCCCCCCAGACCATTCCATCAAAGTCTGCAATCCAAAACGTCACTACTTCCCTTCCGAGCCCCGACGTGTACCCATACAGTAGTTTTCTCCCACATATTGGGTATCAGCGTACTCATGACAAATTGGACAACAATGTTTGGGGTCCAATTTCTTTTGTTACCCTTGGGAAAATAAAAAGTTGGGGACTAAAAGATCATGTTTGTGGAAAAAATATGATTTTTTTATTTTCATGCTCGGGCGTTATAAACTTTAGTGAAACACCTGGGGGTTTAAAGTTCTCACCACACATCTAGATAAGTTCCTTGAGGGTCTTGTTTCCAAAATGGTGTCATTTGTCAGGGGTTTCCACTGTTTAGGCACATCAGGAGCTCTCCAAACACGACATGGCGTCCAGCCAATTCTGCATTGAAAAAGTCAAATGGCGCTCCTTCCTTTCCAAGCCCTGCCGTGCGCCCAAATAGTTTCACCCCCACATATGGAGTATCAGTGTACTCAGGACAAATTGGACAACAACTTTTGGGTCCAATTTCCTTGGGAAAAATCAAAAATTTGGGACTAAAAATCATTTGTGGAAAATTGTTTTTTTTTGTTTTTTCACACTCAGGCATTATAAACTTTAGTGAAACACTTGGGGGTTCAAAGTGCTCACAACAGATCTAGATAAGTTCCATAGGGGGTCTAGTTTCCAAAATGGTGTCACTTGTGGGGGTTTCCACTGTTTAGGCGCATCAGAGGCTCTCCAAACGCGACATGGCGTCCAATCTCAATTCCAGCCAATTTTGGTTTGAAAAAGTCAAACGGCGCTCCTTCCTTTCCAAGCCCTGCCGTGCGCCCAAATAGTTTCACCCCCCACATATGGAGTATCAGTGTACTCAGGACAAATTGGACAACAACTTTTGGGGTCCAATTTCCTTGGGAAAAATCAAAAATTTGGGACTAAAAATCATTTGTGGAAAATTGTTTTTTTTTGTTTTTTCACACTCAGGCATTATAAACTTTAGTGAAACACTTGGGGGTTCAAAGTGCTCACAACAGATCTAGATAAGTTCCATAGGGGGTCTAGTTTCCAAAATGGTGTCACTTGTGGGGGTTTCCACTGTTTAGGCGCATCAGAGGCTCTCCAAACGCGACATGGCGTCCAATCTCAATTCCAGCCAATTTTGGTTTGAAAAAGTCAAACGGCGCTCCTTCCTTTACGAACTCTGCCGTGTGCCCAAACAGTGGTTTTCGCCCACATATGGGATATTGGCGTACTCAGGAGAAATTGCACAACAACTTTATCTGTCCAATTTCTCCTTTTACCCTTGTGAAATAATAAAAAGTTTGTAAAAGATCATTTTTAAACTTCTTGAATGTGGTTTTGAGTACCTTGAGGGGTGCAGTTTTTAGAATGGTGTCACTTTTGGATATTTTTTGCCATATAGACCCCTCAAAGTGACTTCAAGTGTTAGGTGGTCCCTAAAAAAAATGGCTTTGCAAATTTTGTTGTAAAAATGAGATATCGCTGGTCAACTTTTAACCCTTATAATTTCCTATCAAAAAAAAAAATTTTGGTTCCAAAATTGTGCTGATGTAAAGTAGACATGTGGGAAATGTTATTTCTTAACTATTTTGTGTGACATATTTCTCTGTTTTAAGGGAATAAAAATTCAAAATTTAAAATTTGCAAAATTTTACAAAATTTTCGCCATATTGCATTTTTTTCAAAAAATAAACACAAGTTATATCGAAGAAATTTTACCACTAACGTGAAGTACAATATGTTACGAGAAAACAGTCTCAGAATCGCGAAGATCCACTGAAGCATTCCAGAGTTATAACCTCAAAAAGAGACAGTGGTCAGAATTGTAAAAATTAACATTAACGTGCAAACCACCCTTGGAGGTGAAGGGGTGAAGGGGTTAAGGTTCCCGAAGGTGTGAATATGACCTCTGCAAAGTATATAGAGTTTTTGACTGACAACTTTTTTCCATGGTATAAAAAGCAGAAACGTGCCTTCAAGAGCAAAATCATCTTCATGCATGATAATGCACCATCTCATGCTGCAAAGAATACCTCTGAGTCATTGGCTGCTATGGGCATAAAAGGAGATAAACTCATGGGGTGGCCACCATCTTCCCCTGACCTCAACCCTATAGAGAACCTTTGGAGTATCATCAAGCAAAATATCTATGAGGGTGGGAGGCAGTTCACATCAAAACAGCAGCTCTGGGAGGCTATTCTGACTTCATGCAAAGAAATACAAGCAGAAACTCTCCAAAAACTCACAAGTTTCAATGGATGCAAGAATTGTGAAGGTGATATCAAAGAAGGGTTCCTATGTTAACCCCTCTCTGACATTAGACGTACTATCCCGTCCATGAAACACGTGCCAATCTGACCATGGACGGGATAGTACGTCATAGGCTAATCGCCGCCGGGTGTCAGCTGATTATCACAACTGACACCCGTGACTGTGTGTCAGGAGTGGTCACGGACCGCTCCCGGCACGTTAACCCCTGGCACACCGCGATCAAACATGATCGCGGTGTACTGGGGCACAGGGGAGCATCGCGCAGGGAGAGGGCTCCCTGCGCGCCCCCCTGAGACCCTCAGACCAGCGCGATGTGATCGCGCTGTTCTGAGGGCTTCCTCCCTCCCAGGACCCGGATCCAAGATGGTGCCGGGGTCCTGGAGGGAGGCGGCTTCCTCAGTGCCTGCTGAAAGCAGGCACTGAGAAGCCTGCTGCACTGCCTGAGCGATCGCTGGTGTGACAGAGTGCTGTGCACACTGTCACACCAGCGATCTGCTAAAATACAGTAATGTCCCACCCTGGGACAAAGCAAAAAGGTTAAAAAAATAAAAATAAACACGTTTTAAAAAAAAATCCAAAATAAATAAAAAACAATATATATATTCCCCAATAAATTCATTTCTTCCTGTAAATAAAAAAAACAAAACAATAAAAGTACACATATTTGGTATCGCCGCGTCCGTAACGACCCCCCTATAAAACTGTACCACTAGTTAACCCCTTTAGCGAACCCCTTAAAAAAAAAAAAAAAAAAACAAAGCAAAAAATCAATGCTTTATCATCATACCGCCGAACAAAAAGTGGAATAACACGCGATCAAAAAGACCGATATAAATAAACATGGTACCGCCGAAAACGTCATCTTGTCCCGCAAAAAACGAGCCACGATACAGCATCATCAGCAAAAAAATAAAAAAGTTATAGCTCGCAGAATAAAGCGATGCAAAAATAATTATTTTTTATATAAAATTGTTTTTATTGTATAAAAGTGCCAAAACCTAAAAAAAATGATATAAATGAGGTATCGCCGAAATCGTACTAACCCGAAGAATAAAACTGCTTTATCAATTTTACCACACGCGGAACGGTATAAACGCCTCCCCCAAAAGAAATTCATGAATTGCTGATTTTTGTTCATTCTAACTTCCCAAAAATCGAAATAAAAAGCGATCAAAAAATGTCACGTGCTCAAAAATGGTACCAATAAAAACGTCAACTCGTACCGCAAAAAATAAGACCTCACATGACTCTGTGGGCCAAAATATGCAAAAATTATAGCTCTCAAAATGTGGCGATGCAAAAAACTATTTTTTGCAATAAAAAGCGTCTTTTAGCATGACAGCTGCCTATCATAAAAACCCGCTATAAATAGTAAATCAAACCCCCCTTTATCACCCCCTTAGTTAGGGAAAAATAATAAAATAAAAAAAATGAATTTATTTCCATTTTCCCATTAGGTTTAGGGTTAGGGTTGCGGCTAAAGTTAGGGTTAGGGTTGGCGCTAAAGTTAGGATTAGGGTTAGGGTTGGGATTAGGGGTGTGTTAGGGTTAGGTTTGTGGTTAGGGTTGGGACTAGGGTTAGGGGTGTGTTGGGGTTAGGGTTGGAGTTAGAATTGGGGGGTTTCCACTGTTTAGGCACATCAGGGGCTCTCCATATGTGACATGGCGTCTGATCTCAATTCCAGCCAATTCTGCGTTGAAAAAGTCAAACGGTGCTCCTTCACTTCTGAGCTCTGCCATGCGTCCAAACAGTAGTTTATCCCCACATATGGGGTATCAGCGTACTCTGGACCCCAAGAGTTATTGTGCAATTTGTCCTATTTCTTCTGTTACCCTTGGGAAAATAAAAAACTGGGGGCAAAAATATCATTTTTGTAAAAAAAAAAATGATTTTTTTGTTTTTTACGGCTGTACATTATAAACTTCTGTGAAGCACTTGGGGCTTCATAGCGCTCACCACACATCTAGATAAGTTCCTTGTAGGGTCTATTTTCCAAAATGGGGTCACTTGTTGGGGATTTCCACTGTTTAGGCACATCAGGGGCTCTCCAAATGCGACATGACGCCCCCAGACCATTCCATCAAAGTCTGCAATCCAAAACGTCACTTCCCTTCCGAGCCCCAACGTGTACCCATACAGTAGTTTTCTCCCACATATTGGGTATCAGCGTACTCAGGACAAATTGGACAGCAACTTTTGGAGTCCAATTTCTCCTGTTACCCTTGTGAAAATAAAATATTGGGGCGAAAAAATCATTTTTGCAAAAAAAAAAAAAAGATTTTTTATTTTTACGGCTGTGCGTTATAAACTTCTGTGAAGCACTTCGGGGTTCAAAGTGCTCACCACACATCTAGATAAGTTCCTTGTGGGTCTATTTTCCAAAATGGGGTCACTTGTGGGGGTTTCCACTGTTTAGGTGCATCAGGGGCTCTCCAAATGCGACATGACGCCCCCAGACCATTCCATCAAAGTCTGCAATCCAAAACGTCACTACTTCCCTTCCGAGCCCTGACGTGCGCCAATACAGTAGTTTTCTCCCACATATTGGGTATCAGCGTACTCAGGACAAATTGGACAACAACTTTTGGGGTCCAATTTCTCCTGTTACACTTGTGAAAATAAAATATTGGGGGCAAAAAAATCATTTTTGTAAAAAAACAAAACATTTTTTATTTTTACGGCTGTACGTTATAAACTTCTGTGAAGCACTTCGGGGTTCAAAGTGCTCACCACACATCTAGATAAGTTCCTTGTGGGGTCTATTTGCCAAAATGGGGTCACTTGTGGGGAGTTTCCACAGTTTAGGTGCATCAGGGGCTCTCCAAATGCGACATGACGCCCCCAGACCATTCCATCAAAGTCTGCAATCCAAAACGTCACTACTTCCCTTCCGAGCCCTGACGTGCGCCCATACAGTAGTTTTCTCCCACATATTGGGTATCAGCGTACTCAGGACAATTGGACAACAACTTTTGGGGTCCAATTTCTCCTGTTACACTTGTGAAAATAAAATATTGGGGGCAAAAAAATCATTTTTGTAAAAAAAAAACAAACATTTTTTATTTTTACGGCTGTACGTTATAAACTTCTGTGAAGCACTTTGGGGTTCAAAGTGCTCACCACACATCTAGATAAGTTCCTTGTGGGGTCTATTTGCCAAAATGGGTCACTTGTGGGGGGTTTACACTGTTTAGGTGCATCAGGGGCTCTCCAAATGCGACATGACGCCCCCAGACCATTCCATCAAAGTCTGCAATCCAAAACGTCACTACTTCCCTTCCGAGCCCCGACGTGTGCCATACAGTAGTTTTCTCCCACATATGGGTATCAGCGTACTCAGGACAAATTGGACAACAACTTTTGGGTTCCAATTTCTTCTGTTACCCTTGTGAAAATAAAATATTGGGGGCGAAAAAATCATTTTTGTAAAAAAAAAAAAGATTTTTTTTTTACGGCTGTACGTTATAAACTTTAGTGAAACACCTGGGGGTTCAAAGTTCTCACCACACATCTAGATAAGTTCCTTGAGGGGTCTAGTTTCCAAAATGGTGTCATTTATGGGGGTTTCCAATGTTTAGGCAGATCAGGAGCTCTCCAAACACGACATGGCGTCCAGCCAATTCTGCGTTGAAAAAGTCAGACGGCACTCCTTCCCTTCCAAACTCTGCCATGCACCCAAACAGTGGTTTACTCCCACATATAGGGTATCAGCGCGCTCAGGACAAATTGCACAATAACTTTTGGAGTCTTGTTACCCTTGGAAAAATAAAAATTGGGGTGAAAAAATCATTTTTGTGGAAAAAATATGATTTTTAAATTTTACGTCTCTACTTTATAAACTTGTGTGAAGCACTTGGGGGTTCAAATTGCTCACCAATGATCTAGATAAATTCCGTAGGGGGTCTAGTTTCCCAAATGGGGTCATTTGTGGGGGTTTCCACTGTTTAGGCACATCAGGGGCTCTCCAAATGCAACATGGCATCCAATCTCAATTCCAGCCAATTTTGGTTGGAAAAAGTCAAATGGTGCTCCTTCCCTTTCGAGCTCTGCCATGCGCCCAAACAGTGGTTCCCCCCACATATGGGGTATCAGCGTACTCAGGACAAATTGGACAACAACTTATGTGGTCCAATTTCTCCTGTTATCCTTGGGAAAATAAAAAAATAGTGACTAAAAGATAATTTTTGTGGGGAAAAAATAGGATTTTTTATTTTCATGCCCGGGCATTATAAACTTGTGTGAAGCACTTGGGGGTTCAAAGTGCTCACCAAAGATCTAGATAAGTTCCTTAGGGGGTCTAGTTTCCAAAATGTGGTCACTTGTGGTGGGTTTCCACTGTTTAGGCTCATCTGGGGCACTGCAAACGGAACATGACCCCCATCAATGTCTGCATTCCAAAACGTTACTACTTCCTTTCCAAGCCCTGCCGTGCGCCCAAACAGTTTCCCCCCCCACATATGGGGTATCAGCGTACTCAGGACAAATTGGACAACAACTTTTGGGGTCCAATTTCCTTGGGAAAATTCAAAAATTTGGGACTAAAAAATCATTTTTGTGGAAAATTGTTGTTTTTTTTTTTCACACCCAGGCATTATAAACTTTTGTGAAACACTTGGGGGTTCAAAGTGCTCACAACAGATCTAGATAAGTACCTTAGGGGGTCTAGTTTCCAAAATGGTGTCACTTGTGGGGGGTTTCCACTGTTTAGGCGCATCAGAGGTTCTCCAAACGCGACATGGCGTCCAATCTCAATTCCAGCCAATTTTAGTTTGAAAAAGTCAAACGGCGCTCCTTCCCTTACGAGCTCTGCCGTATGCCCAAACAGTGGTTTTCCCCCACATATGGGGTATTGGCGTACTCAGGAGAAATTGCACAACAACCTTATCTGTCCATTTTCTCCTTTTACCCTTGTGAAAATAAAAAAAAAGTTTGTAAAAGATCATTTTTGTGGCTAAAAAGTTAAATATTCATTTTTTCCTTCCACGTTGCTTTAGTTCCTGTGAAGCACCTGAAGGGTTAATAAACTTCTTGAATGTGGTTTTGAGTACCTTGAGGGGTGCAGTTTTTAGAATGGTGTCACTTTTGGGTATTTTCTGCCATATAGACCCCTGAAAGTGACTTCAAATGTGAGGTGGTCCTTAAAAAAAATGGCTTTGTAAATTTTATTGTAAAAATGAGAAATCGCTGGTCAACTTTTAACCCTTATAACTTCCTAACAAAAAAAAATTTGGGTTCCAAAATTGTGCTGATGTAAAGTAGACATGTGGAAAATGTTATTTCATAACTATTTTGTGTGATATATTTCTCTGTTTTAAGGGAATAAAAATTCAAAGTTTGAAAATTGCAAAATTTTCAAAATTTTCGCCATATTTGCGTTTTTTTCAAAAATAAACGCAAGTTATATGGAAGAAATTTTACCACTAACATGAAGTACAATATGTCATGAGAAAACAGTCTCAGAATCGCGAAGATCCGTTGAAGCGTTCCAGAGTCATAACCTCATAAAGAGACAGTGGTCAGAATTGTAAAAATTGGCCCGGTCATTAACATGCAAACCACCCTTGGGGGTGAAGGGGTTAACATGTAACTTGGCCTGTTAGGATGTTTTGGAGTTAAATAGCTATTTTGTTCAGTGAATGTGACCTCCTAATGCTGCAAATTCCACAAATGAGCATTTTCAGTTCTTTAAAACATATCAAATGTTTAGAAATTCTACTGTGCCTAAAAATTTGGAACAATGCATTTCGAGTTTTTATTCATTTTGGAGATTATACTGTTATCATTGGGAGTTTCTTCAATAAAATTCGATGTATACTCTAACGGGTGATGACTTTTATTAAACTGACTGTCATTTAAACCGACCACTTAGGAAAATCAGAGAAAAATATCATTTGCATAATAATTTGGAACATGGAGTAAAGTGCAGCACCGGTGGTGAAAATCCTAGATAGATATTAACATAATATTTCTCCTATCATGATAATCAGAATAGGTTTCCATAATCATAGACCAATCCCTGACTCCCATAACAGGGACACAAACACTATAGATTGCTTAAGAATCAGTGGGAAGATAGGGTAACACAAAAATTGAAGATACTATCCTGGATAAGCCAAAAATATACTTGGCTTAAAGCCATCTTCATCAGAATTCATAACCAAAAATCTCGACGTGTTTCCCCCCATAAAGAAAAACTGAGGTTCATCAGGGAATATAATGGCATGCCGTCAATGCGGCATCGTCCTCTGGTCACAATGATAACGCATGTAGATCCTGATAATGGCGCCGCTGTTTTAAACCGATGTTTCACCTTACTTCCAGTATCACAACATCACTTCCAGTTCCACAGAAAGGTGCGGGACCCATATTGTGATCCATGGCCACCACAGTCTCGCTTCCACGCATGGAACGCAAGTTCGTTCCTGTCAGGTCCGCACATGGCTATGTCTAGCAAATGGCACAACATATAGGTTCAATGGGATTATAAAGGGAGAGGAAGGCCCTAACTGTAGGGAGCAAGGGATGGGACACCTCTTGTTTCTGTCCCTTAGCTCCCACTAACTCCCTATGCTGGTCCTTCCCCCTCGCCGTCGTCACGTGCCTAGTTCCTGGCGGTCACCTCTGCTAACCCTGGCTAGTGAACTGGCCAGCAAAGGACACTAGCATTGCCACTGCAGGTAATATAATACAGGGAAAGAGACAAAGAAGGGACTGACAGAAAGGATACAGCTCAGCTCTGATTCTGCTGCTACAATCCACAGCAGCAGAGTAAACGGCACCAGGTAAACAGAGCTACAACAGCAGCAATGGTCTGCATAGAAGTGAACTCTATAACCGACGATCAGCTGATGAGTCATGTGACTATTTAAAGGTAGGTGGGAGTGGTTAACAACATCAGCTAACCAGCCTAAAAGAAGCTGCCAGCAAGAGAGTGACATTTAATCTTGCTGGACCAAATGAAAAACTACATTTTAATTTCAGCAGACCCAAAGCTGCCAGGAATCCTCTAATGATTCATGACTAGAGTTGAGCGAAACAGGTCGGTCAGATTCAAAAATCACCGACTTTCGCCAAAGTCGGGTTTCGCTGAGCGAAACCTGACCATAGCGTGAAGTCGGCCATGCGGTTGTCGACCGGAGCGCCAGAGTCGGTTTTCCCATAATGCTTGCAGGTGCCTTTTCTCAGCCAATGAGCAAGGACGCACACTGTGGGCAACGAGATGACATGGGCAGCGGCCACCACCATCTTAGAGAAGGGCATTGCAGTGATTGGCTTGCTTTGTGTGGTATCACAGTGGCTATAAAAGCCCTGACCGCCGACCGCCATTTTACTTCTGCCAATCTTAGCGCAGGGTGAGGTTTCTGCCGCTGGTTCTCAGTAGGGAGAGAGTTAGGCAGGAAAGAAAAGTGATTCTGTGCTTGTGCTGATAGCAATTGTGCTGTACAGTTAGTGTGCAGTGACAGGGGAGGATTTTGTTGTGTGCCGCAGCGCTGGTATTTAGGCTGCCTGCCAGTGACAGGGGAGGATTTTCTTTTGTGCAGCAGCAGAGCTGATTAATAGGCTGCCTGCTAGCTGTATTGCTGTGTGTATACTGCTGTGCAGACTGCTTTTTACACAGCACTAATAGTTTTATTCTTTTTTTCTGCACAGTTACCGAGCTTTAATTTTTTCCCACACCGTAGAGAGCTGTATGCTCCTCACACAGTACCGTGTACTGGCTGGTATCACGGACAATTACATGCTGACTATCTGTGTGTGATTCTGAAAATATATTCGGAGATTTACAATTTTTTCACTATACTATATACACCTGGTTCTGGTGATGCAGTACCCTTTTTCTGCTTTTTATATTCTGGTCTAATCCATACTGAGCCTGAGAGCGTCTGTCTGTTACTCCAGAAATATATACGGAGATTTAAAATTACCTCAACACTGTATACATCTGTATGCTTCTGATACAGTACCCTTTTTTCTTCTTTTTATATTCTGGTCTAATCCACACTGAGCCTGTGAGCGTCTGTCTGTTACTCCGGAAATATATACGGCGATTTACAATTACCTCTAGACTGTATCCAGCTGTAATCTTCTGATACATTACCCTTTTTCAGCTTTTTATATTCTTGTCTAATCCATACTGAGCCTGAAAGCGTATGTGTTATGAATGTGCTAAAAATGGTTTCTGAGCAGAGGCTCCCTCTGGTGGTTACTGACAGTACTGAACCTTTCAGCGAGGAATGGCAATCTGGGATCATGGACAGGTCTGATATAAGGGAGGTTCCCTCCCATGATGGTTGCCGGTGATCAATTGTTCTTGTCTCAATTGTGGTTCCTGGTTCATTTGGAAGCTTGCTAAGTCTTGCCTGCATCTTCTGCTATCAGATAAGATATTTTCTGCTTTTATTTTTGTGCTTGCTTTTTGCATTGTTCCCTGCACTTCTGTGGAGGTCAGCCAGGTCCCCTCCGGGGGGCTTGTGCTCCTCTCAGTTTATCTGTTGTTTGTTCATTTGCTTTTTCCTGTTTTTTCAGTGGCTGCGGCTTAGTTTTGTTACACCAGAGAACTGATTTAGGTGGTAGAGGTCGTGTGATCTCAGGTGTTTTTGCAATCAGTAGAGTTGGTATTTTTTAGGGTTTTTTTTGGATTGCAGTGAGTATCCTTTCCTGTACTTTTCTGTCTAGACAGATTGGGCCCCTGCGTTTGATCATTCTATTTTCTGTCTGTGTCCGTGTTTCTTCTTGTCTAACCGCCATTACATGTTTGGGGGCTTCCTATTTTCTTTGGTGATCTGCTCCGGGGCAGATAGCTTTCATCTTTCTTCCTTTTGGTGTAGTTATCTCAGGCTGTGACGACGCGTCTATGATCAACGTAGGAACGCTCCACGGCTACCTCTAGTTTTGTGGTTAGTTCAGGTTACTGCAATCCAATAGGTTCCAGCCTCTCTGGTGTATTGCTGTTTTTGCTTACTCTCCTCAGCTACCAAAACATAACAGTATCACCAGCCAAAACTGAAAATTATATGGTACTCACAGAAGGGAAAAATAGTGTGGAAAGAAAAAAGATTGTCAGAGTTGTCAGAGATTTTTTTTTTTCTTTTCCCTGTTTGTTGCATTTTTTTCCCTCTGTTTCTATGGGTGCTGAGGAGGATTTTTTTTTCTCTCAATGGAGCTTGCACAGTTGTCTGGCCGTGTCGATCAGCTTGCCACTGAGGTTCGGAGTATTGCTGCCTATCTTGCTGGGTTGCCAGTTGTGGAACCTAGGATTCCCATGCCAGATTTGTTTTTGGGGGATCGGGCTAAATTTCTCAATTTCAAAAATAACTGTAAGTTGTTTTTTGCCTTAAAGCCTAAGTCCTCAGGGAACGCAGCACAGCAGGTTCAAATTGTCATCTCTCTCCTGCTCGGCGATCCTCAGGATTGGGCTTTTTCCCTGACACCTGGGGACCCTGTTTTGAGTAATGTTGATGCATTTTTTCTGGCTCTGGGGTTATTGTATGATGAACCTAATGTCACTGATCAAGCTGAAAAAACCTTGTTGGCATTAAATCAGGGTCTTGAAGACGCTGAGTTGTACTGTCAGAAATTCCGAAAGTGGGCAGTCCTGACCAAATGGAATGATGATGCTTTGGCAGCCCTTTTTCGGAAGGGGCTGTCAGAGAATGTAAAGGATGTTATGGTGGGATTCCCTGCTCCCTCTGGTCTCAATGATTCTATGTCATTGGCTATTCAAATTGACAGACGTTTGCGTGAGCGCAGAGGTATGCGTGAGATAGTGTTGCCTTGTGAGCCAGCTTCTGAGCCCATGCAGTGTGATAGAGTGACTTCTGGGGCACAGCTTCATGAGTTTCGAAAGCGCAATGGGTTATGTTTCTACTGTGGTGACGCCTCTCATGCTATTTCAGTCTGCCCTAAACGGGGAAGACGTTTTGCACGCTCAGTTGTCTTGGGTAGTGTTCAGACTAAATTTCTGTTGACTGTTACCCTGATTTGCTCCCTGTCCACATTTTCTGCTCAGGCTTTTGTTGATTCAGGAGCAGCTATTAACCTGATGGATTTTGACTTTGCCAAACATTGTGGGTTTCCCATGATACCCCTGCAGAAGTCTATTCCCCTACTGGGCATTGATTCTACCCCTTTGGCGGAGAATAAACCCCAGTTTTCTACTCAGGTGATAATGAGGGTTGAACCAGATCATCAGGAGAGTTGCAAATTTCTGGTGCTGTATAACCTGCATGACATTATTGTTCTAGGTTTCCCTTGGTTACAGCCTCATAATCCTGTTTTGGATTGGAAATCTGTGTCTGTGACCAGTTGGGGCTTCCAATGTGTTAATGCCGACACTCCTGTTTTTTCTGCCTCTCCCCAGTCTCAGGATATTCCTGACTTTTTGACTGATTTTTCGGATGTTTTTAGTGAAAGTAAATCTGCATCCTTGCCCCCTCACAGGAGCTATGATTGCGCTATTGAATTAGTGCCTGGTGGTAAATTTCCTAAAGGTCACCTTTTTAACTTGTCTGTACCTGAACACGATGCTATGCGATCTTATATCAAGGAGTCATTGGAGAAGGGTCATATCAGACCATCCTCTTCACCCTTGGGTGCCGTTTTTTTCTTTGTGGCCAAAAAGGATGGTTCATTGAGGTCGTGTATTGATTATCGTCTCTTGAATAAGATCACTGTGAAGTATCAATATCCATTACCCTTGATTTCTGACCTGTTTTCCAGGGTGAAAAGTGCTAGTTGGTTTACCAAGCTTGACCTCAGGGGGGCGTATAACCTTATTCGCATTAAGCACGGGGATGAATGGAAGACGGCGTTTAATACCCCAGAGGGGCATTTTGAGTACCTAGTGATGCCCTTTGGGCTCACTAATGCTCCTTCCGTCTTCCAATCCTTCATGAATGATATTTTCAGGGATTTTGTGGATAAATTTCTGATTGTTTATTTGGATGATATCTTGATTTTTTCCAATGACTGGGACTCTCATGTGAAACATGTTCGGACTGTGTTCCAGATTTTGAGAGAGAATGCACTGTATGTGAAGGGATTAAAGTGTCTATTTGGCGTACAGAAGGTCTCATTTCTGGGATTCATTTTGTCTCCGTCTGTTATTAAAATGGACCTGGTCAAGGTTCAGGCCATCTGTGACTGGGTCCAACCTACTTCATTAAAGGCTCTTCAGAGATTTTTGGGTTTTGCCAATTTTTATCTTAAATTTATTGGTAATTTCTCCGGTATTGTTAAACCATTGACTGATTTGACCAAAAAGGGTTCTGATGTGGTGAATTGACCTCCTGAGGCAGTCTCTGTGTTTCAGGAACTTAAGCAGAGATTCACTTCTGCTCCTGTTCTATGGCAGCCTGATGTTTCTCTACCGTTTCAGGTGGAGGTTGATGCCTCTGAAATTGGGGCAGGCGCCGTCTTGTCCCAAAGAGATCCAGAGACCTCTAAGAGTAACCCTTGTGCCTTTTTCTCTCGAAAATTTTCTCCAACTGAACGTAATTATGACGTGGGTAATCGGGAGTTATTGGCCATGAAGTGGGCCTTTGAAGAGTGGAGACATTGGCTGGAAGGAGCCAAACATCAGGTGGTGGTCCTCACGGACCATAAGAATCTGGTTTATCTCGAATCAGCCAAGCGACTTAATCCTAGACAAGCCAGGTGGGCCTTCTTTTCAACACATTTTAATTTTGTGGTTTCTTTTCTTCCTGGCACTAAGAATGTTAAGGCGGATTCCCTATCGAGGAGTTTCTTTGCGGACTCTCCTGAGTTATTTGATCCTACTGTTATTTTGAAAGAGGGTGTAGTTCTTTCCGCCATCTCGCCCAATTTGAGACTGGCTCTGGAAGGGTGTCAGGAGGATAAACCTAAGCGCTGCCCTATTGGGAAATTGTTTGTCCCAGACCAGTGGAAGAAGAGTGTGATGTCTGAGATTCATTGTTCCGCATTGGCTGGTCATCCCGGGATTTTTGGTACCAGAGACTTGGTGAGTCGGTCCTTTTGGTGGCCTACTTTGTCTCGTGACGTCAGGGAATTTATGCAGTCCTGTGGGACTTGCTCTCGCTCCAAGCCTTGCTCTAGCTCTTGTGGTTTGTTAATGCCATTACCTGTGCCCAAGAGGCCATGGACCCATATCTCTATGGATTTTATTTCAGACCTCCCTGTTTCTCAGAGAATGACCGTTATCTGGGTAATCTGTGATAGGTTTTCCAAGATGATACATCTTGTGCCATTACCTAAGTTATCTTCCTCCTCCGAATTTGTGCCTTTATTCCTTCAGCACGTGGTTCGGTTACAAGGCATTCCGGAGAACATTGTGTCTGACAGAGGAGTCCAGTTTGTTTCCAGATTTTGGAGGACATTTTGTTCTAAACTTGGTGTTCAGTTATCTTTCTCCTCTGCTTTTCATCCTCAGACAAATAGACAAACCGAGAAAACAAACCAGACCTTGAGACTTATTTGAGATGTTTTGTGTCTGCTGATCAAGATGACTGGGTCCCTTTTTTGCCTTTGGCTGAGTTTGCTCTTAATAATAGGGCTAGCTCTGCCACCTTGATGTCTCCTTTTTTTCTGCAAGTTTGGGTTTCACCCTCGATTTTCTTCAGGACAGGCGGAGGCTTCTGTCTGTCCGGGTGTTGACTCTGTTGTGGAGCGAATGCAGCAGATTTGGGACCAGGTAGTGGAGAGGTTGTCTCTCTCTCTCTCAGGAGAAGGCCCAACGGTTTTCCAACCGGCATAGGACTGATGGTCCTTGTTTTAAAGTGGGGGACTTGGTTTGGTTGTCCTCAAGAAATATCCCTATGAGGGTTGCATCTCCAAAGTTTAAGCCTAGGTTCATTGGACCTTATAAGATCATGGAGATTCTTAATCCTGTTTCCTTCCGTTTGCTTCTTCCAGGGACATTTAAGATCCATGACGTGTTCCACAAGTCCTTATTGAAGAGGTTTGTCGAGCCAGTGGTTCCTATGGCTGCGCCTCCTGACCCTGTTTTGGTTGAGGGAAATCTGGAGTATGTGGTTGAGAAAATATTGGATTCTCGTTTTTCTAGACAGAACTCACTCCAGTATTTGGTTAAGTGGAGAGGTTATGGTCAGGAGGACAATTCTTGGGTGTTTGCTTCGGACATCCATGCTAGGAGACTGATCCGTGCCTATCACCGAGCTCATCCTGATCGACCTGGTTGCGCAAGTGAGGGTTCGGTGACCCCTCCTCAAGGGGGGGGTACTGTTATGAATGTGCTAAAAATGGTTTTTGAGCAGAGGCTCCCTCTGGTGGTTACTGACAGTACTGAACCTTTCAGCGAGGAATGGCAATCTGGGATCACAGACTGGTCTGATATAAGGGATGTTCCCTCCCATCATGGTTGCCGGTGATCAATTGTTATTGTCTCAATTGTGGTTCCTGGTTCATTTGGAAGCTTGCTGAGTCTTGCCTGCATCTTCTGCTATCAGATAAGATATTTTCTGCTTTTATTTTTGTGCTTGCTTTTTGCATTGTTCCCTGCACTTCTGTGGAGGTCAGCCAGGTCCCCTCCGGGGGGCTTGTGCTCCTCTCAGTTTATCTGGAGCCACTGTTATTTGTTCATTTGCTTTTTCCTGTTTTTTCAGTGGCTGCGGCTTAGTTTTGTTACACCAGTTATCATTCAAGTCCCCGCCAAAGCCACGCGGCACCGCTCAGCCAATGGTGGGGGATTTGAATCCCGCTCCGCTCATTAGCTGAGTTGCCTGCCGGCTCTGCCAATCAGCGGTGCCGCACCGATTAGGTGGGGAATTTGAATCTCGTGCGGCACTGCTCATCGGCTCAGCCGGCGGGCGGCTCAGCCAATGAGCGGTGCACGCGCAGCTTTGGCGGGGGATTTGAATACCGCACGGCACCGCTCATCGGTTATTATTTATTAGATGAGAACATGGCTTTAATCTCCTGCAGCCGTTCATTTCCAGCCATTGGTGATGGAGGCAGCTGCTACAATCACCACTCACTATACAGTGAGCGCACTGTAATCACTTCCCTGCAACTTGATTGACATACTTCTCTGCACTTTCAACAAAATAAAGAGAAATGTCAAGCACCACCGCTGTGCCTATGCCTCAAATGGCACTTTGAGGTTGCCCACATACAATCATGAACGACATAAACCATCAATGCAAACGCTACGGATGCTCAATCCATTAGAAAAAAGGCTTGATAATCCACAATGTGAAAAGAATGAAAGATGGCACTCACCATGTAATTTTTAACTTGCTTTATTGAACAAAATGTGGCTCAGGCTCGGGACACGTTGAAGCGCAGAAGCACAAAACGGCCGTAGTCTGTACCGTGCACATGTCTCCCGAGCCTGAGCCGCATTTCGACAATAAAGCAAGTTAAAATCGCACAGTGAGTGCCATCTTTCATTCTTTTAGCATTGTGGATACTTCTCTGCACTGTTTATGGGCACAGCAGGCGGTCAATCAATGTGATGGAGAGTGATAACAGGGCTCTGCTTTTTCTGATATCCCCTGAGGCATAGCTTCCAGCTGTCTTGGATCGAGCAGTACCATAGTTGGATTAAAGGGAATCTGTCACCCTAAATTGGCGGGATATTTAAATGATGGCAGTCAGGTCAGATGGGCGGTGTTTTGGGTACTTGCCTTAACATGTTGTTCGCCGCTGTCTCCATTATTTCTGGGAATTGTAGTCGTTGCCCTCCATAACGAGCCTGCGCATTGCAATCATGAATTGCGCACGCGCAGTATGCTTTGCCCGCAGATTGCAATGCGCAGGTGCGTTATATGGAGGGCAACGACTACAATTCCCAGAAATAATGGAGACAGCGGCGAACAACATGTTAAGGCATGTACCCAAAACACCGCCCATCTGACCTGACAGCCATCATTTAAATATCCCGCCAATTTAGGGTGACAGATTCCCTTTAAGTGTAGCCAGGACCCTGGGCATGGGCTACCCCAGCATCTAATAAATCACGTGACATGTCACATGATTTCCTTAAGAGATCATGTGATTGGTTACGTGATTAACACAGGTGCTTATGTACAGCGCTATAAATAATAGAGGATTCTTTGTACGGTAATACGAAACAGCGCTACATATAACAAGAGGACACTATATGACATGGGACGGTGCTATACAGTCGTGACCAAAAGTGTTGGCACCCTTAAAATTGTTCAAGTAAATGAAGTATTTCTCCCAGTAAATTATTGCAATTATATGTTTTGTTATACACATGTTTACTTCCTGTGTTTAAAATGGAGCAACACAAAAAATAGGAAAAAAGGCAAACTGGACATAATTTCGCAAAAACTCCCCAAAATGGGCCAGAAAAAATTGTTGGCATCCTCAACTTAATATTTTGTTGCACACCCTTTGGAATAAATAACTGCAATGAATTGCTTCCAATAACCATCAACAAGCTGCTTAACAACTCTCAACTAGAATTTTGGATCAGTTTTCTTTTGATAATTTAAGGGTGTCTTCTCCCACCACAATTTTAAGATCTCTCCCCCTGTGTTCAATGGGATTTAGATCCGGACTCATTGCTTGCCACTTCAGAACTTTCCAGTGCTTTGTTTCCATCCATTTCAGAGTGCTTCTTGAAGTCAGAGAGGCTGATTTCACAGGTAGCACAAATGCTGCATTTGCGCTACATGCGCTCCAGGTTTTCTGCACTGCACTACACTACGCAATAACAATCTTTTCTGTTTTTTGCATTTTTGTTGCATTTTTAATTTTTATGCTTTTCCCCACTTATTTGATGGGTCGCCAAAAATGTGTCCCTCTAAATGTTCTGTAAAAGTTGTGAGGTATACGATGGATGGGGAAGGAATGGAAAGGCTTATAGGCATCTGACCAGCTGTGGCATCTTGTAAAAAAAAATAGACAATACGGCTTAGGTGGACAAGATAAAAAAATAATGCATATAGAAGGAGTGCACAGAAAAGGGTGTATACATGTATACTTGGAAGGAAAATGAAAAAAGATACACCACAAAAATCCTGGCACATCCAAAAATTATACTTTTCTTATAAAAGTATAAATAAAATTTTACAAGGAAAAACTCAATAAAAACATTTTAAATAGCAAAAAAGCCAAGAAAAAAAAACCTCTAAGACAAGCTTGTGTCTAGTCATTTTATGAGACCTCCTTTTTGACTAAATAGATAAATTAGATTAAAGGGATTGTTTCTTTGTGGTAAATGTAACATTTATTTTGTCTTTTTCTTGTAAGAAAAAAGTTTGCTCTCAGGGATAACATTTCTCTAATCTACAGATTTGAGCGGGTAAGGCTAGGTTCACACCAAGTGTGTATTCTCTCATCCGTGAAAATCAGGTCGATTATTCTAATCACACTCTGATCAGAGTGAGAAGATAGAGAAAATTTGATTTAGTGTGATGAGCATAATTAACCCAATTCTCTTGGTTGAAAGAGTATACACCCCTGTGAATCTATCCTTTTACAGAGCCATTGCCTTCAACAGCGCTTTACAGACATTGTCATCACTATCCCCATTGGGGCTCATAATATAAATTCCTTATCAGTATGTCTTTGGAATATGGTAGAAAACTAGAGAAAACCCATGCTAATACAAAGAGAAGATACAAACTCCTTGCAGATGTTGTCCTTGGTGCGTTTTGAACCTAGGACACTAGTTCTGCAAAGCAACAGTGCTAACCACTGATGAAACTGATTAAACTTATACAAAACGGCATGTAAGGCTGGGGTCACACACAACGTCTAAAAAATCTGACCGCTTTAGTGGGACGATTATTGCAGAAAAGTTTAATGAACATTGATGCGTCTGGCATCCGATTTTCCTTCGCTGATGCGATTTAGTCGCATGTGAGCGTACGTTTCACATCCAATTGACATCCGACTTGAGAGATTTTGTTGGTGGCTAGCAAAATCGACATATAATGGATACAAATGACTTTTTTACATCACAAAAATATATATATATATAAACACATGGAAGACATATATATATATATATATATATATATCTGTCATTGAGACATATATATATATATATATATATATATATATACATATATTTATAGTTCATACACTTCTACATAGTATAATAGCCGCTAATTCAATTGCTGGCATTTGTGAAATTACAGACCCGACATGAAATGACACATGGTTTACTGTTATGTTACGGTAGCTGAGGAGTGCAGGTAAAAAAGGAAATACACCAGAGCAGTTGGAATCTATGAGATTGCAGTACCCTGACTAACCACCACAACTAGAGGCAGCCGTGGAGCGTTCCTACGATGGTCCTAGACGCCTCGTCACAGCCTGAGAAACTAACTACACCTAAAGATAGAAATAGGAAAGCTATCTGCCCCGGAGCAGAACCCCAAAGATAATAGAAAGCCCCCAAACATGTAATGGCGGTTAGACAAGAGGAAATACTGACACAGAAAGAAAATAGTATGAGCAAACGCTGGGGCCCAAACTATCTAAATAGAAAAGGACAGGAAGGGTACTTACTGCAATCCCAGAAAACCCTGAAAAACACCAACTCTACTAATTTCAAAATCACCTGAGATCACACGACCTCTACCACCTAAATTAGTTCTCTGGTGTAACAAAAACAGCAGCCACTGAAAAAACTGCAAAAAGCAAAAGTACAAAACACAGTGGCTGGACTAAACTGAGAGGGCAAAAGCCCCCGGAGGGGACCCAGAAGGCCCCCACAGAAGTGCAGGACAAAATGCAAAAATATAGCAACAACACAAAAGAAGAAATTGTCTTATCTGATAGCAGGAGATGCAGACACGACACAGCAGGCTACAAGGGAAACTGGAAAGAAGGATTCAGACCAGAACAATTGATCACCGGCAACCCTGATGGGAAAATGATTCCCTTAAATAAGACCAATCAGTAACACCTGATTCCCAATCCTCACTAGTACCGCTTGTAACCACCAGAGGGAGCCTCTGCTCAGAACTCATCTCAAACCCATTCACAACAGTTTACATACAGTTAACCATGTCATTTCATGTAGTTTGATATATGGTTTTCACTAACAATTACATGAGTGTATGTGTGCAAAATTTCATACATGTAGGGGTTAATTAAAGGTGTAAATTCATTGAAAAAAAATACGTGGGCTCCCGTGCTATTTTCTCAACCAGACAGACAAACCCAGCAAGTGGGGGCAGATAATAATAGCCTAGGGAGGGTGCATTTATTTTGTACCCCCCCTTGCTACTAACATCTGCCCCCAGCCACCCCAGAAAAGGCAAATCTATAATTAGATGCGCCCTTTCTGGCACTTAGCCCGTCTATTCCCATTGCCCTGTAGCGGTGGCTAATGGGTTTATAATGGGTTAAAGCCACCTTGCTATTGGAAGGTGACTTTAAGCCAGGTTAATAATTGAGAGTTGTCAATTAGACAACTCTCAATTATTAATCCTATTGTATGAAATAAAAATAAAACACACACACTTTAATTAAAAATCATTTTAATGAAATAATCACAGTTTTTGACCAACTTTTATTTTACTGCCATTCCTTGCGAAGCCCTTGTTCTCCTGTAATAAAGATAAAATAATAAAGCAACATTATTCTTACCTATCTGGTGCTCTGTCAGGTCCCACGCTGTAATCCTTCACAAAGGGTTGACTGGCTTACAGCTAGCAGCACAGCTAATGCTCGCAGCTCAGCTGTAAGCCCCCGAATGAAGGAGTTCCTCTCCCGGGTGTCAGGAGAGGAAGTGATTAGTGTGGGAAGCTTAATTGATTGCTTCCCAGGCTAATCAGTTCAGGTCAGCTGGGGACACCGCACAGCATCAGTGACGTCAGAGGGAGTCCCGGCTGACCTGAAGTGAACTGATTAGGCTGGGAAGCAATCAATTAAGCTTCCCACACTAATCACTTCCTCTCCTGTCGGCCGGGAAAGGAACTCCTTCATCCCCAACAGTGTCACCAGCAAAGCACCCCCACACCATCACACCACCTCCTCCATGCTTCACGGTGGGAACTAGGCATGTAGAGTCCAGCCATTCACCTTTTCTGCATGCAAAGCCGTAATCAAAGCAAAAGGTGGCTACTTTGAAGAACCTAGAATATAAGACATATTTTCAGTTGTTTCACACTTTTTTGTAAAGTGTAATGTATAATTCCACATGTGTTAATTCATAGTTTTGATGCCTTCAGTGTGATTCTACAATTTTCATAGTCATGAAAATAGAAAAATCTTTGAATGAGAAGGTGTGTCCAAACTTTTGGTCTGTACTGTATATATATATGTCACAATGACATGTATATATATATATATGTATTCTATGTGTGTATATGTATTCTTTCCATTCTTTATTAAAGCTGTCAGTGTGACTTTACAGTATAGCCGGGGATGAATTGCCGGCTTTCTAAAGGACACCGGTGCGATTTAATCGCAAGTCACACATGCGGTCCGTTTGTAATCTGATTTTTCATCGCACCCATAGACTTGCATTTGCGATTGTCAACCCACAATCGCAGCATGCTGCAATTGCACTTGCACGTATAAAACGGACCACAAAAAATCTGATGGTGGGAGCTGCTCCATAGAGTAACATTGGTCCACTGCAATGCGATATTTCATCGCTTTGCAGTCGTACGATTTTGTTGCCAGTGTGACCCGGCCTAAATGTTAAAATTTGCAAGGTTTTATAAATAAACATTTATGCAGAAAAAAAAGTGGTGCAGATGCTCACAGCATAACATTTTTTTTTATTATTCAGCACTCAATGGAAATAATGAAATAATTAGTCACTGTAGACATCTCCTTTTCTCTAGCAATACAACAGTAGAGTAGCTAAGGGGGGGTGAGAGGGTGCGTTCGCTGCGGGACCCACATTTTGAGGGGCCAGACAGCGCTGGCACCTGGCTCACTGCCTGTAATCCGCAAGTTCAACTGTAGTGGCATCCAGGATACTGATTCAGTTGAAAGTAGTGATGAGAGAGGGAGCATCAGCTGACGCTCCCTCCCCCATGATTCTTTCTCAGCGTCGGATTTCTCAGCGCAAGCAGACGTGATGACGTCAGTACATGGCTCCCGCTGCAATGAGATGTGCGTCGCCTCAGAACGCTTGCTGCAGACACTGGAGAAGTGGGGGAACGAGAAGAGATGAATATTGTATTTTTTTAAATTAGTGAGAACATTGTGGTGGCCAGAATACTGTATGGAGTACTATGGGAGTGCATTATGCTATATGAGGACTATGGGGAGTGCAGTACACTATATGGAGGACTATGGGAAGTGCAATATACTATATGGAGGGTGTGTGGAGGCTATTATAATGTTTGGAGTGCTATCTGGGAGCTTTTATACTATATGCAAGCAATTATACACTATGAAGGTTTGTGTGGGGTCCATCAAACTATGTGGATGGATGTGAGGGGGCCAATATACAGTGTGAGGCCATTTTAGGGGAGCACCATATTGTGTATAGGGGAGCTGTACGGGGGGAGACTGAGGGCATTATTAAATGTTAAGAGGGCACTTCTTGTTATACGGGGCACTTATTGTTATAGGGACACTCAGGTTATTGTGACTGTCAAAGGGGTACACAAAAGGCATTATTACTATCTAGGGGCAAAATGTGTTCACTGTTATCTAGAGCACTTGCACAGTACATTAATATATTCTAGATCAGGGGTCTCAAACTGCATTCCACGAGGGCTGCAAACCGTGCGTGTTTTCAAGATTTCCTTAGAATTGCACTAGGTGCTGGAATCATTATCTGTGCAGGTGATTAAATTATCACCTGTGCAATACAAGGAAATCCTGAAAACATGACCTGTTTCGGCCCTTGAGGAATGTAGTTTGAGACCTCTGTTCTAGAGGTTTGTTTTACCATCTAGGGGGCACACAGTACCACACAGTAGGTGCAGTAATAAGGACACATAAAGCAGCAGCTCAGAATTGGGGTATCAGCAAGGCGAGGATTTTGCGCAGGATGGGAATAGATGGGGACGGTGCTGGAAATGTGAGAAGTCATATGTGGCTTTGTTGTAATCTCTGGAGATGGGTCCTGGCTATAAGCAGTAGTCATGTTGGTCTGAGTCAAATGGAAAAGATGGGAGAAGTGAGTGACTCCACCAGGAAGAACGTGGGGTAAGTCACTATCTGTAACTGTATTGTAATCTCTTGCATGTACTGCAGGACTGATGTCTACCTCTATATGGTTACTATATGGCAGAAATATTAGTGCTGGTCTTTATACAGTGATTTTTTTTTTTAGTAACAGCACGGTCATCTTCTGAGGTTCTCCTATATCCACTATAAGTGGGAACCACCATAGTTGTAATCAGGGTTACCTGGCTAGGGTCCCATTCAGAAATTTCGCCACCCCTGAAACATACCTCTAGCTACGCTTCTGCTGCACAACATTTATATATACAGCTCTGGCAAAAATTAAGAGAGCACTGCAAAATTTTCAGTTTGTCCGAGTTTTCTTTTAACAGGCATATTTTTGAGTAAAATGTAAATTGCTCTTTTATTCTATTAAACTACTGACAACATGTCTCCGAATTTCCAAGCAATAAATTTTGTATTTATTTTCAGAAAATGAGAAATGGTCAAAATAACAAAAAACATGCAGTGATTGTAGACCTCAAATAATGCTAAGAAAACAAGTTCATAATCATTTAGAAACAACAATACTAATGTTTTAACTCAGGAAGAGTTCAGAAATCAATATTTGCTGGAATAACCATGATTTTTAATCACAGCTTTCATTGCGTCTTGGCATGCGTTTCACCAGTTTTTCACACTGCTTTTGGGTGAGCTTATGCCACTCCTGGTACAAAAATGTAAGCAGTTCTTCTTTGTTTGATGACTTGTGACTATCCATCTTCCTCTTGATTACATTCTAGAGGTTTTCAATGGGGTTCAGGTCTGGAGATTGGGCTGGCCATGACAGGGATCTTATATGGTGGTGTAACGCTGACGCCCTGACTGGTTGCCATGAGCATGGGTGTTGTAGCCACACTGTGCCACAAACCAGACTACCCCAGAAGGGGCGTGACTAAGCAGCTACCTTGGTGTTTGTTGGAGCCTCTGATGGTGAGATCAGGCTTGTGTGGCAGGTAGCTGCCAGGTACCACTCTAGGGGGGTGTCTGGCTGTAGCAGCTGATCCCACTGGAGATCAGAACACTATGACAGGTGCATGTAAGTACAGATGGGCACAACTGGTACTCTAGCAGGCAGGCGGGTATGACTGGCACTCTGGCATGCAGGTGGGCACGGCTGGCAGGCGGGCATGGCTGGCACTCTGGCATGCGGGCATGGCTGGCACTCTGGCAGGCAGGCGGGCATGGCTGGCACTCTGGCAGGCAGGCACGGCTCAGACAGTAGGGACAGGAACTGACTCAGCGGAAGGGACAGGAACACGGGCAGGCATGAGCAGGATATGGGAGCTGGTAGAAACCTGTTCAGACTGGAGTAGCAGGAACTGATTCGGGAAGGACTAGAACATGGACTAATATGAGTGGAATATGGAAACAGTAGGGACCTGTTCAAACTGGAGCAGCTGGAACTGATTAAGGAAGGACAAGTACACAGACATGTATGAGTTGTTTATGGAAACAGGTTCAGACTGGAGGAGCTGGAACTGATTCAGGAAGGACAGGTACACAGACAGGTATGAGTTGTATATGGAAACAGGTAGAGACCTATTCAGACTGGAAGTACAAAGACACGCAGGATGTGGGAGTGAACATAGCAGAGCCGCTGGCTGTGGTGAACAGAGCAGAGCCGCTAGGTGCGGCGAGGAGAGCAGAGTCGCTAAGTGCAGCGAGCAGAGAAGAGCCGCAGTAAACACAAGGATGCACACAGCAGGTAGGAAAGGCTACAGACAAGGATACAGCCTTAGTATAGTACTAAGTTCAGACATGGTCAGGTACAAGTATAGAATCAAGGATTCAGGCCTGTGTATGCTGCCCTCAGGGAGGCAGGAAAATAGGACAGGACCTGTCAACTCAGTAGCAAGACACAGACTGAGGTAGAGCATTGCTTAGGCATCCCTCAATAGGCGGGGATGCCTTAAGTACCTGATGCCTCTTGGCAATTGGCTGGGGACACCTTAGGAAGGTGCACACTGTCTCTGTAAGACTCAGGAAGTTCCGGCGCTGCTGCTTTATGCATACAGCCAGGAAGTATGCAGAAAGCAAAGACATGAGGTTCACAGCAAGGAGCCAGCAGAGGACAGACCTCACAGCATGGCCTGGGGTGGTGAGTTAGGGAGATGGGAAGCCATGCAGTGATGCCGGCAGGGATGTTAAGGTGTTCCTTCATCCATTGATGGACCTAGCTGTGTGGCATGGTGCATTGTCCTGCTGGAAAAACCAGTCCTCAGAGTTGGGGAACATTGCCTGAGCAGAAGGAATCAACTGTTTTTCCAGGATAACCTTGTATGCGGCTTCATTCGTACGTCCCTTGCAAAGATTAACCTGCCCAATTCCAGCCTTGCTGAAGCATCCCCAGATCATCACCGATCCTCCATAAAATTTCACAGTGGGTGCAAGACACTGTGGCTTATACGATTCTCCAGGTCTGCATCTAAGCATTAGATGACCAGGTGTTGGGCAAATCTGAAAATTAGGCTCATCAGAGAAGACGACCTTACTCCAGTCCTCTATGGTCCAATCCTTATGGCCTTTGGCAAACTTCAGCCTGGCTCTCCTTTGCTTCTCACTGATGAAAGGCTTTTTTCTAGCTTTACATGACTTGGGCCCTGCTCCTAGGAGCCTGTTACAATCTGTTCTGGCCAAGCACGTCACCTAATCAGAAGCACATTAAGTAGAATGAGGTGTACTCTCATTGGAATTCAACTGACACTGGAATGAAATGGCTGTCAGACATGTAGAGAAGCTGATTTTTATAAAACTGCGCAGTGATCTTTTAATTTTTGGCAGAGCTGTATATACACTGCTCAAAAAAATAAAGGGAACACTTAAACAATAGAATATAACTCCAAGTAAATCAAACTTCTGTGAAATCAAATTGTCCACTTAGGAAGCAACACTGATTGACAATCAATTTCACATGCTGTTGTGCAAATGGAATAGACAACAGATGGAAATTATTGGCAATTATCAAGACACACTCAATAAAGGAGTGGTTCTGCAGGTGGGGACCACAGACCAAATCTCAGTACTAGGGTTGAGCATTCCGATACCGAAACCCAGTTCCGATACCTGAAATCCAATGTAAGTCTATGGGAACAAAATATCGGAAGTATTTACTTCCGATATTTTGTTCCCATAGACTTACATTGGATTTCAGGTATCGGAAGTATCGGAATGCTCAACCCTACTCAGTACCAATGCTTTCTGGCTAATGTTTTGGTCACTTTTTAATGTTGGTTGTGCTTTCACACTTGTGGTAGCATGAGACGGACTCTACAACCCACACAAGTGGCTGAGGTAGTGCAGCTCATCCAGGATGGCACATCAATGTGAGCTGTGGCAAGAAGGCTTCCTGTGTCTGTCAGCATAGTGTACAGAGACTGGTGGCACTACTAGGAGACAGGAGACATGGAGTGGGCTGTAATAGGGCAACAACACAGCAGCAGGACCGTTACCTTCTCCTTTGTGCAAGGAGGAACAGGAGCATTGCCAGAGCCCTGCAAAATGACCTCCAGTAGGCCACAAATGTGCATGTGTCTGCATAAACAGTTAGAAACCGAATCCATGATGATGGTCTGAGTGCCCGACGTCCACAGATGGGGGTTGTGCTCACAGCCCAACAACATGCAGGACGCTTGGCATTTGCCACAGAAGACCAGGATTGGCAAATTCGCCACTGGCGCCCTGTGCTCTACACAGATCGAAAGTAGGTTCACACTGAGCACATGTGACAGACGTGACAGAGTCTGGAGACGCCATGGAGAGCGATCGGCTGCCTGCAACATCCCTCAGCATGACCAGTTTGGCAGTTGGTCAGTAATGGTGTGGGGTGGCATTTCTTTCGAAGGCCACACAGCCCTCCATGTGCTCGCCAGAGGTAGCCTGACTGCCATTAGGTACCGAGATGATATCCTCAGACCCCTTGTGAGACCATATGCTTGCGCTGTTGGCCCTGGGTTCCTCCTAATGCAGGACAATGCCAGACCTCATGTGGCTGGAGTGTGTCAGCAGTTCCTGCCAGATGAAGGCATTGAAGCTATGGACTGGCCTGCCCGTTCCCCAGACCAGAATCCGATTGAGCAAATCTGGCACATCATATCACGCTCCATCCACCAACATCACGTTGCACCACAGACTGTCCAGGAGTTGGCAGATGCTTTAGACCAGATCTGGGAGGAGATCCCTCAGGAGACCATCCGCCGCCTCATCAGGAGCATGCGCAGACATTGTACAGTAGGGAGGTCATACAGGCACATGGAGGCCACACACACTACTGAGCATCATTTTGACTTGTTTTAACCCCTTTCTGTCATCTGATGAACTATCCTGTCTATGTGCCCTGGGATTTAATTTCCAAGGACTGGATAGTACGTCATATACAATCAGCCGCACTTACGGGGGGAGTGCAGCTAATCGCTTGCAGGTGTCAGCTGATTCTCACAGCTGACACCCAGCACTAACTGCCAGGAGCAGTCACGGACCGCTCCCGGTACTTTAGCCCCGGTCACACTGCGATCAAAGATGATCGCAGTGTTCTGGCGGCATAGGGAAGCATCACGCAGGGAGGGGGCTCCCTGCATGCTACCCTGTGACCCTCAGAACAGAGCAATGTGATCCTCCTCCATGCAGGACCCCAGATCCAAGATGACCGCGGGGTCCTTCCGGGTCCTGCAGTGAGGTGGCTTGTCAGTGCCTGCTGAGAGCAGGCGCTGAGAAGACTCCTGCACTTCCTGTCAGATCAGTGCTAAGCAAGCTGTCAGATTAGCGATCTGATACAGTAAAGATGTATATCTTTGTACCGTGTTAGCCAGTAGATTAGCGATCTGACATTATATAGTGATGTCCCACCATGGGACAAATAAAAAATGTAAAAAAAATAACATGTGTAAAAACATTTTAAAAAAATCCCTAAATAAATTAAAAAAAAATAATATTTCCCTAATAAACACATTTATTATGTAGATAAAGAAAAAAACAATAAATAACATATTTAGTATCGCCGCGTCCGTAACGACCCACCCTATAAAACTGCCCCACTAGTTAACCCCTTTAGTGAACCCCTTAAAAAAAAGGCAAAAAGAAATGCTTTATCATCATACCACCGAAAAAAAGTGGAATAACAAGCGATCAAAAAGATGGATAAATAAACATGGTACCGCTGAAAACGTCGTCTTGTCCCGCAAAAAAACGAGCGCCATTCAGCATCATCAGCGAAAAAATTAAAAGTTATAGCTCGCAGAATAAAGCGATGCAAAAATATTTATTTTTATATAAAATAGTTTTTATTGTACAGTCATGGCCAAAAGTTTTGAGAATGACACAAATATTATATTTTCACATGATCTGCTGCCCTCTGGTTTTTATGTGTGTTTGACAGATGTTTTTATCACAGACAGAAATATAATTGCAAACATATGAGGAACAAAAGCTTATATTGACAGTTCGAATGAGTTAATGCAGCAAGTCAATATTTGCAGTGCTGACCCTTCGTCTTCAGGACCTCTGCAATTCTCCCTGGCATGCTCTCAATCAACTTCTGGACCAAATCCTGACTGATAGCAGTCCATTCTTGCACAATCAATGCTTTCATTTTGTCAGAATTTTTAGGTTTTTGTTTGTCCACCCGTCTCTTGATGATTGACCACAAGTTCTCAATGGGGAATTTCCAGGCCATGAACCCAAAATCTCTATGTTTTGCTAACTGAGCCATTTAGTTATCACCTTTGCTTTATGGCAAAGTGCTCCATCATGCTGGAAAAGGCATTGTTGATTGCCAAACTGCTCTTGGAGGGTTGGGAGAAGTTGCTCTTGGAGGACATTCTAGTACCATTCTTTATTCATGGCTGTGTTTTTAGGCAAGACTGTGAGAGAGCCGATTCCCTTGGCTGAGAAGCAACCCCACACATGAATGGTTTCAGGATGCTTAACAGTTGGCATGAGACAAGACTGGTGGTAGCGCTCACCTTATCTTCTCCGAATGAGGCGTTTTCCTGATGTCCCAAACAATCGAAAAGGGGATTCATCAGAGAAAATAACTTTACCCCAGTCCTCAGTAGTCCACTGCCTGTACCTTTTGCAGAATATCAGTTTGTCCATGATGTTTTTTCTGGAGAGAAGTGGCTTCTTTGCTGCCCTCCTTGAGACCAGGCCTTGCTCCAAGAGTCTCCGCCTCACAGTGCGTGCAGATGCACTCACACCTGCCTGCTGCCATTCCTGAGCAAGCTCTGCACTGCTGGTAGCCCGATCCCGAAGCTGAAACACTTTTAAGAGACGGTCCTGGCACTTGCTGGTCTTTCTTGGGCGCCCTGGAGCCTTTTTGGCAACAACCTCTCTCCTTGAAGTTCTTGATGATGTGATAGATTGTTGACTGAGGTGCAATCTTTCTAGCTGCGATACTCTTCCCTGTTAGGCCATTTTTGTGCATTGCAATGATGACTGCACGTGTTTCTTTAGAGATAACCATGGTTAACAGAAGAGAAACAATGATGCCAAGCACCAGCCTCCTTTTAAAGTGTTCAGTGGTCTCATTCTTACTTAATCTTGACAGATTGATCTCCAGCCATGTCCTCATCAACACCCACACCTGTGTTAATGGATCAATCACTGAAAAGAGGTTAGCTGGTCCTTTTAAGGCAGGGCTGCAATGATGTTGAAATGTGTTTTGGGGATAAAGTTCATTTTCTAGCCAAATATTGACTTTGCAAGTAATTGCTGTTAAGCTGATCACTCTTTATAACATTCTGGAGTATATGCAAATTGCCATTAGAAAAAGTGAAGCATAGACTTTGTAAAAGTTAATATTTGTGTCATTCTCAAAACTTTTGTCCATGACTGTATAAAAGCGCCAAAACATAAAAAAATGATACAAATGAGGTATCGCTGTAATCGTACTGACCCAACAAATAAAACTACTTTATCAATTTTTCCACATGCAGAACGGTATAAAGGGCACCCCAAAAGAAATTCATGAATTGCTGGTTTTTTTCATTCTGCCTCCCAAAAATCAAAATAAAAAGTGATCAAAAAATGTCATGTGCCCAAAAATGGTACCAATAAAAACGTCAACTCGTCCCGCAAGAAATAAGACCTCACATGACTCTATGGGCCAAAATATGGAAAAATTATAGCTCTCAAAATGTGGTGATGCAAAAACTATTTTTTGCAATAAAAAGCGTCTTTTAGCATGTGACAGTTAGAGAAAAATATTAAAATTAAAAAAAATGCATTTATTTCCATTTTCCCATCAGGGTTAAGATTAGGGTTGGGATTATGGTTAGGGGTGTGTTAGGGTTAGGTTTGTGGTTAGGGTTATGGTTAGGGTTGGACTAGGGTTAGGGGTGTATTGGGGTTAGAGTTGGAGTTAGAATTGGGGGGTTTCCACTGATCAGGCACATCAGGGGCTCTCCAAATGTGACATGGCGTCTGATCTCAATTCTAGCCAATTCTGCGCTGAAAAAGTCAAACGGTGCTCCTTCCCTTCCGAGCTCTGCAATGCACCCAAACAGTGGTTTACCCCCACATATGGAGTATCGGCGCACTCAGGACAAATTGCACAACCACTTTTGGGGTCCAATTTCTCCTGTTATCCTTGGGAAAATAAAAATTGAGGGAGAAAATATCATTTTTGTGGAAAAAATATGATTTTTTTATTTTTATGGCTCTACGTTATAAAACGTCTGTGAAGCACTTGGGGATTCAAAGTTCTCCCCACACATCTGGATAAGTTACTTGGGGGTCTACTTTCCAAATTGGTGTCATTTGTGAGTATTTCCACTGTTTAGGTACATCAGGGGCTCTTTAAACGCAACATGGCGTCCGATCTTAACTCCAGCCAATTTTGCATTGCAAAGTCAAACGGCGCTCCTTCCCTTCCAAGCTCTACCGTGCGCCCAAACAGTGGTTCCCCCCTACATATGGGGTATCAGCGTACTCAGGACAAATTGCTCAACAACTTTTCTGGTCCAATTTCTCCTGTTACCCTTGGTAAAATAAAAAAGAATTGGATCTGAAGTAAATATTTTGTGAAAAAAAGTTAAATGTTCATTTTTTTAAACATTCCAAAAATTCCTGTGAAGCACCTGAAGGGTTAATAAACTTCTGGAATGTGGTTTTGAGCACCTTGAGGGGTGCAGTTTTCAGAATGTTGTCACTTTTGGGTATTTTCTATCATATAGACCCCTCAAAGTGACTTCAAATGTGATGTGGGCCCCTAAAAAAAATGGTGTTCTAAAAATGAGAAATCGCTGGTCAACTTTTAACCCTTATAACTTCTTAACAAAAAAATTTGTTTGCAAATACTGATGCAAAGTAGACATGTGGGAAATGTTATTTAGGAACTATTTTGTTTGACATATTTCTCTGTTTTAAAGGCATAAAAGTTCAAAGTTTGAAAATTGAGAAATTTTCAAAATTTTTGCCATATTTCCACTTTTTTTATAAATAACGCAAGTTATATCGAAAAAATTTTACCACTATCATGAAGTACAATATGTCACGAGAAAACAGTCTCAGAATCGCGAAGATCCGTTGAAGCGTTCTGGAGTTATATCCTCATAAAGGGACAGTGGTCAGAATAGTAAAAATTGGACAGGTCATTAACGTGCAAACCACCTTGGGGGTTAAGGAAATTACATTCCACTTTAATTTTGGCTGTGACTCAAAATCCAGGCCTCCATTGATTAATACATTTGATTTCTATTGATGATTTCTGTGTGATTTTGTTGTCAGGACATTCAACTTTGTACAAAACAAAGTATTCAATGACAATATTTCATTCATTCAGCTCTAGGATGCGTTATTTGACTGTTCCCTTTTTTTTTGAACAGTGTATATATATAAGACCCACAGTGCACAGTTATCAAAACACTAGTTTTTTACAGACTGTTAATGTACAATGTATGATTGATGTGTAACATGATCTGCCAAGTGTCTAAGCATCACTGGCTTTCGGCACTTATTCAACCTCTCTAAAAGGCACCTTTACTCCCTAAGGCCAGTTTCAGACGTCCAGATATTTCCGGTACCGGTAAATAAGGTACCGGAGATATCCGTGTCCGTGTAAACACATGGTATATCCGTGTGGCACACGTGTGCCGTATCAGGACGGCACCGACGGCTACAGTAAGCGCTGTCTTCTGCCTGTGGTGCTGAAGCTCCCTGTCATTATTTTCCCTGCTCTGCCGTCAACAGCGAGCAGGGAAAATAAATGAAAAACGAGACATAGGGTCCCCCTTAGGTTTTGAATCATCCCGGCAAAACTATATAGCTGCAGGCTGCTATTCTCAAGCTGGTAAGGGGCCATGAATATGGGCCCCCCAGCCTAAAAACAGCAGCTCACAGCTGCCCAGAAAGGCGCATCTATTAGATGCGCCTATTCTGGAGCTTTGTCGGGATTAGTAACCTGACACCTCTTGACACCTCTTCATTACTAAGCCTTATAATAGAAAGGTGACATTAACCCCTTATTAACCCCACTTGCCACCGCTACAGGGCAAGTGGGAAGATCCCGACAAAGCTCCAGAATAGGCGCATCTAATATTAGATGCGCCTTTCTGGGCAGCTGCGGGGTGCTGATTTTAGGCTGGGGGGGCCAATATTCATGCCTTGCCAGCAGAGCAGGGAGAATAATGACAGGGAGCTTCAGCACCACAGGCAGGGGACAGTGCTTACTGTAGCTGTCCGTGCGCATGGAGGACTGTGTGAACAGTTCTCCGGTGTGCACGTGTGCTGGACGTTTTGCATCCGTACTGCCGGAGAAAAAAGGACATGTCAGCGTATTTTGCACATGGACACACGGTTCATGAAAACACGCTGACATGTGCATAAACCCATTCATTTAAATGGGTTTACGTGTGTCAGTGTCTCCGGTACGTGAGAAAACTGTCACTACACGTACTGGAGCCAATGACGTGTGAAAGAGGCCTAAAAGATACCGAAGAATATATTATCAAAGTGTAATATATAATCTAACTTAATGTCTTCAGTTGATGCAAAAATTAAAACAACCACCACTCCCTAGTAAAAATCTAGGAATATACCATACTGTCCTCTTGGTAGGAGACACTTGCCCATCTTGAAGACTTTTAAAAAAAAACATCTCTCCCCAAACTCATCAGGTTTATTTCATAATCATGAAAGCTTTCCATCTGAAACAGTATTTTGCTCAAATTCCAGTAGATGGCAGCAGTGCTCTTCACATAACTAATCATGGGCTGTGTCATGGGAGACAGTTATAAAAAAAACTTTCAATCTGACACTTTTTTTGCCTTGACAAAATGACACGTTTTGTCAAGGGACAAATTTAAAACATATGCTATAATGATAAAAACGTATTAATGGCAACAATCCAAACATTTCTTTACATACTAAAAATATTGTTTCGAAATTTTAAAAATTGAATGTGAGGGGTGTTTACAGCCCCACAGAATTTCCACATGTGGCAGATTTCTTGCAAAAATTCTTGCATCTAGCTTATTTATCTAAATTAAGCTTTCAAAGACATGATGCAGGAAACTTCATTCACAAAATTGATTTTAAGTCACAGCAAATCTGACAATGCTTAAATTGGTTTCTTATTCTTCTGTCTCTTATCAACAAAATTTTAATTTTTAATTTTTCAAGTTTATTAATGTGTGTGTGTGTGTGTGTGTGTGTGTGTGTGTGTGTGTGTGTGTGTGTGTGTGTGTGTGTGTGTGTGTGTGTGTGTGTATCACCAACCAATCACGAAACATCTTTCATTTCACCAGAGATCTTTAAAAGAAGCTGAGCTGTGATTGGTTGCTATGAGCAACAGTTTTCTCACTCCTCGACAAAACCTCAGCAGACACTGACCATGTGGGAGAAATCTAGCATACCTGGGACCATAAGCTCCCAGCCAATGTCTGCCCCCCAGAAAGGAGCAGAGAGCACCTGACAGAAATGAATCCCCCCCTCCCGTTCCCATATCCCCATCACACATCCTCCATCCCATAGGCACATCTTCCCTCTTAAAGGGATCTCCGGTATGGAAGTTAGGGCTAATCCCTCAGTGTCTGATTCTGACCTCAGGTTCTCTTAAAGGGATCATTGGTATGGAAGTCAGGGCAAGTCCATCAAGCGCTTTGGTTCTTATGCCAGGCCTCTCTTAAAGGGATCCCCGGTATGGAAGTCAGGGCAATTGACTTCAAATGCTCTGGTACTGACCCCAGGCCTCTATTAAAGGGATCATTGGTATGGAAGTCAGGGCAAATCCATCCAGCACTTTGGTTTTAAACCCAGGCCTCTCTTAAAGGGATCCCCAGTATGGAAGTTTGGACCGTTTCACTCAGCGCTGTGGTTCTGAGCCTCTTAAAGGGATCATTGGTATGGAAGTTAGGGCAAATCCACTCAGCGCTCTGGTTCTGAAGTCAGGTCCCTCTTACAGGGATCCCCGGTATGGAAGTGAGGGCAAATCCACTCAGCGCTCTGGTTCTGACGTCAGGCCCCTCTTACAGGGATCCCCGGTGTGGAAGTGAGGGCAAATCCACTCTGCGTTTTGGTACTGACCCCAGGCCTCTCTTACAGGGATCTCCGGTATGGAAGTTAGGGTACATCCCTCAGCGCTCTGATTCTCACCCCAGGCTTCTATTAAAGGGATCATTGGTATGGAAGTCAGGGCAAATGCACTCTGTGCTCTGGTTCTGACGCCAGGCCTCTCTTAAAGGGATCCCCGGTATGGAAGTTAAGGCCATTCCACTCAGTGCTCTGGTTCTCACCCCAGACTGACGGGATGATGTTGGATATTAGGGGTAGTAGTCTGGCGGCTGTGATGGGATGATGTGGGATATTAGTGGTAGTTGTCCGGTGGCTATGGCTGATGGGATGATGTGGGATATTAGGGGTAGCAGTCCGGTGGCTTTGATGGGATGATGTGGGATATTAGTAGTCCGGTGGCTCTGGCTGATGGGACGATGTGGGATATTAGGGGTAGTAGTCCGGTAGCTCTGACTGACAGGACGATGTGGGATATTAGGGGTAGTAGTCTGGTAGATTTGGCTGACGGGATTGTGTAAGATATAGTGAATGCGGCTATGCGGAGTGGGCGGGGTTATACACTTAGCTTTATATACACCATGTTCCAAATTATTATGCAAATTGGTATTAAGTGTCATAGCGTTTTTTGTTTTTTTTGTAAATGAAACCCATTGATTGTATTGTGTCTCAGGGTTCTTTGGATCACTGAAAACAATCTCAGATACCTGTGATAATTAGTTTGCCATGTGAGCCCAATAAAAGGAAATCTGGATGTTCCACACTATTAAGCAGGCCAGAGTTTTCAAGTAACATGGGAAAGTAAAAGAATCTCTCTGCTGCTGAAAAGCATCAAATAGTGCAATGCCTTGGTCAAGGGATGAAAACATTAGATATTTCCCGAAAACTTAAGCGTGATCATCATACTGTTAAAAGATTTGTGGCTGATTCTGAGCACAGATGTGTTCGTGCTGATAAAGGCAGAATGAGGAAGGTTTCTGCCAGGCAAGTTCATCGGATTAAGAGAGCAGCTGCTAAAAAGCCATTATAAACCAGCAAACAGATATTTGAAGCTGCAGGTGCCTCTGGAGTCCCTCGAACCTCAAGGTGTAGGATCCTTCAAAGGCTTGCTGTGGTGCATAAACCTACTATTCGGCCACCCCTAAACAGTGCTCACAAGCAGAAACGGTTGCAGTGGGCCCAGACATACATGAAGACTAATTTTCAGTCTTGTTTACTGATGAGTGTCGAGCAACCCTGGATGATCCAGATGGATGGAGTAGTGGATGGTGGATGTCCCAACAAGGCTGCGACTTCAGCAAGGAGGTGGAGGAGTCATGTTTTGGGAATCATGGGGAAACAGCTGGTAGGGTCCTTTAAGGTTCCTGAAGGTGTGAAAATGATCTCTGCAAAGTATATAGAGTTTCTGACTGACAACTTTCTTCCATTGTATAAAAAGCAGAAACGTGCCTTCAGGAACAAAGTCATCTTCATGCATGACAATGCACCATCTCATGCTACAAAGAATACCTCTGAGTCATTGGCTGCTATGGGCATAAAAGGAGATAAACTCATGGTGTGGCCACCATCTTCCCCTGATCTCAAACCTATAGAGTACCTTTGGAGTATCATCAAGCAAAAGATCTATGAGGGTGGGAGGCAGTTCACATCAAAACAGCAGCTCTGGGAGGCTATTCTGACTTCATGCAAAGAAATACAAGCAGAAACTCTCCAAAAACTCACAAGTTCCATGGATGTGAAGGTGATATCAAAGAAGGGTTCCTATGTTAACATGTAACTTGGCCTGTTAGGATGTTTTGGAGTTACATATCAAATGTTTAGAAATTCTACTGTGCCTAATAATTTGGAACAGTGCATTTTGAGTTTTTATTCATTTTGGAGATTATACTGTTATCATTGGGAGGTTTCTTCAATAAAATTTGATGTATACTCTAACGCAGGGGTCTCAAACTCAATTTACCCGGGGGCCGCTGGAGGTAGAATCTGGGTGAGGCTGGGCCGCATCAGGTTTTCCACAAGAAAAGCTCTTACTAAAACATTCCAATGTTATCAAATGTCCCAATGGGGACAGTGTTGATGATGTATGTATAGTGCTGTGGAGTTAATAGCGCAATATCAATGAATAAATATTATCCTTAATATTATGTTACAATACCAGGATCTGAGGATTTTCTGTTTCGAGGTCAACAGCTCTCTGATGTGATGTTGCTGCCAGTCTCGCTGTCTTCTCTTTTGACACTGCAGTGTGGTGGACAAGTAAACATTAACTGGTAAACAGCAAGAATTCATTCCCCCTAGCGCTCATTCTCCCCCAGCGCTCATCCTCCCAAGCGCTCATCCTCCCCCAGCGTTCATCCTCCCCAGCGCTCATACTTCCCCAGCGTTCATTCCCCCAGAGCTCATCCTCCCCAGTGCTCATTTTCCCCAGAGCTCATTCCCCCAGCGCTCATCCTCCCCCAGCGCTCATCTCCTCAGCGCTCATCCTCCCCAGCGCTCATCCTCCCAGCGCTCATTCTTCCCCAGCGCTCATTCTCCCCAGAGCTCATCCTCCCCAGCGCTCATCCTCCCCCAGTGCTCATCCGCCCCAGCGCTCATCCTCCCACAGCGCTCATTCTTCCCACACTCATTCCCCCAGCGCTCATTCCCCAATGCTTTTTCCCATCACTCCCATCATTGCTTTTCCCCATCACTCCCATCATTGCTTTTCCCCCATCACTCCCATCATTGCTTTTGCCCATTGCTTTTCCCCATCACTGTTTTCCCATTGCTTTTCCCATTACTGCCATCATAGCTTTTCCCCATTACTCCCATCATTGCTTTTCCCCATTACTGCCATCATTGCTTTTCCCCAGTGCTTTTCCCCATTACTGCCATCGTTGCTTTTCCCCAATGCTTTTCCCCATTACTGCCATCATTGCTTTTCCCCATTGATTTTCCCCATTGCTTTTCCCCATCGCTCTCCTGCACACACACACACACACCACCTCTCACCTGTCCGCAGCATCACCAGCGCCCGCGCTTCCTCACTCTGACAGAGCAGGCCGCTAAATGATGACGTCATCCAGCGGCGGTGCTCTCTGTGTCAGAGACAGGAAGCGCGGGCGGTGGCAGCAGCAGGAGATGAGGTGAGTATGCCCGACGCCGGCATCTCTCTGTGGTACCGCTCATTAAGCTTATGAATATGGGCGCCACGCCTATGAGAGGAGTGGCATCCATATTCATGACCTTAATGACCGGTACTACGAGTGACTGGGATTTCACATGCGGTGTTTCTCGCATGTGAGATCCCAGCCGAGGGCCGCAAAGTATGGTACAGGGCCCATGAGGTGGGGGCCGCAAACTAGTGTCCCGAGGGCCGCAGATGGCCTGCGGGCCGCGAGTTTGAGACCCCTGCTCTAACGGGTGATGACTTTCATTAGACTGACTGTCATTTGCACCGACCACTAGTGTTGAGCGATACGATACCGCAAGTATCGGGTATCGGCCGATATTAGCTGTATCGGACTTTCGATATTGACTTTCGATATTTCCCATATATCGTATACCGGAATTGGAATTGTCACTGTGAGTGTCCGTCGGTCGGGTCTGTCAGGAGTCAGCGGCACTTACCTGGCAGAAGATCTCCGGTGGTCACGGCCTGGACTGGTTGATGGCCGCCATCATCTTTCCCCGGCGGTCACATGCAGTTTTCTCGCGATAACTGCAGTGACTGCTGGGTAATCCCGGCCGTAAAGCAGTCAGTCCGATGACGTCACCGCCGGGGAAGCAGGTAAACAGCTGTGCTGCGCCGGGATGACAGCCTCTGCCTGTCATTCCGATGTAGCAGAGCTGGATCGTCATGGGACAGTCGTTACTATGGACTGCGTCGGACAGGTGGTATACTGTTGGTTTGTTTTTTTTCCTTTTTTTACAGGAGATCGATGGCGTCGCAGGAATGAGAGTATAATAAAAGAAATGAAAACTGTGTTGTCTCTTTTATTTCATTAAAATACTTTTTTCTTGCTGTGTCTTTTTTTTTATACATTTAAAAACTTTGGGATTAATAATGGATCGGTGTCTTATTGACACCTCTCCATTATTAACCGGGCTTGGCACATCTTTTGATGCGCCAAATGTGGGGCTGCTGTAGCCTGGTATTATCAGGCTGTTGAGGGCCAAAATCCATGGGCCTTGACAGTCTTTTAATACCAGGCCGCAGCAGTCTGCATTTTACTTGGCTGGTTAACAAAAATAGGGGACCCCTACGCCGTTTTTTTTTTCGAGGGGATCCCCTATTTTTGTTAACCAGCCAAGCTAAGCAGACTGCTGTGGCCTGGTATTATCAGGCTGGCAAGGTCCATGGATATTGGCTCATTACCAGCCTGAAAAACCAGGCCTCAGCAGTCTGCTTCATCTGGCTGGTTAACAAAAATAGGGTGGACCCCACGCCAATTTTTTTTCGAGGGGATCCCCTATTTTTGTTAACCAGCAAAGATAAGCAGACTGCTGTGGCCTGGTATTATCAGGCTGGCAAGCAGGGTCGGACTGAGGCATCGGGACACCGGAGAAACCTACGGTGGGCCCCAGCTCCTGCGTGGTGGGCCCTGATTTGAAAGGATAGGTCGCGGGGCAGAGGGGGCGGTGGCCCCAGGGCCCGCGCTCTGAGGGGGCCCACCCGGAGCTACGATACAGTTACATTCTGCGGCAGAGCAGGGAGAATCGCTCTCCCTGCTCTGCCGCCCGGAAGCTATGAGGCCTGAACAGGCGTTGGGGGGGCCCGGTGCCAGCAGTGGGCCCCCCACCCGTCATCGGAGGGTCAGCTGTATCGGCATCCAGCCGATAAAGCTGACCGCATAGAGAGAGAAGGAGCGAGCGCTCCTTCTCTCCCATAATCCCCCTCTCAGCGTATGACAGCGGGCGCAATAACATCACCTGCCGGCGCCCGCTGTCAGACGCTGAGAGGGAGAACAGTGAGCAGCACAGGAGCCGGGAGGTGAGTATTTTTTTTATTTTTTTTTTAATGGGGGTGCAGTCGAGTCCTGGCTGGAGAAGTCGTCATGTCGGTGTGGGCCAGATGGAAAAGACATGAAAAGTGAACAATTCCATTAGAAAGAACATCAGCGGTAAGTCATTATTTGTACCTGTGCTGTAATCTATATGTTCTGTAGGACTGGTATTATTTAACACAGACCATATGGCGGTAATATCAATATTGGTCTTTTTATATATAGATTATTTTGGCCAACAGCGCGGTCATTTGCTGAGGTTCTCTGATGATGGGCCCACTCAGAAGTTTTGCCCCCACTAAACCAAAACCCTAGCTACGCCTATGGCTCTCTCTCTAGTCTTTCTTTCTCGCTCTCTGTTCTTTCCTTCTCGCTCTCTGTTCTTTTTTCTCTCTGTTCTTTTTCTCTCTTTTCTTTCTTTCCTCTCTTTCTTTCTCTGTTTGTTCTTTCTCTCTCGCTGCTCTTTCTTTCTTTTCCTCAGTACCAGCCACTGTGCCCTCATTACCAGTCAGTGTGATCAGCAGTGCTAAATGGTTACGCTTGGGGCGAGGATATGGGTGTGATTAGCTGTGAAATGGGTGTTGTCGGGGCGTGGCCTAAAATTTTCAGCGGCGCGCAACACGCGCCGCAGCCTTTAATCCTCTTTCCTGTCTTCCAAATTTGGGAGGTATGCTGTATGACCTCCCTACAACTTCTGGCCATGCTCCTGATGAGCGCGACGGATGGTCTCGTGAGGGATCTCCTCCCACACCTGGACTAAAGCATCCACCAACTCCTGGACAGTCTGTGGTGCAACGTGGCATGGCCTAAAATTTTCTGCAGCATGCACAGCGTGCCACAGCCTTTGTCCCTCTTTCCCTTATTCAAAGGTTGGGAAGTATGATGTTGGGCCGCAAGAATATATTTTCTCTGGTGGGCCCAAGGTACTCCAGTCCGACGCTGCTGGCAAGGTCCATGTATGTTGGCTCCTTAACAGCCTTAAATACCATGCCTCAGCAGCAGGGGCGTACATATAAATCATGGGGCCCCATAGCAAAAGTCTGAATGTTCCCCACCCCCCAAAAAAAAAAACCCAGAGGCATTGTAAATGTAAAGTGCCAGCACAGTGAGGGAAGTTGAGTCGCACAGAGACAGGGGTTTTGGGGTACTCGGCACCGATCACGTCGACTTCTATGGGGGATGTCACGAGTAGCACAGCTCGGTCCGTGACCTGGGCGATCACTGGAATGTGGGATATTTCCAGGGGATGATAGAATGTTCGTGTAGTTTGTCGTGACGCCACCTGTAGTACCTGGTCAGGGTGACCAGCGCTGCCGTGCAGGTCCTCTGGCAGGGATGGTGTAGTGCAGCTAGGTGATAAGTCTTCTACAGGTAAGACGGTATCCTTCCAGGGCAGATAGATGTGAGATAGAGCAATGGTGCAGAGTGATGTAGCAGAGTGGAGTATGCGACGTAGTAAGAAAGCAGGAAAGGAAACAATTCTTACTACAAAGACATGCAGCATAAGGCTGCCTCAACCCCTCCCATCCAACTAGCTACACCCTGTTCTAACCAGCCTGAGCTAGACCATCCCATTGGGTCCGCCTACACTCAGCTGGCATAGTGTACTGTTGAATGCAGTGGTTGGAGTCAATGGGGTGTTTCCTCCTTACCTGAGAGTAAGTTGTCACACCGCTGGGTGCGATGCAACATCTCTGTGGCGACTGGACCCTCGAGTGCTTCTGTCTTTTCACAAATGCCGGCTTTACCCGGCAATTGAATCAGAGGCTATTTTACTATGTAGAAGTGAATAAACTATAAATATATGTATATATATATGTCACAATGACATGATATATATATATATATATATATATATATATGTATTCTATGTGTGTATATTTTGTGTTTACAAGGAAAGAAAGTGTTTTTTTAGTTGCAATATTTTGTTCCCATAGACTTACATGGGACTTCCGGTATCGGTATCGGGTATCGCCGATATTTTAGTGATATCGGCGATACCATTCCGATCCGATATTTTTGGATATCGGAAAGTATCGCTCAACACTACCGACCACTTAGGAAAATCAGAGAAAAATATCATTTGCATAATAATTTGGAACATGGTATATATATAGAGAGAGAGAGATATATTTCTCTCTATATAGATATACAGTACAGACCAAAAGTTTGGACACACCTTCTCATTCAATGATTTTTCTGTATTTTCATGGCTATGAAAATTGTAGAATCACACAGAAGGCATCAAAACTATGAATTAACACATGTGGAATTATACATTACACTTTACAAAAAAGTGTGAAACAACTGAAAATATGTCTTATATTCTAGGTTCTTCAAAGTAGCCACCTTTTGCTTTGATTCCTGCTTTGCACGCAGAAAAGGTGAACGGATGGACTCTACATGCCTGGTTCCCACCGTGAAGCATGGAGGAGGTGGTGTGATGATGTGGGAGTGCTTTGCTGGTGACACTGCTGGGGATTTATTCAAAATTGAAGGCATACTGAACCATCATGGCTACCACAGCATCTTGCAGCAGTATGCTATTCCATCCGGTTTGCGTTTAGTTGGACCATCGTTTATTTTTCAACAGGACAATGACCCCAAACACACCTCCAGGCTGTGTAAGGGCTATTTGACCAAGAAGGATAGTTTTGGGGTGCTACGCCAGATGACCTGGCCTCCACAGTCACCAGACCTGAACCCAATCGAGATGGTTTAGGGTGAGCTGGACAGCTCACCGCTTCAATTTTGAATAAATCCCCAACAGTGTCACCAGCAAAGCACCCCCACACCATCACACCACCTCCTCCATGCTTCACGGTGGGAACTAGGCATGTAGAGTCTATCCGTTCACCTTTTCTGCGTGCAAAGCAGTAATGAAAGCAAAAGGTGGCTACTTTGAAGAACCTAGAATATAAGACATATTTTCAGTTGTTTCACACTTTTTTGTAAAGTGTAATGTATAATTCCACATGTGTTAATTCATAGTTTTGATGCCTTCAGTGTGATTCTACAATTTTCATAGTCATGAAAATATAGAAAAATCTTTGAATGAGAAGGTGTGTCCAAACTTTTGGTCTGTATTGTATATCTATATCTATATCTATATATAGATATAGATATACATATATATCTATATCTATATATAGAATCATTATAATTTGTTATAACTAACCATAGTTAGTTACTATGCCCGGGCAGCACGGGCTCTTCAGCTAGTAATAAAATAAAAATAATATAAAAGTAACAAAAATTGGCATCAAAGGGGGCAATTAAGGGTGTTATTAAAATGTATAAATGACTTTGGGCCACTGCTCTCACACCACTGCAACACCTATGCTGCAACAGATTGAAAAAGCAGCAGATTATAATAGGGTCCTTAATGTGAGGGATTTTAACTATCCAGACATTCAATGGGACATAGAATCTTTTGATTGTGCTAAAAGCTGCAAGTTCTTATCCACAGTTCAGAACAAGTACCTCAGCTGATGGATTAACCAACAGGGAAGGTAATCTGCTGGATCTGGTTTTGTCAAATAGACCAGATACAATTTCAGATGTACAGGTCAGGGACCATTTGGGATGCAGTGACCATAATATGGTAGTTTTCAATGTAATTTTCAATCAAACATTTAAAAGGAGAAATGCAAAAACCTGGAACTTTAGGAAAGCTGATTTTAACAAATTAAGGGAGAAGCTCATTCAAGTATTTACCCAACATAAATGGGGCATGTTTAAATAAATACTACTAGAGTCCTGTAGAAAACTTTTACCACTGGCAATAAAATGTCCAGGAATAAAAATAAACCATTATGGATAATTAAGACATTACAAATTTTAATAAGAAAAAAACAAAGGGAATTCATAATCTTAAAGGCTGAGAATACAGAAGTAGCATTTCAGGAGTAGAAAGATCTAAATAAGAAATGTAAAAATGAAATCAAGCTATCAAAGTTACCCACAGAGAAACAAAAAACCAGCAACATTAACCCCTTAATGTCCACTGACGTGCAGAGTCCGTCATGGCAAGGTGCCAGTTCCGGCACCAGGACGGACTCTGCACGTCATGGCTTTGATCTACCACTGCGTGTAAACACGCAGTGGTAGATCAGTGCCGACAGCTGTCACAGACAGCTGACAGGCACGGCAAGCGGTGCGGGGACCTTTGCCGTCGGTCCCCGCACTCACAGCGCTGTGATTGGTCAGTCAATCTGACTGACCAAACACAGCAGCGATCGCGCAAGAGAAGCTGAAATTTCAGCTTCCCCAGCGCGATCAGTGCAGGAGCCGGCGCTGCAGTGGCCAGGCTTCCTGCACTGACAGCCAGGAGCGGAGCCCCCACCGCCCCTGGCTGTTAACCCCCTGACTGCTGCGATCCAGCACGATCGCAGAGCTCAGGGGGGGAGGCAGAGGGTCGGGAGCTCCCTCTGCCTCAGATCGGCACCCTGCACTGTATTTGCAGGGTCCGATCTCTGCCTTGATGACCCGGGGGTTGTCATGACAACCTCCGGGTCATTTAGCTACAGGAAGCTGCTGTGATCATGTCACAGCAGCTTTCCCCATAGGTACAATGCATTGCAATGCTGGAGCATTGCAATGCATTGTAACTGCAATCAAAAGTAAAAAAAAGTGAAAGTCCCATAAAGGGACAAGTTGAAAAAAAATCATTTTTTAAAAAAAATTGTAAAAAAAATATTAAAAAATAATTAAAAAAAAAATCCCCTAAAAAATACACATTTTTATGTAATAAAAAAAATAAAAAACAAAAAAAATACACATGTTAGGTATCGCCATGTCCGTAAAAATCCCATCTATAAAAGCGTAACCCTAGTTAACCCCTTCAGTGAAAGCCGTAAAAAAAAAACACAAAAAAGTAGTAAATTATACTTTTTCCAAGCGGTATCATCATACCGCTTGGAAAAAGTGCAATAACACGCGATCAAAAAGTCAGATATAAATAATCATGGTACCGCTGAAAACGTCATCTTGTCCCGCAAAAAACAAGCCGCTATATAGCATCATCAGCGAAAAAATAAAAAAGTTATAGCTCGCGGAATAAACTGATGCAAAAATAATTATTTTTTCTATAAAATTCTTTATTGTGTAAAAAACGCCAAAACATAAAAAAAATATATAAATGAGGTATCGCTGTAATCGTAGTGACCCGAAGAATAAATCTGCTTTATCAATTTTACCACACGCGGAACGGGGGAAAAAAAATAAAAAAAAAACCAATTCCTGAATTGCTGGTTTTTGTTCATTCTGCTTCCACAAAAATCGGAATAGGAAGCGATCAAAAAACGTTATGTGCCCGAATATGGTACCAATAAAAACGTAAGCTCGTCCCGCAAAAAATAAGCCCACAGATAACTCTGTCGGCCGAAATATGGAAAAATTATAGCTCTCAAAATACGGCGATGCAAAAAATTCTTACAAAAAATTATTCCAAAAAAAAGCATCTTTTAGTGTGTGACAGAAGCTAAACATGAAAAAAGGAAGTAAATCTGGTATCGCTGTAATCGCACCGATCCGAGGAATAAAGTTGCCTAATCACTAATACCGCACGAGGAACGGCGTAAAAAAGAAAACCAATTCTTCACCTTTTGTAGATTTGTTCATTGTGCCTCCCAAAGATCGCAGTAAGGCGATCACAGTGGTTCCCCCCCGCATATGGGGTATCAACGTACTCAGGACAAAATTCACAATAGCTTTTGGGGTCCTATTTCTCCTGTTACCCTTATAAAAATAAAAATTTGGGGGCAAAAAGGTCATTTTTGTGGAAAAAAATATGATTTTTTTTATTTTCACGGCTCTACGTTATAAACTTCTGTGAAGCCCTTGGGGGTTCAAAGTGCTGACCACACATCTAGATAAGTTCCTTGGGGGGTCTAGTTTGCAAAATGGGGTCATTTGTGGGGGGTTTCTACTGTTTAGGCACATCAGGGACTCTCCAAGCGCGACATGACACCCGCAGACCATTCCATCAAAGTCTGCATTTAAAAACGGTGCTCCTTCCCTTCCGAGCTCTGCCATGCGTCAAAATAGTGGTTCCCCCCCCACATATGGGATATCAGCGTACTCAGGACAAATTGCACAATAGCTTTTGGGGTCCTATTTCTCCTGTTACCCTTATAAAAATAAAAATTTGGGGCAAAAAGATTATTTTTGTGGAAAAAAATATGATTTTTTTATTTTCACGGCTCTACGTTATAAACTTCTGTGAAGCACTTGGGGGTTCAAAGTGCTCACCACACATCTAGATAAGTTCCTTGGGGGTCTAGTTTGCAAAATGGGGTCACTTGTGGGGGGTTTCTACTGTTTAGGCACATCAGGGGCTCTCCAAGCGTGACATGACACCCGCAGACCATTCCATCAAAGTCTGCATTTAAAAACGGTGCTCCTTCCCTTTCGAGCTCTGCCATGCGTCAAAATAGTGGTTTACCCCCACATATGGGGTATCAGCGTACTCAGGACAAATTGTACAATAACTTTTGGGGTCCTGTTACCCTTTGGAAAATAACAATTGGGGGTGGAAAGATCATTTTTGTGGAAAAGATATGATTTTTTAATTTTACTGCTCTACGTTATAACCTTCTGTGAAGCCCTTGGGGGTTCAAAGCTCTCACCACACATCTAGATAAGTTCCGTCGGGGGTCTAGTTTCCAAAATGGGGTCACTTGTGGGGGGTTTCCACTGTTTAGGCACACAGGGACTCTCCAAATACGACATGGCGTCCAATCTCAATTCCAGCCAAAAAAGTCAAATGGCGCTGCTTCCCTTCCGAGCTCTGCCATGCGCCCAAATAGTGGTTTACCCCCACATATGGGGTATCAGCGTACTCAGGACTAATTGCCCAATAACTTTTGGGGTCCTTTTATCCTTTGGAAAATAATAATTGGGATGAAAAGATCATTTTTGTGGAAAAAATATGATTTTTTAATTTTACGGCTCTACATTATAACCTTCTGTGAAGCCCTTGGGGGTTAAAAGCTCTCACAACACATTTAGATGAGTTCCTTGAGGGGTCCAGTTTCCAAAATGGGGTCACTTGTGGGGGGTTTCCACTGTTTAGGCACACAGGGACTCTCCAAATGCGACATGGCGTCCAATCTCAATTCCAGCCAAAAAAGTCAAATGGCGCTGCTTCCCTTCCGAGCTCTGCCATACGCCCAAATAGTGGTTTACCCCCACACATGGTATATCGGTGTACTCTGGAGAAATTGTACAACAAATATTGTGGTTCATTTTCTCCTGATACCCTTGACAAAATTTAAAAAAATTGTGTCGAAAGAAAAATTTTGGGAAAAAAAAGTTAAATGTTCATTTTTTCCTTCCACATTGCTTCAATTCTTGTGAAGTACCTAAAGGGTTAATAAACTTCTTGAATGTGGCTTTGAACACGTTGAGGGGTGCAGTTTTTAAAATGGTGTCACTTTTGGGTATTTTCTGTCATATTGACCCCTCAAATTCACTTCAAATGTGAGGTGGTCCCTAAAAAAAATGGTTTTGTAAATTTTGTTGGAAAAATGAGAAATTGCTGGTCAACTTTTAACACTTATAACTTCGTAACAAAAAAAAATTTTGGTTCCAAAATTGTGCTGATGTAAAGTAGACATGTGGGAAATGTTATTTATTAACTAATTTTTGTGACATATCTCTCTGATTTAATGGCATATAAATTAAAAGTTTGAAAATTGCAAAATTTTCAAAATTTTTGCCATATTTCCGTTTTTTTCATAAAAAAAACACAAGTTATATTGAAGAAATTTTACCACTATCATGAAGTACAATATGTCATGAGAAAACAATCTCAGAATCGCCAAGATCCGTAGAAGCGTTCCAGAGTTATAACCTCATAAAGAGACAGTGGTCAGAATTGTAAAAATTGGCCTGGTCTTTAACCTACAAAATGGCTTGGTCATTAAGGGGTTAAAATTAATCCCCAAACAACTTATAAATACATCAATCCCAAAAAGAAAAAAACAGATGGTATAGGCCCTTTAAAAAACAATAACAAGATAATTATAGAAGACAAAGAAAAGGCTGAGATATTAAACAGTTACTTTTCATCCATGTTCTCCAGTGAACTGTATATTCCAAGGATTTTGAAACAAGGCAAAAATTAAAGTTCACCACCTGATGTAACTAGTTTAACAAAGAAAAAGTAAGCCTGCATCTGAGCAAATTAAACAGTGACCAGTCCCCCGCCCAGATGGCATTCATCTATGGATACAGAGGGAATTGATCTCAGTAATTGACAGACCAATGTATCTCATATTCTTAGACTCTCTTGTATCAGGGTTGGTGCCACAGGATTGGAGGATGGCTCACGTGGTACCAATATTTAAGAAAGGTAAGAAGATGGATCCAGGTAACTATGGTCATGTAAGTCTAACATAAGTAGTGTGCAAAATTTTTGAAGTCAGCATAAGAGATGACCTGCAGAAATATATTGCAGAGAATAATATAATGACTGACAACCAGCATGGATTCATGAAAGATAAGTCATGTCTAACCAATATGTTGGGTTTCTATGAGGAGGTGAGTGCAAATTTGGATGTTGGTAATGCAGGTGTGGTGATTTATCTGGATTTTGCAAAGGCACTTGATACTATACCACTTAGCAACCTTATACTGAAGGTGCAGAACCAAGGACTGGGGGGAAACTGTGTAGATGGGTAAGGAATTACCGTATTTTCCGGCGTATAAGATGTAAGAAGTTTTCCATCTAAAATATAGAATTTGGGATTAACTCGCCGTATTAGTCAGGGGTCATCTTATGCACCGGGTATCGTCTTATACGGCATGTGCGGAGCTCTGCAGTCGCCGCATATGGTGAGGGGAGCTGTCCCGATGACGAGGTGCCTCACCGGGAAGGAGTAAGTAAATCAAGCCCGCCCTTGTATTGTATTACCTTCTTCTTTCACCCATGCGGCCCACCCTTCTCTGGCTTTCAAGTCTCCGGAGGATGGAAATGAAGCCACTCCTTCTCTTTCATCCGTGCGGCCCGCCCTTCTCTGCCTTTCAAATCTTGCGGGGATTGAAGTAAAGCAGCGCCTTCTCTTTCACCGGTCCTTCTCTGCCTTTCAAATCTCGCGAGGATGGAAGTGTAGCGGCACATGCGCACCTGTGCCGCTTCACTTCTATCCCCTTGAGATTTGAAAAGCAGAGAAGGGCAGGCCGCACAGGTGAAAGAGAAGGAGTGGCTTCACTTCCATTCTCTGAAGACTTGAGAGGTAGATAAGGGTGGGCCACGCGGGTGAAAGAAGGAGGCAATAGGATACAAGGGCGGGCTTGATTCGCTTACTAATTTCCGGTGAGGCACCTCGTCATCGGGACAGCTCCACGCACCATATGCGCGACCGCAGTGCTCCGCACAAGCCGTTTAAGACGACTCCTGGCGTATAAGACGACCCCCGACTTTTGAGATTTTTAGGGGTTAAAAAGTCATCTTATACGCCGGAAAATACGGTATCTAAAAAAACATGAAACAAAGAGTCATCATAAATGGTATGTTTTCTTAACGAAATATAGTAAGTATTGGGGTACCGCAAGGATCTGTACTAGGACCGATTCTTTTTAACCTCTTTATTAATGACCTTGTGGATGGGTTTGAGAGTAAAGTTCAGTCTTTGCTGACGACACCAAACTATGCAGGATATTAAAATCTGACCTTGACATTACAATATTGCAAAATGATCTGGATATGATTACTGAATGCACAAACACTTTGAAAATGAGATTTAATGTTGATAAAAGTAGACTAATGTACCTAGGACTGAGTAATCCTATTGCTGCATATGCATTAAATAGTAGTGTACTCTGGACTACAGAACAGAAGGACTTGAGTATTCTGGTTACAAGTAAGCTAAGCTACTGTACTCAATGTCAAGCAGCAGCCGCAAAAGCAAACAAGATTTTTGGGTGTATATAAAGAGAGATAAAATCCCGCAATCCCAACATATTGTTACCCCTTTATAAATCACTGTTGAGGCCACATCTAGAATATGGGATCCAGTTTTGTCCTCCACATTTAATAAAGGATATTCAGAAGCCCGTCAGTTCAGTTCAAAGGCAGGCAACTAGATTATTATAGTGGATGGAAGGCCTCTCATATGAGAGGTTGGAAAAGATAACATGTATAAATATATATGTTATCACTACAAGGCACTGGCACATGACTTATTCCTTCCAAAGACTATACTAAGGATCGGGGGGCACTCATTACGGGTGGAAGAAAGGCGATTCCATCAGCTAAATAGGAAAGGGTTCTTTACAGTTAAAGCAGTCAGAATGTGAATTGACATACCACAAGAGGTAGTAATGGAAAACCTAATAAAAGCCATTAAAAAAGTGCTGGATGATTTCCTCAGTACACATAACATTGTGGGTTATAGTTCATTTTCTGAAAAAATTTACAATTGGTGGAGAAATATTGAACTTGATGGACCTACAGTAGGTATTTTTTCAGGGTATGTAACTATGTAACATTTAGAGTAGCCTCGCATCAAATGCAGCTCACTCCAGCTTGGCCCCTTTATGCTGTCTCATCTCCATGCAGAGTCCCCCTATACTACCCCATCTCTATTGAGAGTCCTTTCATATGGCCTCATTTCCACACTGAGATTCTAACACTGTATACATCTCTATATAGAACCTACCTATACTGCCTCATTTCCATATTGAACCCCTTATACAGTCCCATCTCCATACAGAGTTCCCCTATATTTCCTCATTGCCATACATAGCCCACCCTATATTGCCTCATTGTCACACAGAGCTCCACTAGATTACCCCATCTCTATACAGAGCCCCCTCTACTGCCTCATTACCATACAGAGCCCCATAGACAGCCTCATTGTCATACAGACCCCCCAAACTGCCCCATTTCCATACAGAGACCATCCAGTACTGACAATCTCCATAATTAGATCACCTACTACATGCTGACTCCTTTCCATGTAAAGCACCTCCTTCTATAATGCGCCCATGTTCAACTCTGAGTGCCTACAGTCCTATGTGGCGCTCAAATGAAGATTACTTAATCGGGCAGAATAGTGATTCCAGAAGTGTTGATGCTTGCATCTTCATTTGTATCCCAATACAAATGAATATCTAGAACTTACGACTCTGCCCCCTTCCTCTTCTGCTGCTGATATGGTGGTGGAGAGGATTGAATTCAATTTTTTTTCTACTTTTGGCAGGCCATTGGCGCCCTCTGCAACACACCAGACCAGGCACTCGACTACCGGTGCCTGGTGAAAAATACGGTCATGAGTACATGAATACATTACCAGAATCACCATCAGTACAGGAATACATCACGAGAGCCCCCAAAAGTACAGGAATGCATCACCAGAACTCCCAACAGTAGAGAAATACAGCATCACAACCACCATAAGTACATGACTACATCACCAGAACCACCATCAGTACAGTAATACATCATCTTTACCACCTTCAGTACATGAATTCGTCTCTAGAACCACCAACTGTACAGAAATACATCACAGGGACCACCAACAGTATAGGCAGGGCCGGCTCCAGGTTTTTATGGGCCCCGGGCGAAAGAGCCTCAGTGGGCCCCTTTAACACAGACCACGATTCATGATGCACAGATACAGCAGAGAAATATAGTTACAGTACAATGCCAAATACTTCACTTCTTCCATTACATGAGTGATATCTATTGTAAATTGTACAATAGCTCAAAAACCGCCAAATCCTCACAGCGCACAGAACAGACTGGACAGTACAGTCCTCCATACAATATTATGGGCACCACAGTCTCCCCCTCATCACCCATATAATACCCCATGCAGGATGTCACCCCTCATATAATGCTCCATACAGAATACTGGACCCAAAATAATGCTCCATACAGAATACTGGACCCAATATAATGCTCCATACAGGATACTGGTCCCCATATAATGCTCCATACAGGATACTGGTCCCCATATAATGCTCCATACAAAATATGGAGCTCTCCTCTGCGCTGTACTGCGTTCTGCACTGTTACGGCTCAGGAAAGGGCGCTGTGGAAAGACTCCCCATTATCATCATGATTGTCTCCCCATCATTATCATTGCCTCCTTATCATCATCATTGCCTCCCCATCATCATCATGACCTCCCCATTATCATCAATGCCTGCCCATCATCATCATCTCCTCCCCATCATCATCTTCTCCCCATCATCAATGCCTGCCCATTATCATCAATGCCTGCCCATTATCATCATCTTCTCCCCATCATCATCAATGCCTCCCCATTATCAGCAATGCCTGCCCATCATCATCTCCTCCCCATCATCATCAATGCCTGCCCATCATCATCTTCTCCCCATCATCAATGCCTGCCCATTATCATCAATGCCTGCCCATTATCATCATCTTCTCCCCATCATCATCAATGCCTCCCCATTATCAGCAATGCCTGCCCATCATCATCTTCTCCCCATCATCAATGCCTGCCCATTATCATCAATGCCTGCCCATTATCATCATCTTCTCCCCATCATCATCATCAATGCCTCCCCATTATCAGCAATGCCTGCCCATCATCACACACAGACAGCACACAAGCACTCTCTCACATACATACACACACACATACACACACACACATACATACACACACAAAGCACCGCACTACATACACACAGAGACACACACACACGTCTTACCTGTCCGGCGTCCCCGCGCTCTGTGCCACAGCCGGCCGCTGAATGATGACGTCATTCAGCGGCCGGCTGTGAGAGGAAGCGCCGGCGCCCCCCGGAGCCCGGAGCTGCGGCAGCGGAGGCACGGGAGAGGTAAGTATTGTGCCAGCTGATGCCGGGGCCCTGAGCAAGCGGGGGGGGCCCAGTGGCGGCGCTGACACCGCTCTCCTCCGCTAACGGGCGCGGGGGTGCCAGACTGCGAGTGGGCCCCCCCGCCTGCTCAGGGCCCCGGCACTTGCCCGGGTGTGCCGGGTGCTGACGCCGGCCCTGAGTATAGGAATATGTGACCAAGCTTAGTACAGAGATCTCTTGCAATATCAAGTCAGTCCAATTGAATCACATGAACCTACAACTCCCAGTATGTCCTTAACAAAGTTAAGAACATACTGGGAGTTGTTGAAAGAGCCATCATCAGACTGTGGACCATTCAGGAACATCAGTACTAATGATATGTAGATAGCATCACAAATAAACATTACAGGTGACATACTCTCTGATTGTAGTCATTTTCTTTCTTTTTTTTTTTTCTCTATCTGGTCCAGCTACCATGATGACTTTTCACATCCACAGCTTGTATCTGCAGAATTCCACCTTCTCTGGTATTCTGTTGCACATCCCAAAGCTGTGCGCTTAAAAGTAAGTGTCATTATAATGATCCTGAATACAAATATCAACTCTATGCTGTGCCTCTTATCAGATAATTGCCCCTCACTGTACCCACCGCACAAAATATGCGCTCCACATTTCCTCCATTTTGTTTATTACGTACACACATGGTCAAAATTGTTGGTACCCCTCGTTTACTGACAGAAAAATCCACAATGGTCACAGAAATAACTTGAATCTGACAAAAAGTAATAATTAATTAAAAATTTATGAAAATAAACAAATGAAAGTCAGACACTGCTTTTTAACCATGCTTCCACAGAATTTAAAAAAAAAATAAAACTCATGAAATAGGCCTGGACAGAAATGATGGTACCTCTGAAAATATTGTGACAAAAGGGTGTAAACTAATTAGCATCACAGGTGTCTACAATCTTGGAATCAGTGAGTGGGCCTGTCTAGAGGGCTACAGATACTCACTGTGCTGTTTGGTGATATGGTGTGTATCACACGCAACATGGACCAGAGGAAGCGAAGGAAAGAGTTGTCTCAGGAGATTATAAAGAAAATTATAGACAAACATGTTAAAGGTAAAAGTTATAAGACCATCTCCAAGCAGCTTGATGTTCCTGTGACTACAGTTGCACATATTATTCAGAAAAGTAAGCTCCATTGGGCTGTAACCAACCTCACAGGATGTGGCCGCAGGAGGAAAATTGATGACAAATCAAAGAGACAGATAATACGAATGGTAACAAAAGAGCCCAGAAAAACTTCTAAACAGATTACGATACGATACGATACGATACGATACACTTTATTGATCCCGGGGGGAAATTACAGTATTACAGCAGCAATACAAACAGCAGTACATAAAATATTACATAAAATAGGACACAAAATACATAAAATAGGACACAAATCTTGCACAGGTGTACCAACATTACATAATAAATAAAAGTGTGTAGTTCAGGTATATATAAGATAATGTTAATTGACATTAGTACACCAGCCATCAGTCATTATTTTCTACCACCCTTAGGAAATTATTATACATCCCCATAGCAGTAGGTACAAACGATTTCCTGAATTTCTCCTTCTTGCACCTTAGTAGGATTAGACGGTTGCTGAATGTGCTCTTCTGATTCAAGAACAGCTCGTATAGTGGGTGTGTGTTATTGTTCATTATTGCCCTACACTTCTTCTGAATTCTATCCTCCAATACCTCCTCAAAAGAGTCAAGATGGAGGCCAACAGCTGCGCTTGCCTTCTTGATAAGTTTGTTGAGTTTATTAGCGTCAGCTACTCGCACACTACTGCCCCAGCAAATGATAGCAAAAAAGATGGCGCTTGCTACAACGGACTGGTAGAACATCTCCAGCATTTTACTGCACACATTGAACGACCTGAGCTTCCGCAGAAAGTACAGTCTGCTCATTCCCTTCTTGTAAACCTTTTCTGTATGACACCTCCAATCGAGTTTACTGTCAAGGTGAACCCCCAAATATTTGTAGCTCTCAACAATGTCAACCTCCTGGCCAGCAATGGTGATTGGTATGTAATCTTCCTTTTTCCTTCTATAACTCACCACCATCTCCTTGGTTTTCTTTACATTTAGTTCTAGACAGTTAGTCTGACACCAGATTAAGGTGAACTTCAAACTCAAGGAACATCAGTGTCATATCGCACCATCCGTCGTTGTATGACAACATACCGTCCATTCTCTTTTCCCCTCAGTTATTAACATTATTGTGACCCCTTTTTTTCTCTTTTTTTCTTTTTTTCTTTTTTATTTATTCTGTATACTTTTGTATTTATTTTTCATTGTACCATTTGATCTGCAGACTGCACGTGTATTACTGCTTAAATGTGTATTATATTCATAATTCGAATGCGATATGGTCACACATGTATATATATACGTATGGGGTTCGTTACACTTATTCCTCCACAGCGATATACTATGGGCGGATGGGGCTCCATTACCGTCGCCTCCTGCCGGTCCCTCCTGTGTGCTCCCGTCACCTATGGCATCTAAGGGAACGTTGTGCGCTGATGACGTCCTAGGAACATTTGTTCCTGCACATCGTTCCCGTGATGCCGGAAGTGGCGGTGTTAGCACCGGATGTCCCGCCTCGAGGCGACGAGCATTACTATGGAGCTCATACCCTCTCTAGAGCGCGGCGTGATTGGCGATCGCACTAGGTTAGGGACTATTTAAACCCACCCTCTGGCACATTTACACACTGCCCCCCGAGGAAGCGGAAACGCGAAACGGCGTCGGGGCCTCGGTGCGACCAGCAGCTTTTCACCATGGGTGAGTGAGACCATAGGACTTAGCATGTGACTACAGATCTTGGTTTTCTTCCATCTTTAGGTTGGGCCATCGGTAGTTTGTGGTATACGGTGACTGCATTTGGTTCTCAGTGGGACCCACTATGGGTTAACACACTAGGCATTTGCCTTTATCTTACTGAGATACCTAATCTTTCTACCACTTCACAAATGGGCATGATTACAACTACTGATTCCTCCTACACATGCTTTTTTCTCACCCAAGGGGAGTACTATTATGTACTAACATTTGCTGCTGTTATCGCATCACGGTCTAATCTTTTTCACTGGTCTTTTTAATATTTGTCATTATATGTGATTTTTGTAGCATAGTTATTTGATTATTTAATAAAATTTGTTATACTTTTTTGCTACTCCCTGTATCTGTTTCTTATTATTTAGTTATCTATTGGTGACTTGAGCTCCCTTCTTTTGCTCTTATGGTTTCTATCTTGTTTGGAGAGCGTCACATATTATTATTATGTCTTACAAGCAACTCTTTAGTCCTTGTTATGTTTTCATTGTAAACCTTTTCTGTATGACACCTCCAATCGAGTTTACTGTCAAGGTGAACCCCCAAATATTTGTAGCTCTCAACAATGTCAACCTCCTGGCCAGCAATGGTGATTGGTATGTAATCTTCCTTTTTCCTTCTATAACTCACCACCATCTCCTTGGTTTTCTTTACATTTAGTTCTAGACAGTTAGTCTGACACCAGATTAAGGTGAACTTCAAACTCAAGGAACATCAGTGTCATATCGCACCATCCGTCGTTGTATGAGCAAAAGTGGACTTCATGAGAGACAACCAAGGCGGACACCATTGTTGGAAAAAATCATAAAAAAGCCAAACTGGCATTTGCCAAACTACATATTGACAAGCCACAAAGCATCTGGGACAGATGAGACAAAAATGGAACTTTTTGGCAAGGCACATCAGCTCTATGTTCACAGACGGAAAAATGAAGCATATCAAGAAAAGAACACTGTCCCTTTTGTGAAACATGGAGGAGGCTCTGTTATGTTCTGGGGCTGCTTTGCTGCATCTGGCACAGGGGGTCTAGAATCTGTGCAGGGTACAATGAAATCTCAAGACCATCAAGGGATTCTAGAGAGAAATGTGCTGCCCGGTGTCAGAAAGTTTGGTTTCAGTCGCAGGTTATGGGTCTTGAAACAGGATAATGACCCAAAACACACAGCTAAAACACCCAGGAATGGCTAAGAGGAAAACATTGGACTATTCTGAAGTGGCCTTCTATGAGCCCTGACTTAAAACCTATTGAGCATCTTTGGAAAGAGCTGAAACATGCCGTCTGGAAAAGACAACTGGAGCAGTTTGCTCTTGAGGAGTGGGCCAAAATACCTGTTCAGAGGTGCAAAAGTCTCATTGACAGTTACAGGAATCATTTGATTGCAGTGATTGCCTCAAAAGGTTGTGCAGCAAAATATTAATTTAAGGGTACCATCATTTCTGTCCAGGCCTATTTCATGAGTTTTATTTCTTTAAAAATTCTGTGGCAGAATGGTTGTAAAGCAATGTCTGACTTGCATTTGTTCATTTTCATAGATTTTTTATTTATTATTACTTTTGTCAGATTCAAGTTATTTCTGTCACCATTATGAGTTTTCTGTTATTAACCCCTTTACCCCCCGAGGGTGGTTTGCATGTTAATGACCAGGCCAATTTTTACAATTCTGACCACTGTCCATTTATGAGGTTATAACTCTGGAACGCTTCAACGGATCTTGGCAATTCTGAGACTGGTTTTTCATTACATATTGTATGTCACGTTAGTGGTAAAATTTCTTCAATATAACTTGCGATAATTTGTGAATAAAATGGAAATTTGGAGAAAATTTTGAAAATTTCATAATTTTTTAATTTTTTCTTTTTATGCCCTTAAATTAGAGAGTTATATAGCACAAAATAGTTAATAAATAACATTTCCCACATTTCTACTTTACATCAGCACAGTTTTGAACCAACCTTTTTTGTTAGGAAGTTATAAGGGTTAAAAGTTGACCAGCGATTTCTCATTTTTACAACACCATCCATCACATTTGAAGTCACTTTGAGGGGTCTACATGATAGACAATACCCAAAATTGACACCATTATAAAAACTGCACCCCAAAGGTGCTCAAAACCACATTCAAGAAGCTAATTAACCCTTCAGGTGCTTCACAGTAATTTTTAGAATGTTTTAAAAAAAATGAACATTTAACTTTTTCAACAAAAAAATTAATTCAGATCCAATTTATAAGAGGAGAAATTGGACCCCAAAAGTTTTTGCGCAATATGTCCTGAGTACGCTGATACCTCATATGTGAGGGGAACCACTATTTGGGCACATGGCAGAGCTTGGAAGGAAAGGAGCGCCATTTGACTACTCAATGCAAAATTGGCTGGAATTGAGATCGAACGCCATGTTGCATTTGGAGAGCCCCTAATGTGCCTAAACAGTGGAAACCCTGCACAAGTGACACCATTTTTGAAAGTAGACCCCTTAGGGAACTTATCTAGATTTGTGGTGAGCACTTTGAACCCCCAAGTGCATCACAGAAGTTTATAACGTATAGCCATAAAAAAATCAAATTTTTTCCACAAAAATGATTTTTCGCCCCCAATTTTTTATTTTCCCAAAGGTTAACAGGAGAAAATTGGACCCCAAACATTGTTGTTCAATGTGTCCTGAGTATGCTGATACCCCATATGTGGGGGTAAACCACTGTTTGGGCACGTGGCAGAGCATGGAAGGGAAGGAGCACCGTTTGACTTTTTCAAGGAAGAATTAGCTGGAATTGAGATCAGATGCCATTTCGCATTTGGAAAGCCCCTGATGTGCCTTAACAGTAGAAACCCCCCAATTGTATCTCTGACCCTAACCCCAACACACCCCGAACCCTAATCGCAACCTTAACCATAACCCTGCCCACAAACCTAACCCTGCCCACAAACCTAACCCTAACACACCCCTAACCCTAATCCCAACCGTAACCGTAATCCAAACCCTAACCCCAACTCTAGCCCCAACAATAACCCTAACTTTAGCCACAACCCTTACCCTAACTTTAGCCCCAACCCTAATCCTAACTTTAGCCCCAACCCTATTCCTAACTTTAGCCCTAACACTAACCCTAACTTTAGCCACAACCCTAACCCTAATGGGAAAATGGAAATAAATAAATTTTTTTATTTTATTATTTTTCCCTAACTAAGGGGTGATAAAAGGGAGTTTGATTTATAGCGGGTTTTCATAGCAGGCTTTTATGTTTAGCAGCTGTCACACACCTATAGACGCTTTTTATTGCAAAAAATAATTTTTGCATCACCACATTTTGAGAGCTATAATTTTTTAATTTTTCCATATTTTGGCCTGCAGCGTCAATGTGAGGTCTTGTTTTTTGCGGGACGAGTTGACGTTTTTATTAGTACCATTTTTGGGCACATAACATTTTTTGATCATTTCTATTCTGATTTTTTGGCGACGGAATGAGCAATAACCAGCAGTTCATGAATTTCTTTTGGGGGGTTTACACCATTCCGCGTGTTGTAAAATTGATAAGGCAGTTTTATTCTTCGGGTAAGTACGATTACAGCGATACCTCATTTATATTTTTTTATGTTTTAGCTCTTATAGGCTAAGTGCACATGTTCAGGAATGTTTGCAGAATATTCCTGAGCAAAAACGGACTTTTTTCGTAGTAATAACGCACGTTTTTTGTGCGGATTTTATGCATTTTTGCGCGTTTTTTTGCGCAGATTTGATGCGTTTTTACCGCGATTTTTCCCTGAACTATCTAGGCCAATAATTTAGCGGAAAAATGCTATAATTCCGCAAAATTAATGAACATGTTGCTACTTTTTCCGCAATGCGTTTTTTCGTGGAAAAAAACGCACCATGTGCACTAAAAATGCAGAATTCATTCTAAATGATAAGATGCTTAATTAATGCGTTTTTGATGCGTTTTTCCCGTAAAAAACGCGAGAAAAACGCAAATAATCCTGAACGTGTGCACTTAGCCTTATGCAATAAAAACTATTTTATAGAATAAAATAATTACTTTTGTATCGCTTTATTCTAAGAGCTATAACTTTTTTAGTTTTTCGCTGATGATGCTGTATGGCAGCTCATTTTTTTGCAGGACAAGATGTCGTTTTCAGCAGTACCATGTTTATTTATATTGTAGCCTTTCCGGGGGGTTTAGCTCTAGGATCGCTGTCTGGGTAGACAGAATGGCACGGAAACAGTTCATTCAGACAGCAGTTTGGTGAAAACTGGCCGCAACCAGTTTTATTAAAGTCCACAGCACACAGATAAAAACAAAGCATAAACAAAAGACCTGGGCTTGTCTAGCCTCTAATTACACTTAGATAGATGGCCCTCTCTATCCGGGACCCAGACTCTACCAGTCTGTGCCCAAAACAACACATATGATATATGTTACCAGTATGGAGCTTCACAGATACTCCTCCTGTGTCTGAAGGCACCTTCCATGACCAGACTTGAGAGAGATCCACTCCTATTCAGTAGTCATTATGCTGGAGGTTCACAGAGACACTCCTGTGTCCGGGGTCCTTCCTGCACCCAGACTGAGACGGCTCCCCTCCTCTTCAGTAATCATCAGCATGGAGGTTCACAGAGACACTCCTGTGTCCGGGGTCCTTCCTGCACCCAGACTGAGACGGCTCCCCTCCTCTTCAGTAATCATCAGCATGCATGCTCACAGAGACTGCTTCCTTGTGCCAGGACACCTCTCTGTGTCCAGGCTGAAGACAGCTCTAACACTCTTGGAGCATTCTCACAGAGACTGCTTCCTTGTGCCAGGACACCTCTCTGTGTCCAGGCTGAAGACAGCTCTAACACTCTTGGAGACACCTTCTGTGCCTGGACCCCTTGTCCAGACTGAATGAGCTCTCAGATTGTGTTTGCAGACACCTACTTCTGGTCTCCTAATCAAGACCTGAGTAGTTTCAGGCCTGTGCTGCAAGTGTGTGCTGAATGTGAGGTGTAGTGACCTTTCTCTACCACTAGGTTTACAAAGCCACACATTTCCCTTATACCTAGGCGAAATGCACACCCCATTCAACACACATTCCTTCACTGTCTCACATATCCCCTCCCTCTTCTCCAGACCGGAGGGCTGGTCATCCAGACCGGAGGGCTGGTCAACAATCCAACAGAGACAGTGACCTCTGGACCAGTCATGGCCCTCATCAACTTCATCCTCACCACTGTCATAGCCAACATCAGCTTTCTCTTCATCTGAAGCATCCGCTCTACCCTGTACCCTCCCAGGCCTATGCTCTCTGCGGGCCTCGGGTATCCTGCACGGTTTCATCTTGACCTTAGGGCCGGGCTCATTTTCGATATAGTGCCTGGCCAGAGAAGTACGACCCGACACATCAGAACACTTCTGCTGACTCTTCCTCAGAAACTCACGTACCTCCTGTCCCTGGTGCACTGACCCTGTGTCACCAACTATCACAGAAGGTATAGGGGGTTTTTCACTTTTCTCCAGTTCCCCACTTTCAGGCTCTTCTGGCAAGACATGCCCAGAAGCCCCACCGTCCGTCCCACACTCTACTTCCTCAGTCACCTCTGGCTCACTGTCAGGGCTATACCCTTCATTTTCATTCATATCCTGCTCACTTTCAGGAGTATAGAATTCATTCTCATTCATATCCTGCTCACTTTCAGGAGTATAGAATTCATTCTCATTCACATCCTGATCTGGAACCTTAGTTAACATGTCATCCACAACATTAACTTCATCATCTGGTCCCTCAAGTATGTGACTATGTGACAACCCCAGCACTACACTTCTATATAGTTCAGGTACTAGGAGCTGACTCACAACCTCTCCCTGGACTTCAGTGTTTATGGCAACATGAGAGAACCTCTCCTCAGAGTCAGGCTCCTGGGAAACCTCATTTAGAACAATCATATTTTCCTGTGCTGTTTTAAGAGAGGGTTCTCGCCACTGCTCACTCTCAAAACCGTCACAGGACACAGGCAAGTCAGGGACACTCGGTTCCCGAGAACCACCATCCTCGTCTCCCAACATCACCTGCAAAGGAATTTCATCACTATCACAGTCATCATTATTATCAACATCATTATCATGACTATGATCAGTATTATCATCACTATCATTACCAGCATCAGCACCATTTTCATGGTCATCATCATTATCAGGTTCATCATCATCATTAGCATTATCATCATCATTATCACATAATTTTAACATCCCACTAGCATCGTGTTCCGCCCCTCGGGACTGCGTACCCTCAGTAGGGGCTTCATCACACTGTCCATCAGAATCACCCCTCCCCCAGAGATCCTTAGACCGGGGAAAGTCATTACCCAATATAACGGGTTGCACCAGGGTCTTCACTACCCCCACTTCACATGAAATCTCCCCGAGTTTGGGGACCAAGTCCACGGCAGTCTCTGGGTAGACTTTGGTGTCTCCATGGATGCACACCATACTCAAGTGCTTATCAGGGATGAAGTCCCTATCAATCAGGCTGTCACATACGGAAGTCACTGGACTCTCTGAGTCCAAGAGGGCCTGCGCTGAGCAACCATTTGTAACCACCGGGGACACCTGTGGTCCAGTCTCTTCGGTTGCGGTGGTCACACACAGGTTCTGCGCAGAGAGAGAGGGATCTGCCAACATCACGGCACATAGGCTCCCCCTCTAGTGGACAGTTGGCTGCAATTTCACGACATCTCCAACACTGTCCATCACACTCTTCCACCCACATGTCCCCTCGGGCCTGAACCCGCTTATCAGCATACCCCATGTCCCCAACAGCTGGAACGCTCTTACCGGGAGAGTTCGACGTCCAGGAACTCTGAAGTGACGTCCTCTCAGACGGCTGTACCTCAGGAGAACATGCTCGGGTGTAGCGGTTCACTGTAGGACATGCTCGGGTGTAGCGGTTCACTACCACCTTTTCAACTCCATAATCAGGCCTGCTGACTGCAGACTCCCAACTGTATCTCCAGTCATGAACTCCCCTGGCATGGGCTGTCACCGTAACACCCAGCCGGGTACGAATCTCCACTTTCATCTTAGCATAGTCTTGGCTGTCCTGCTCGCTCAGGTCAGCATATGCCCTTTGGGGCTCTCCAATCAGATATGGTGCGACCATCATGGCCCATTCAGATAGGGGCAGATTCTCCTTCTCTGCCAGTCTCTCAAACCTAGTGAGATATACCTCCACATCATCACGAGGTGTCATCTTTTTCAAGGACCGTCTTACCGCCCTCTTCACAGCGGACAAGTCAGGTGACTTTGCAACATTACTTTGGGACGATGCACCACAAGTCCCCTGCAGTGCTGCAACCTGCTCAAAAAACAACCGGTTATTCTCCTGCTGCTGCTGCAGGATTTGCTGCTGGTACTGCTGCATTTGCCGCTGGTACTGCAGGCGCTGCTGCTCCATGCTCTGCTGCATGCTTCGCTGGGCCTGTACCAGGTACTCAATGAGCTCCTTCACACGGCCGGACTTATCTGTCTCAACCACGGCAGTTTTATGTTGCACATTAACTTGCGCCATTTGTTCAAACAGCGCCTCCATGCTGTCATCCATGCTGTCAGACTTCTCTGTCTTAACAACGGCAGTCTTCACTCAAGACATACACACTACGCAGCTTTTTTCCACAGAAAATTCAGCCTTGCTGTGCAACCACTTTTTTTTTTTTTTTCCCTTTGCAAAGTCTATTAGGGCTACTGTCTCTTTAAGACTGCTCCACAAACTTTTCTTTTGCTGCTGCACATTCCACAGTCATTTTCACAACAAGTTCAGCTTTGCTGTGCATACATTTTCTCTCTGCAGACCCTATCAGGGCCACTGTCTCTCCAAGACTGCTCCAAACAGACGTTTCTGCTGACACACACTTTTTTTTTTTTTTCTGTTGCTATTTCAATAGACTTCACTTTTAATGCTGTCTCTCGCCACTGTGCTGCATGCACACTCCAGCACTAACTGTACCAGGCCCTGCGCTGCCCCAGCATTCTCCGCCAATTGTAGCCTTTCCGGGGGGTTTAGCTCTAGGATCGCTGTCTGGGTAGACAGAATGGCACGGAAACAGTTCATTCAGACAGCAGTTTGGTGAAAACTGGCCGCAACCAGTTTTATTAAAGTCCACAGCACACAGATAAAAACAAAGCATAAACAAAAGACCTGGGCTTGTCTAGCCTCTAATTACACTTAGATAGATGGCCCTCTCTATCCGGGACCCAGACTCTACCAGTCTGTGCCCAAAACAACACATATGATATATGTTACCAGTATGGAGCTTCACAGATACTCCTCCTGTGTCTGAAGGCACCTTCCATGACCAGACTTGAGAGAGATCCACTCCTATTCAGTAGTCATTATGCTGGAGGTTCACAGAGACACTCCTGTGTCCGGGGTCCTTCCTGCACCCAGACTGAGACGGCTCCCCTCCTCTTCAGTAATCATCAGCATGGAGGTTCACAGAGACACTCCTGTGTCCGGGGTCCTTCCTGCACCCAGACTGAGACGGCTCCCCTCCTCTTCAGTAATCATCAGCATGCATGCTCACAGAGACTGCTTCCTTGTGCCAGGACACCTCTCTGTGTCCAGGCTGAAGACAGCTCTAACACTCTTGGAGCATTCTCACAGAGACTGCTTCCTTGTGCCAGGACACCTCTCTGTGTCCAGGCTGAAGACAGCTCTAACACTCTTGGAGACACCTTCTGTGCCTGGACCCCTTGTCCAGACTGAATGAGCTCTCAGATTGTGTTTGCAGACACCTACTTCTGGTCTCCTAATCAAGACCTGAGTAGTTTCAGGCCTGTGCTGCAAGTGTGTGCTGAATGTGAGGTGTAGTGACCTTTCTCTACCACTAGGTTTACAAAGCCACACATTTCCCTTATACCTAGGCGAAATGCACACCCCATTCAACACACATTCCTTCACTGTCTCACAATATCCATTTTTTGATCACGTGTTATTCCACTTTATTTTGGCGGTATGATGATAAAGCATTGTTTTTTGCCTTGTTTTTTTATGGTGTTCACTAAAGGGGTTAACTAGTGGGACAGTTTTATAGGTTGGGTCATTACGGACGCGTCAATACCAAATATGTGTACTTTTGTTTAGATTTTTTTATTAAAATATTTATTTAGTGATAGTATAAATATTGATTTTTTTATTATTTTTGATTATTTTTTAAATATTTTTACAATTATTTAAAAAAATTTGTTATGTAATTCTTAATTTTACAATTTGTCCCACTATGGGACAATCATTTTGTGCAGGCTGATCGCTTCTATAGCATGCAGATGAAGCAGCATTTGCATGCAACAGAATCTGTCAGCACTGCACGTAGAACACACTGACTTGAGAGGCTTCCTGACATGCACTGCGGTCAGGATTTTTTAAATAAAATTTTTTTTTCATTTAATTCTTACTTTTACACTTTGTCCCACTATGGGACAATCATTTTGTGCAGGCTGATCGCTTCTATAGCATGCAGATGAAGCAGCATCTGCATGCTACATAATCTGTCAGCGCTGCACGTAGTGCACACTGAACTGAGAGGCTTCCTGACATGTCTGTGACCGCTCCTGGCACTTAGTGCCGGGTTTCAGCTGTGAGAATCAGCTGACACCTGGCCGCGATCAGCCGCACACCTGGGTCGCCCGATTGGGCCGCGGAAATACTTGGTACTGGGCCGCTTCTTAAAGGGGAAGTGTCACGGCAGCAGTATCCCGGTCCGTGGCCCTGGGCGTCCCATGAAAAATGGGTATAAAAGGGAAATAAAGTTTATAATATAAAGTTCGTGACGCCACCCGTGGTATTCAGCAATGGGCAGCCGAAGCTGCTACACAGATCCTTTGATGATGTTAGGGCAGCATAGATGGTTAAGCTCTCCACTAGTAGAGCTGTGTCCCAGGGCAGTTAGGATGTTGAAAATGGTGATGGTTATGATGGTGGTTGTTTGTCATGTGTGCATCGCCACGAAGATCGTCGCGGTTGCACATTCTGACTTCTCACAGCTGAGTTGCTGTTTCTTTGTGTTTGGCAGTTAGGGAGTTAATTCTGTCTGTGCTCAGTTCTGGGACTGGGTGCAGTTTCTCCCGGCTGCAATTAATTATTTGTTGATTGGTTTCCTTTAAATCTCTGGTTGTCTGTTTTGGGTGTTGCCAGTGAAATTCTTCATGCAGACCACAGATAGGATTGTATCTGTATAGACTTAAGTTAAAGAGCTCCTTAGTTGTTTTAAGCTCACCTTGCTTAGAGTTTAATATCCCAGATCATTTATGTTCCTTCTGTGTTTGAGTGTGT
>JARQOD010000006.1:182162500-182200613 GCA_033576555.1 Oophaga sylvatica
GGTAAAATTTCCAATAAATTGCGTTAATTTGTAAAAAAAGGGAAATTTAGAAAATTTTGAAATTTCATAATTTTTTAATTTTTTCTTTTATGCCCTTAAATTAGAGAGTATATAGCACAAAATAGTTAATAAATAACATTTCCCACATTCTACTTACATCAGCACAGTTTTGAACCAACCTTTTTTTGTTGGGAAGTTTAAAAGGGTTAAAAGTTGACCAGCGATTTTCATTTTTACAACACCATCCATCACATTTGAAGTCACTTTGAGGGTCTACATGATAGAAATAACCCAAATTGACACCATTATAAAAACTGCCCCCCAAAGGTGCTCAAAACCACATTCAAGAAGCTAATTACCCTTCAGGTGTTCACAGTATTTTTTAGAATGTTTTAAAAAAAAGTGAACATTTAACTTTTTCAACAAAAATTAATTCAATCCAATTTATAAGAGGAGAATTGGACCCCAAAAGTTTTGCGCAATATGTCCTGAGTACGCTGATCCCTCATATGTGAGGGGAACCCACTATTTGGGCACATGGCAGAGCTTGGAAGAAAGGAGCGCCATTGACTACTCAATCAAATTGGCTGGAATTGAATCGAACGCCATGTTGCATTTGGAGAGCCCCAAATGTGCCTAAACAGTGGAAACTGACATGGACACCATTTTAAAAGTAGACCCTTAGGGAACTTATCTAGATTTGTGGGAGCACTTTGAACCCCCAAGTGCATCACAGAAGTTTATAAACGTTTATAGCCTTTAAAAAAATCAAATTTTTTCCACAAAAATGATTTTTCGCCCCCAATTTTTTATTTTCCCAAAGGTTAACAGGAAAAATTTGGCCCCAAACATTGTGTGTTCAATGTGTCCTGAGTAGCTGATACCCCATATGTGGGGTAAACCACTGTTTGGGCACGTGGCAGAGCATGGAAGGGAAGGAGCACCGTTTGACTTTTTCAAGGAAGAATTAGCTGGAATTGAGATCAGATGCCATTTCGCATTTGGAAAGCCCCTGATGTGCCTTAACAGTAGAAACCCCCCAATTGTATCTCTGACCCTAACCCCAACACACCCCGAACCCTAATCGCAACCTTAACCATAACCCTGCCCACAAACCTAACCCTGCCCACAAACCTAACCCTAACACACCCCTAACCCTAATCCCAACCGTAACCGTAATCCAAACCCTAACCCCAACTCTAGCCCCAACAATAACCCTAACTTTAGCCACAACCCTTACCCTAACTTTAGCCCCAACCCTAATCCTAACTTTAGCCCCAACCCTATTCCTAACTTTAGCCCTAACACTAACCCTAACTTTAGCCACAACCCTAACCCTAATGGGAAAATGGAAATAAATAAATTTTTTTATTTTATTATTTTTCCCTAACTAAGGGGTGATAAAAGGGAGTTTGATTTATAGCGGGTTTTCATAGCAGGCTTTTATGTTTAGCAGCTGTCACACACCTATAGACGCTTTTTATTGCAAAAAATAATTTTTGCATCACCACATTTTGAGAGCTATAATTTTTTAATTTTTCCATATTTTGGCCTGCAGCGTCAATGTGAGGTCTTGTTTTTTGCGGGACGAGTTGACGTTTTTATTAGTACCATTTTTGGGCACATAACATTTTTTGATCATTTCTATTCTGATTTTTTGGCGACGGAAATGAGCAATAACCAGCAGTTCATGAATTTCTTTTGGGGGGGTTTACACCATTCCGCGTGTTGTAAAATTGATAAGGCAGTTTTATTCTTCGGGTAAGTACGATTACAGCGATACCTCATTTATATTTTTTTATGTTTTAGCTCTTATAGGCTAAGTGCACATGTTCAGGAATGTTTGCAGAATATTCCTGAGCAAAAACGGACTTTTTTCGTAGTAAAAACGCACGTTTTTTGTGCGGATTTTATGCATTTTTTGCGCGTTTTTTTGCGCAGATTTGATGCGTTTTTACCGCGATTTTTCCCTGAACTATCTAGGCCAATAATTTAGCGGGAAAAATGCTATAATTCCGCAAAATTAATGAACATGTTGCTACTTTTTCCGCAATGCGTTTTTTTCGTGGAAAAAAACGCACCATGTGCACTAAAAATGCAGAATTCATTCTAAATGATAAGATGCTTAATTAATGCGTTTTTGATGCGTTTTTCCCGTAAAAAACGCGAGAAAAACGCAAATAATCCTGAACGTGTGCACTTAGCCTTATGCAATAAAAACTATTTTATAGAATAAAATAATTACTTTTGTATCGCTTTATTCTAAGAGCTATAACTTTTTTAGTTTTTCGCTGATGATGCTGTATGGCAGCTCATTTTTTTGCAGGACAAGATGTCGTTTTCAGCAGTACCATGTTTATTTATATTGTAGCCTTTCCGGGGGTTTAGCTCTAGGATCGCTGTCTGGGTAGACAGAATGGCACGGAAACAGTTCATTCAGACAGCAGTTTGGTGAAAACTGGCCGCAACCAGTTTTATTAAAGTCCACAGCACACAGATAAAAACAAAGCATAAACAAAAGACCTGGCTTGTCTAGCCTCTAATTACACTTAGATAGATGGCCCTCTCTATCCGGGACCCAGACTCTACCAGTCTGTGCCCAAAACAACACATATGATATATGTTACCAGTATGGAGCTTCACAGATACTCCTCCTGTGTCTGAAGGCACCTTCCATGACCAGACTTGAGAGAGATCCACTCCTATTCAGTAGTCATTATGCTGGAGGTTCACAGAGACACTCCTGTGTCCGGGGTCCTTCCTGCACCCAGACTGAGACGGCTCCCCTCCTCTTCAGTAATCATCAGCATGGAGGTTCACAGAGACACTCCTGTGTCCGGGGTCCTTCCTGCACCCAGACTGAGACGGCTCCCCTCCTCTTCAGTAATCATCAGCATGCATGCTCACAGAGACTGCTTCCTTGTGCCAGGACACCTCTCTGTGTCCAGGCTGAAGACAGCTCTAACACTCTTGGAGCATTCTCACAGAGACTGCTTCCTTGTGCCAGGACACCTCTCTGTGTCCAGGCTGAAGACAGCTCTAACACTCTTGGAGACACCTTCTGTGCCTGGACCCCTTGTCCAGACTGAATGAGCTCTCAGATTGTGTTTGCAGACACCTACTTCTGGTCTCCTAATCAAGACCTGAGTAGTTTCAGGCCTGTGCTGCAAGTGTGTGCTGAATGTGAGGTGTAGTGACCTTTCTCTACCACTAGGTTTACAAAGCCACACATTTCCCTTATACCTAGGCGAAATGCACACCCCATTCAACACACATTCCTTCACTGTCTCACATATCCCCTCCCTCTTCTCCAGACCGGAGGGCTGGTCATCCAGACCGGAGGGCTGGTCAACAATCCAACAGAGACAGTGACCTCTGGACCAGTCATGGCCCTCATCAACTTCATCCTCACCACTGTCATAGCCAACATCAGCTTTCTCTTCATCTGAAGCATCCGCTCTACCCTGTACCCTCCCAGGCCTATGCTCTCTGCGGGCCTCGGGTATCCTGCACGGTTTCATCTTGACCTTAGGGCCGGGCTCATTTTCGATATAGTGCCTGGCCAGAGAAGTACGACCCGACACATCAGAACACTTCTGCTGACTCTTCCTCAGAAACTCACGTACCTCCTGTCCCTGGTGCACTGACCCTGTGTCACCAACTATCACAGAAGGTATAGGGGGTTTTTCACTTTTCTCCAGTTCCCCACTTTCAGGCTCTTCTGGCAAGACATGCCCAGAAGCCCCACCGTCCGTCCCACACTCTACTTCCTCAGTCACCTCTGGCTCACTGTCAGGGCTATACCCTTCATTTTCATTCATATCCTGCTCACTTTCAGGAGTATAGAATTCATTCTCATTCATATCCTGCTCACTTTCAGGAGTATAGAATTCATTCTCATTCACATCCTGATCTGGAACCTTAGTTAACATGTCATCCACAACATTAACTTCATCATCTGGTCCCTCGAGTATGTGACTATGTGACAACCCCAGCACTACACTTCTATATAGTTCAGGTACTAGGAGCTGACTCACAACCTCTCCCTGGACTTCAGTGTTTATGGCAACATGAGAGAACCTCTCCTCAGAGTCAGGCTCCTGGGAAACCTCATTTAGAACAATCATATTTTCCTGTGCTGTTTTAAGAGAGGGTTCTCGCCACTGCTCACTCTCAAAACCGTCACAGGACACAGGCAAGTCAGGGACACTCGGTTCCCGAGAACCACCATCCTCGTCTCCCAACATCACCTGCAAAGGAATTTCATCACTATCACAGTCATCATTATTATCAACATCATTATCATGACTATGATCAGTATTATCATCACTATCATTACCAGCATCAGCACCATTTTCATGGTCATCATCATTATCAGGTTCATCATCATCATTAGCATTATCATCATCATTATCACATAATTTTAACATCCCACTAGCATCGTGTTCCGCCCCTCGGGACTGCGTACCCTCAGTAGGGGCTTCATCACACTGTCCATCAGAATCACCCCTCCCCCAGAGATCCTTAGACCGGGAAAGTCATTACCCAATATAACGGGTTGCACCAGGGTCTTCACTACCCCCACTTCACATGAAATCTCCCCGAGTTTGGGGACCAAGTCCACGGCAGTCTCTGGGTAGACTTTGGTGTCTCCATGGATGCACACCATACTCAAGTGCTTATCAGGGATGAAGTCCCTATCAATCAGGCTGTCACATACGGAAGTCACTGGACTCTCTGAGTCCAAGAGGGCCTGCGCTGAGCAACCATTTGTAACCACCGGGGACACCTGTGGTCCAGTCTCTTCGGTTGCGGTGGTCACACACACAGGTTCTGCGCAGAGAGAGAGGGATCTGCCAACATCACGGCACATAGGCTCCCCCTCTAGTGGACAGTTGGCTGCAATTTCACGACATCTCCAACACTGTCCATCACACTCTTCCACCCACATGTCCCCTCGGGCCTGAACCCGCTTATCAGCATACCCCATGTCCCCAACAGCTGGAACGCTCTTACCGGGAGAGTTCGACGTCCAGGAACTCTGAAGTGACGTCCTCTCAGACGGCTGTACCTCAGGAGAACATGCTCGGGTGTAGCGGTTCACTGTAGGACATGCTCGGGTGTAGCGGTTCACTACCACCTTTTCAACTCCATAATCAGGCCTGCTGACTGCAGACTCCCAACTGTATCTCCAGTCATGAACTCCCCTGGCATGGGCTGTCACCGTAACACCCAGCCGGGTACGAATCTCCACTTTCATCTTAGCATAGTCTTGGCTGTCCTGCTCGCTCAGGTCAGCATATGCCCTTTGGGCTCTCCAATCAGATATGGTGCGACCATCATGGCCCATTCAGATAGGGGCAGATTCTCCTTCTCTGCCAGTCTCTCAAACCTAGTGAGATATACCTCCACATCATCACGAGGTGTCATCTTTTTCAAGGACCGTCTTACCGCCCTCTTCACAGCGGACAAGTCAGGTGACTTTGCAACATTACTTTGGGACGATGCACCACAAGTCCCCTGCAGTGCTGCAACCTGCTCAAAAAACAACCGGTTATTCTCCTGCTGCTGCTGCAGGATTTGCTGCTGGTACTGCTGCATTTGCCGCTGGTACTGCAGGCGCTGCTGCTCCATGCTCTGCTGCATGCTTCGCTGGGCCTGTACCAGGTACTCAATGAGCTCCTTCACACGGCCGGACTTATCTGTCTCAACCACGGCAGTTTTATGTTGCACATTAACTTGCGCCATTTGTTCAAACAGCGCCTCCATGCTGTCATCCATGCTGTCAGACTTCTCTGTCTTAACAACGGCAGTCTTCACTCAAGACATACACACTACCAGCTTTTTTCCACAGAAAATTCAGCCTTGCTGTGCAACCACTTTTTTTTTTTTTTTTTCCCTTTGCAAAGTCTATTAGGGCTACTGTCTCTTTAAGACTGCTCCACAAACTTTTCTTTTGCTGCTGCACATTCCACAGTCATTTTCACAACAAGTTCAGCTTTGCTGTGCATACATTTTCTCTCTGCAGACCCTATCAGGGCCACTGTCTCTCCAAGACTGCTCCAAACAGACGTTTCTGCTGACACACACTTTTTTTTTTTTTTCTGTTGCTATTTCAATAGACTTCACTTTTAATGCTGTCTCTCGCCACTGTGCTGCATGCACACTCCAGCACTAACTGTACCAGGCCCTGCGCTGCCCCAGCATTCTCCGCCAATTGTAGCCTTTCCGGGGGTTTAGCTCTAGGATCGCTGTCTGGGTAGACAGAATGGCACGGAAACAGTTCATTCAGACAGCAGTTTGGTGAAAACTGGCCGCAACCAGTTTTATTAAAGTCCACAGCACACAGATAAAAACAAAGCATAAACAAAAGACCTGGGCTTGTCTAGCCTCTAATTACACTTAGATAGATGGCCCTCTCTATCCGGGACCCAGACTCTACCAGTCTGTGCCCAAAACAACACATATGATATATGTTACCAGTATGGAGCTTCACAGATACTCCTCCTGTGTCTGAAGGCACCTTCCATGACCAGACTTGAGAGAGATCCACTCCTATTCAGTAGTCATTATGCTGGAGGTTCACAGAGACACTCCTGTGTCCGGGGTCCTTCCTGCACCCAGACTGAGACGGCTCCCCTCCTCTTCAGTAATCATCAGCATGGAGGTTCACAGAGACACTCCTGTGTCCGGGGTCCTTCCTGCACCCAGACTGAGACGGCTCCCCTCCTCTTCAGTAATCATCAGCATGCATGCTCACAGAGACTGCTTCCTTGTGCCAGGACACCTCTCTGTGTCCAGGCTGAAGACAGCTCTAACACTCTTGGAGCATTCTCACAGAGACTGCTTCCTTGTGCCAGGACACCTCTCTGTGTCCAGGCTGAAGACAGCTCTAACACTCTTGGAGACACCTTCTGTGCCTGGACCCCTTGTCCAGACTGAATGAGCTCTCAGATTGTGTTTGCAGACACCTACTTCTGGTCTCCTAATCAAGACCTGAGTAGTTTCAGGCCTGTGCTGCAAGTGTGTGCTGAATGTGAGGTGTAGTGACCTTTCTCTACCACTAGGTTTACAAAGCCACACATTTCCCTTATACCTAGGCGAAATGCACACCCCATTCAACACACATTCCTTCACTGTCTCACAATATCCATTTTTTGATCACGTGTTATTCCACTTTATTTTGGCGGTATGATGATAAAGCATTGTTTTTTGCCTTGTTTTTTTATGGTGTTCACTAAAGGGGTTAACTAGTGGACAGTTTTATAGGTTGGGTCATTACGGACGCGTCAATACCAAATATGTGTACTTTTGTTTAGATTTTTTTATTAAAATATTTATTTAGTGATAGTATAAATATTGATTTTTTTATTATTTTTGATTATTTTTTAAATATTTTTACAATTATTTAAAAAAATTTGTTATGTAATTCTTAATTTTACAATTTGTCCCACTATGGGACAATCATTTTGTGCAGGCTGATCGCTTCTATAGCATGCAGATGAAGCAGCATTTGCATGCAACAGAATCTGTCAGCACTGCACGTAGAACACACTGACTTGAGAGGCTTCCTGACATGCACTGCGGTCAGGATTTTTTAAATAAAATTTTTTTTTCATTTAATTCTTACTTTTACACTTTGTCCCACTATGGGACAATCATTTTGTGCAGGCTGATCGCTTCTATAGCATGCAGATGAAGCAGCATCTGCATGCTACATAATCTGTCAGCGCTGCACGTAGTGCACACTGAACTGAGAGGCTTCCTGACATGTCTGTGACCGCTCCTGGCACTTAGTGCCGGGTTTCAGCTGTGAGAATCAGCTGACACCTGGCCGCGATCAGCCGCACACCTGGGTCGCCCGATTGGGCCGCGGAAATACTTGGTACTGGGCCGCTTCTTAAAGGGGAAGTGTCACGGCAGCAGTATCCCGGTCCGTGGCCCTGGGCGTCCCATGAAAAATGGGTATAAAAGGGAAATAAAGTTTATAATATAAAGTTCGTGACGCCACCCGTGGTATTCAGCAATGGGCAGCCGAAGCTGCTACACAGATCCTTTGATGATGTTAGGGCAGCATAGATGGTTAAGCTCTCCACTAGTAGAGCTGTGTCCCAGGGCAGTTAGGATGTTGAAAATGGTGATGGTTATGATGGTGGTTGTTTGTCATGTGTGCATCGCCACGAAGATCGTCGCGGTTGCACATTCTGACTTCTCACAGCTGAGTTGCTGTTTCTTTGTGTTTGGCAGTTAGGGAGTTAATTCTGTCTGTGCTCAGTTCTGGGACTGGGTGCAGTTTCTCCCGGCTGCAATTAATTATTTGTTGATTGGTTTCCTTTAAATCTCTGGTTGTCTGTTTTGGGTGTTGCCAGTGAAATTCTTCATGCAGACCACAGATAGGATTGTATCTGTATAGACTTAAGTTAAAGAGCTCCTTAGTTGTTTTAAGCTCACCTTGCTTAGAGTTTAATATCCCAGATCATTTATGTTCCTTCTGTGTTTGAGTGTGTATGCAAGTCTGTGTTTTCTCCAGTCTGTCTTATATGTCTAATCTGTGTATTTAGCAGAGATCAGCCCATATCCCTTTGGTGGTAATCAGAATCCTTCTTAGGACTGATTACAGGGTTCAGGGACTGATAGGAGACAGGGTTAGGCTGGAGACTTGGACCTCTGAACCATTATCAGTACCTCCAAGGTGAGGGATTAGTTAGGACCCCAGTTTAGGGTCAGGTTAGACCCCCGGTCCTCCTCTATCCTGTGACAGTGTATCAAGTCCTCAAGATTAACCCTGAGTTCAACGGATATCGTGTCAGGTAAATCTATTCTATATTTACATGCTGATGTTGCTAATCTATATGTTGTATAGAGTGTTGTTCTTTTAAGAATAGTTTACTGACATCGTACACATATCATAAGACCGCGTGACATTTTCACTGGCCATAAAATTATTCCCAGTTGCCATGGATCCAGTAGCCCAGCTGGCTCTGCAGTTGCAGGGATTATCCATGGAGCTGACGGACATTAAGTCCAAAGTTTTGTCTCCCTCGGAGCAAACCAGATTTGAACCTAAAGTAGCTCTCCCGGACAGGTTCACTGGTGGGCGAGACAAATTTTTTACCTTCAGGGAAGCATGTAAATTGTATTTTCGGCTTCGGCCTCGATCATCAGGGAGTGAAGAGCAGAGAGTGGGAATTGTTATCTCGCTCCTACAAGGGGACCCTCAATCCTGGGCCTTCTCCCTTCCTCCGGGATCCCCGGCTCTACAGTCAGTAGATCGATTTTTTACTGCCCTGGGTTTGGTATATGATGACCCAGATCGGGTCTCTCTTGCTGAGACAAAATTACGTAAGATACAGCAGGGAGATCGTCCGGCGGAGGAATTTGCTTCTGAGTTCCGTAGATGGGCCACAGATACTCAGTGGAATGACCCAGCTCTTAGGAGCCAGTTTTGTCATGGCTTTCTGACAAATTAAAGGACGTTTTGGCTCAGTATGATTCTCCTCCATCACTGGAGGCTGCTATGGCCCTAGCTATCCGTACTGATAGACGGCTCCGGGAGAGGTGCGAGGTAACTCCGCCCCTGTTGTTACTCCACCTACTACTAAAGTCCCTTATGTTGAGGTTCCCCTTGTCTGTTCGGAGGAGCCTATGCAGTTGGGAGGGACATCATTTCGTAGGAGGGGATTGGCGGTACGCCGCAGGACTAGAAGGTGTTTCTTCTGCGGGAAAGAGGGACATTTTGTTGGGGGATGTCCATCCCGTGCCTTGTTGAGCAAAAAGTCGCCGGAAAACTGTTAATCCCAGGTTGTGTGGTGGACGACAACCTGGGAGTATGTATTTCGTCCGCTAGTTCTTCTCAGTTCCTTGTACCAGTGGAGGTGGTTGTTGGTACGAGAGTGGAGAGATTTTCTGTTTTTCTTGATAGTGGGTCCGGGGCTAATCTGGTTGACGCTCAGTTTGCTCAGGCTCAAGGTATGCATCTGAGTGTATTGGTCAAACCGATCCCTATATTCTCCATTGACGCCAGGCCTCTCGGCCAAGGTAGCTTTGTTCATGAGGTTCATAACATTGACCTTCGGGTAGGGGCAATACATAGGGAACTATTATCTTGTTATGTGTTGGAGGGTCTACCTACTCCTATTGTGTTGGGACTTCCTTGGTTGGTTAAACATAACCCTGTGATTAATTGGCAGTCCAGAGAGATAAGCCAATGGGGTGAGTTTTGCAAAAGTAACTGCATGAACACAGTCATCAGTGCGGTCGTGCCTAGTACTTTGCCTCCTTTTTTGGAGGACTTTGGGGATGTGTTCTCTGAGGAGGGGTGTCAGGAGTTGCCTCCTCATCGCGTGTATGACTGCTCTATTAATTTACTTCCTGATGCTAAGTTACCTAAAGCTAGGTTATATAACCTTTCTGGTCCTGAGAGGCAGGCTATGAAAGATTATATTTCGGAAAGTCTGGCCAAAGGGCATATTAGACCTTCATCTTCCCCAGTGGCCGCGGGGTTCTTCTTTGTGAAGAAAAAAGATGGAGGCCTACGCCCTTGCTTGGATTTCCGCGAACTTAATCGGATTACTGTTCGAGATCCGTATCCACTCCCTCTGATTCCTGATCTCTTCAATCAAATTGTTGGCGCCAAATGGTTCTCTAAATTGGATCTCAGGGGGGCGTATAATCTGATTAGGATAAAAGAGGGGATGAGTGGAAAACGGCGTTTAACACGCCGGAGGGACATTATGAGAACCTTGTCATGCCTTTTGGTCTGACTACTGCACCAGCAGTATTCCAACATTTTGTTAATGACATTTTTCGTCATCTGGTGGGGCTGTTTGTGGTCGTATATTTGGATGACATTTTAATTTACTCACCAGATCTTGTGTCTCACCAGGAGCATGTGAGACAGGTGTTGCAGATCTTGCGAGACAATAAACTATACGCCAAACTGGAAAAGTGTGTATTCGCCGTACAGGAACTTCAGTTTTTGGGTTTCTTGGTGTCAGCCTCCGGTTTCCGTATGGACCCTGAAAAGGTGAGAGCAGTGCTTGAATGGGATCAGCCAGAGGATCTTAAGGCTCTGCAGCGTTTTCTGAGGTTTGCTAACTACTACCGGAAATTTATTTGTAATTTCTCATCTGTTGTCAAACCTCTCACTGACATGACAAGAAAAGGGACGGATTTTTCTAAATGGTCGGACAAAGCTTGCCAAGCTTTTTCCTCTTTGAAAAAATGTTTTGCTTCGGCACCCGTTCTCATCCAACCAGATGCATCACAGCCGTTCGTTGTGGAGGTGGACGCGTCTGACGTAGGGGTGGGTGCAATATTGTCCCAGGGTCCGTCCCCTGGTAAATGGCATCTGTGCGCTTTCTTTTCTAAAAAATTGTCGTCCGCCGAAAGGAATTATGATATCGGTAATAGGGAACTTTTGGCCATTAAGTTGGCTTTTGAAGAATGGCGTCACTTTTTGGAGGGGGCAGTCCACCCGGTCACCGTCATTACTGATCACAAGAACCTGCTGTATTTGGAATCTGCTAAGCGTCTGAATTCCAGACAAGCTCATGGTCGTTGTTTTTTACCAGGTTTAATTTTGTTGTCACTTATCGCCCTGGATCTAAGAATGTTAAGGCGGATGCCTTGTCTCGCAGTTTCCCAGGGGCCGGGAAAATGGATGACCCGATTCCTATCCTTCAGGAGGGGGTGGTAGTGTCGGCTGTATGTTCTGAGCTTGAGGAGGAGGTATTAGAGGTTCAGGGGGACGCCCCTGCAGGACCTCCAGGGAGACTGTTTGTCCCAAATCAGTTGAGACAAAAGGTTATTGAGGCACATCATAATTCTGCTTTAGCAGGACATCCAGGGAGTAAGGCTACTTTAGATCTCCTTTCTCGCCGGTTTTGGTGGCCTAACGTTAATAAAGATGTTTTAACTTTTGTCGCGTCCTGTGGGGTTTGTGCTCGCTCTAAGACCCCTCATACCCGTCCGTCTGGGACCCTCTTACCCTTGAAACTTCCGGAGCGTCCATGGACTCATTTGTCTATGGACTTCATCACGGACCTTCCTCAGTCGTCAGGGAAGACTGTCATACTGGTGGTTGTTGACAGGTTCAGTAAGATGGCACATTTCATTGCTCTTCCTGCCCTCCCTAATGCTAAAACTCTGGCGCAGGTGTTCATTGGGGAGATTGTGAGACTTCATGGGTTGCCTTCTGATGTGGTGTCAGATAGGGGGTCTCAGTTTGTGTCCAAGTTTTGGAGGGCATTTTGTTTACGTCGGGGATGCAATTGTCATTTTCCTCGGCTTTTCATCCGCAGACCAATGGTCAGACAGAGCGTCTGAATCAAAGCCTAGAGACTTATCTTCGGTGTTTTGTCTCAGAGAACCAGGAGGACTGGTCTTCTTTCTTGCCTCTGGCAGAGTTCGCTCTTAACAACAGGCGGAGCGAGTCCACTGGTAAGTCCCCGTTTTTTGGGGCATATGGTTTTCATCCCCAGTTTTGTACTTTCAATGGGGGGGGCCCTTCTGGGTTCCTGAGTAGGAGCGTTTCTCGTCGTCACTTGCTTCAGTGTGGAGAGGTGTATTGAATAATCTGAGTGCTATGGGGAACCGTTATAAACGTATGGCTGATAGGAGGAGAGTTTCTGGTCCAGATCTTAATGTGAACGATCTGGTATGGTTGTCTACCAGGAATATAAAACTTAAAGTTCCCTCCTGGAAGCTGGGCCCCAGATTCATCGGGCCGTACAGGATCAGTTCCATAATTAATCCTGTGGCATTTCGTCTGGACCTCCCTCCTACGTTTAAGATCCACAATGTGTTCCACAAGTCATTACTTAAGAGGTACGTGGCACCAGTCATACCATCACCTCTACCTCCTCCTCCAGTGGTGGTCAATGGTAACTTGGAGTTTCAAGTGTCAAAGATCATTGACTCACGTCTGAATCGCCGGTCCCTTCAGTACTTGGTGCATTGGAAGGGGTATGGTCCAGAGGAGAGGACGTGGGTTCCTGCGTCTGACATTAACGCAGATCGTTTGGTGCGGACCTTCCACAGAACTCACCCGGGCAAACCTGGCCCTGAGGGTCCGGAGGCCCCTCGTAGAAGGGGGGGTACTGTCATGTGTGCATCGCCACGAAGATCGTCGCGGTTGCACATTCTGACTTCTCACAGCTGAGTTGCTGTTTCTTTGTGTTTGGCAGTTAGGGAGTTAATTCTGTCTGTGCTCAGTTCTGGGACTGGGTGCAGTTTCTCCCGGCTGCAATTAATTATTTGTTGATTGGTTTCCTTTAAATCTCTGGTTGTCTGTTTTGGGTGTTGCCAGTGAAATTCTTCATGCAGACCACAGATAGGATTGTATCTGTATAGACTTAAGTTAAAGAGCTCCTTAGTTGTTTTAAGCTCACCTTGCTTAGAGTTTAATATCCCAGATCATTTATGTTCCTTCTGTGTTTGAGTGTGTATGCAAGTCTGTGTTTTCTCCAGTCTGTCTTATATGTCTAATCTGTGTATTTAGCAGAGATCAGCCCATATCCCTTTGTGGTAATCAGAATCCTTCTTAGGACTGATTACAGGGTTCAGGGACTGATAGGAGACAGGGTTAGGCTGGAGACTTGGACCTCTGAACCATTATCAGTACCTCCAAGGTGAGGGATTAGTTAGGACCCCAGTTTAGGGTCAGGTTAGACCCCCGGTCCTCCTCTATCCTGTGACAGTGTATCAAGTCCTCAAGATTAACCCTGAGTTCAACGGATATCGTGTCAGGTAAATCTATTCTATATTTACATGCTGATGTTGCTAATCTATATGTTGTATAGAGTGTTGTTCTTTTAAGAATAGTTTACTGACATCGTACACATATCATAAGACCGCGTGACATTGTTATGGTGCAGGGTGGTGATGGGTGCAGGGCCACCATCAGGGCTTTATAGCCCTGACTGACGTATGGGGCCTGATCAGCAGAAGGGGCCCACATCGGGCCCCGTCACCTCTACCCATCGGGCCCCATTGCCCCACCCCCAGCGGCAGGATTCTGCCGATCAATTAACTGAACCTGCGTCCAGGGTGCAGGTTCAGTTACTCTATTACCGTGCGGGCCCGCATGGCAATAGTTAAAGCTGACAGCCCATCGGAGGCTGGCAGCTGACGTCAGTGTGCACGGCGCCGGCGTCTGACGTCATTGTCAGTCGCCGGCGAGTGTGCGCTTTCTCATACAGATCTCTTGCCCCTGGAGCGCGCCAAGGTGAGAGGAAAGGTATTTTTTTTTAAATTAATATTGAAAGTGGCAAGCCGGTGCAGAATTGGAGATGAGGCATGATGGAGATGGGGCCGAATTGGAGACGGTGTGGGCAGGATGGACACGGGGCAGGATTGGAGATGCTGGGGGCAGGATGGAGATGGGCAGGATTGGAGACGCTGGGGGCAGGATGGAGACGGGGCAGAATTGGAGATGCTGGGGGCAGGATGGAGATGGGGCAGGATTGGAGATGCTGGGGGCAGGATGGAGATGGGGCAGGATTGGAGACGCTGGGGGCAGGATGGAGATGGGGCAGGATTGGAGATGCTGGGGGCAGGATGGAGATGGGGCAGGATTGGAGACGCTGGGGGCAGGATGGAGACGGGGCAGGATTGGAGATGCTGGGGCAGGATTGGAGACACTGGGGGCAGGATGGAGACGGGGCAGGATTGGAGGCTCTGGAGGCAGAATGGAGACAAGGTGGCTGGATTGGAGACACTGGGGGCAGGATTGGAGACACTGAGGGCAGGATGGAGATGTGGCAGGATTGGAGATACTGGGGGCAGAATGAAAGACATGGGGCAGAATGGAGACAACGTGGCTAGATTGGAGATGATTGGCATGATTGGAGACACTGGTGGAATGATTGGAGATGGGCAGGATGGAGATAGGGCAGGATTGGAGATACTGGGCAGAATGAAAGACATGGGGGCATGATTGGAGGCGCTGGAGGCAGAATTGAAGGCACTGGGGGCAGGATTGGAGACGGGGCAAAATTGGAGATACTGGGGCAGAATGAAAGACATGGGGGCATGATTGGAGGCACTGTGGGCAGAATGGAGACAAGGTGGCTGGATTGGAGACACTGATGGCAGGATTGGAGACACTGGGGGCAGAATGGAGACACTGGGGGTAGGATGGAGACGGGGCAGAATTGGAGATACGGGGGCAGATTGAAAGACATGGGGCATGATTGGAGACACTGGGGGGCATGATTGGAGACACTGGGGGGCATGATTGGAGACAATGTGGGTGCATGACTGGAGACACTGGGGGCATGATTGGAGACACTGGGGGCATGATTGGAGATGGGGCAGGATTGGAGACGGGGCAAGATTGGAGATACTGGGGGGCAGAATGAAAGACAAGGTGACTGGATTGGAGACACTGGGGCATGATTGGAGACACTGGGGGCATGATTGGAGACACTAGGGGGCATGATAGAAGACACAAGGGGCAGAATGGAGACTCAGGGGGAAGAATGGAGACACAGGGGGCAGGATTGGAGACAGATCGTGCAGGATCATGGGGCAGGATGGATACGATGGAGACGGATGGGAGATCATATGGGGCAGAATGGATACTCATGAGGGCGGGATGGGAGAACATATGGCTGAAGCCAGGAATGAGACACACGGGGCCTGGATGGGGGATATTGTTACCATAGGGGCCAATTAAGGGATATTATTACTGCAGTGATGTATTTATTTTATTTTATGAGGATATTGTTTTAAATGGGGGACGGTCCTGTTACTGTGCAGACAGACACTATGTCACCTTTTTTTCTTCATGTGGTGTTATGTAGAAGTTGGGAAAAAAAATAAGTAATGTGTTCTGCAAGCGAAGCTCTACACTGTGTGCAGAATTATTAGGCAAATGAGTATTTTGCTCACATCATCCTTTTTATACATGTTGTCCTACTCCAAGCTGTATAGGCTTGAAAGCCAACTGACAATTATGTAAATCAGGTGATTTGCATCTCTGTAATGAGGAGGGGTGTGGTCTAATGACATCAACACCCTATATAAGGTGTGCTTAATTATTAGGCAACTTCCTTTCCTTTGGCAAAATGGGTCAGAAGAGAGATTTGACTGACTCTGAAAAGACAAAAATTGTGAGATGTCTTGCAGAGGGATGCAGCAGTCTTGAAATTGCCAAACTTTGGAAGCTTGATCACCGAACAAACAAGCGTTTCATGGCAAATAGCCAACAGGGTCTCAAGAAGCCTGTTAATAAAAAAGGCGCAAAATAACTGCCCATGAATTGAAGAAAATCAAGCGTGAAGCTGCCAAGATGCCATTTGCCACCAGTTTTGCCATATTTCAGAGCTGCAACGTTACTGGAGTATCAAAAAGCACAAGGTGTGCCATACTCAGGGACATGGCCAAGGTAAGGAAGGCTGAAAATGACCACCTTTGAACAAGAAACATAAGATAAAATGTCAAGACTGGGCCAAGAAATATGTTAAGACTAGTGTTGAGCATTCCGATACCGCAAGTATCGGGTATCGGCCGATATTCGCTGTATCGGAATTCCGATACTTAGTTCCGATATTTTTCCAATATCGTATACCGGAATCGGAAGTTCCCATAATTCTTTGAGAGGCAATGTGATTTTAGTCAGCCAATAAGGAATCTTATGAAGTGTGGGCACATCCTGTAATGCTGCGGTCATCTTAACTAATGGCATGGCTGTGATTGGCTGCTGAAATGATGTCAGAATGCACTATAAAAGGCGCCGCCGCCATTTTAGCGTCACTGTGCTGTGAACTCAGTTAGGGACAGAACGCTGCTCTGCTGACTCTGAGGGACAGTTAGAGATTGCGATTTTGTGTACTTTGCTTTAGGCAGGCTAGTTTACCAACCGCTGTGTAAAGCTTCCTTTTGCCTTGCAGTGTTGTTTTAACAGCTCTGTGCAAGGTGTGTGTGTGAGAGTGCAGGTGACGCTGCAGTTTGCTCTGCATCCAACGCTGTCTGTAGGCATCTGCACGTGTCACTCACAGACTCTTTTTTTTTTTTCTTTAGTGTAATTCTAGCTGCTCCATTCAATAGAAATTATAGTGTGACGCGCTTCCATCCGTATACAATACATTGGTTGCAAACACTATAGAAGTACAGAAAGGAGCCTTTCACAGATAGTGAACAGTTGTGTTTCAGTGTTCACTGCAGTCTGTGAGGTTTTGATTTTTTGAGTGCAGATCACGCTCCAGTTAGTTCTTCAACCACTGCTGGTTGTAGTCTGCTGAGCGTGTGTCACTGCCTCATCCTTCACATTTTTCTCTAATTGGTGCTGCTCCATTATATTTGAAAAAAATCTAATCTATTAGTGTGACGCGCTTCCATCCGTATACAATACATTGGTTGCAAACACTATAGAAGTACAGAAAGGAGCCTTTCACAGATAGTGAACAGTTGTGTTTCAGTGTTCACTGCAGTCTGTGAGGTTTTGATTTTTTGAGTGCAGATCACGCTCCAGTTAGTTCTTCAACCACTGCTGGTTGTAGTCTGCTGAGCATGTGTCACTGCCTCATCCTTCACATTTTTCTCTAATTGGTGCTGCTCCATTATATTTGAAAAAAATCTAATCCATTAGTGTGACGCGCTTCCATCCGTATACAATACATTGGTTGCAAACACTATAGAAGTACACAAAGGGGCCTTTCACAGCTACTGAACAGTTGTCTGCAGTGTTCACTGTAGTCTGTGAGCTTTTCATTTTTTGAGTGCAGATTACGCTCCAGTTAGTTCTTCAACCACTGCTGGTTGTAGTCTGCTGAGCGTGTGTCACTGCCTCCTCCTTCACATTTTTCTCTAATTGGTGCTGCTCCATTATATTTGAAAAAAATCTAATCTATTAGTGTGACGCGCTTCCATCCGTATACAATACATTGGTTGCAAACACTATAGAAGTGCACAAAGGGGCCTTTCACAGCTACTGAACAGTTGTCTGCAGTGTTCACTGTAGTCTGTGAACTTTCCATTTTTTGAGTGCAGATTACGCTCCAGTTAGTTCTTCAACCATTGCTGGTTGTAGTCTGCTGAGCGTGTGTCACTGCCTCATCCTTCACATTTTTCTCTAATTGGTGCTGCTCCATTATATTTGAAAAAAATCTAATCTATTAGTGTGACGCGCTTCCATCCGTATACAATACATTGGTTGCAAACACTATAGAAGTACACAAAGGGCCTTTCACAGCTACTGAACAGTTGTCTGCAGTGTTCACTGCAGTCTCTGAGGAATAACCACACTTAGGCCTTATAACTTTTCTGACTTTCTTTATCAATCTACCAAGATGAAGAAGGCAGGGAGTAAGGCACGTGGTCGTGGCCGTGGAGTTTCAGCAGGGAGAGGACGTGGGGATTCTGTGGCTGCTGCCGCACCCAGTGACACAGCATCCACCAGTTTTCCCCATGAGCGTTCCTTTATGCGCACTTTTGTAGGAGCTCAGCGTACCCCCCTGCTGCGGGAAGAACAAATTGAAGCCGTTGTTGGTTGGATGGCAGCCAATGCATTGACTTCAATTGCTTTCACCTCCTCTCAGGACCACAGCACTGTTGAACAACCATCTGTCTCTTCACCGCCTGCCAAATTGCCCAGGCAGTCAGAGAGTTCTGAACTGGAGCCAGCTGAGTCTCTGCTTCTGTTCTCAGAATCTGTTGGCTTGCAAACAGGGGCCCAGCCAAGCAGCATTCTGGAATGTGAAGAAGAGGCAGTATGCAGTGATGCGCAACAGCTGTGTCTCTCTGAATGTGAAGAGGCGCGTGAGCCAGTGCCGATGGTCAGCACACCGCAGAACGCATCTGATGATGATGAGACTCAGGTGCCAGTTTCTGTTGAGCATGGTGCTGGCCAGACCACCCAACAGCAGCAGGTGTTGGAAGAGGGTAGTGGAGATGATGAGGTCCAAGACCCAACATGGCGTGAGGAACAGGAAGGTGGTGGTAGCAGCTCTGAGGAAGAGATTGCCCCAATGGTCCAAACAGTAGGGAGAGGTAGGCTGCAGACTCGGTTGCCTGTAGCCTCCAGTTTGGCACCCGTTCGTAGCAGTTCTCTTCCAACAGCCAAAACGGGTGCTCCCAGGACTTGCACTGCGTGGTCCTTTTTTGACACACTTGCAGATGATATTTGCTATGTCAAATGCAAGCTGTGTAATCAAAAAGTAAAAAGAGGTAAAAGTGTCAGTAACCTTAATACCACAAATATGTGGAAACATGTGCGGTCAAAGCACGTGGTTGAGTTACAAAGACACACTGGAGATGTAGGCCAACCTACAGCAGCACCTACATCTTCAGCTCGTGTTGGAGCCTCTTCCTCCAGCTCACACACAGCTGGTTCGGCTTCCTCACAGGATCGCCATGGAAGAACCTCTGTCACTGTTGTCCAGAGACCCAGTGTTATTCCACCCACAGCTGCAAGTTCCCTGTCATCCTCACACTCCCAGGCCACAAAACAGCCATCAGTAGCACAGGCATGGGATAAAAGACGGCCATACTCGGCAAACCATCCACGAGCACAGGCTCTGAATGCTGGCATTGCAAAACTCCTGTCCCTTGAAATGCTGTCATTCAGGCTGGTGGAGACTGACAGTTTCCGTAACTTAATGGCATTGGCAGTCCCACAATACAATGTGCCCAGCCGATTTTATTTCAGCAGGCAAGCCGTCCCTGGTCTGCAAAAGCATGTTGAGGGAAAAATTAAACATGCGCTACTAAACGCCGTCAGTAGCAAGGTCCACCTGACCACCGATGCGTGGACCAGTACCCATGGCCAGGGACGATACCTTTCCCTCACTGCCCATTGGGTCAATGTTGTGGAGCCGGGTACAGATCTTGCGAGTGGCGCTGTACGTGTTCTGCCAACTCCAAGGATTGCAGGAATCAAGTCTGTCCACATTGACTCCTCCTCCTACTCCAGTTCCTCAGAATCATCGCTGCAGGAGCCGTCACGGTCTACCTCCACATGGACCCGTGAACGCTTACCTGATGCGACCGATATGAGCACAGCCGTGGCCAAACGTCAACAGGCCGTCCTGAAATTAATTTCCATGGGGAATCGAAGCCACACAGAGCAGGAGCTCTGGAATGCCATCAAGCAGGAGAGTGACGTGTGGTTTTTGCCAGCGAATCTCCAGCCAGGCTTGGTAGTGTGTGACAATGGCCGAAATCTGGTGGCAGCTCTGGGCCTTGGCAACCTCACTCACATACCATGTCTGGCACATGTGCTCAACTTGGTCGTGCAGAGTTTTTTGAGGGACTATCCGGATCTTGATGCACTGCTGCACAAGGTCCGCCTAGAGTGCGCTCACTTGCGACGTTCCAGCATGGCCAGATCGCGCATTGCAGCTCTGCAACGCAGATTTCGCCTTCCTGAACATCGCATCATATGTGACGTACCCACCAGGTGGAATTCCACGTTACATATGTTGGAGCGGTTGTGTGAGCAGCAGCCAGCAGTAATGGAGTATCAGCTGCATCAGGCGCAATCAACTCGCAATTTGCGCCGTTCACACTTCACCACTACTGAGTGGGCCTCTATGAAGGACATCTGCCACGTTTTGCGTGCGTTTGATGAGTCAACGCGGATGGCGAGTGCAGATGATTCACTAGTCAGCCTGACTGTCCCCCTTATCTGCCTGCTTCAAAAAACACTGCAAGCAATAAGGGATGAGGTTTTGGAAGAGGTGGAGGATGAGGAGTCACAAATTCCATCACCTTCTGGACAGTCAGCGCAACGTGGTTCCTCACAAAGGGCTGGGCAGGGCTCACTTTGTGAGGAGGATGAGGAGGAGTCAATGGAGGAGGAAGACATCGCTCCAGAGGGAGGTACACAACGCTCTAGTCAGTATGTAGAGCGAGGGTGGGGTGATGCAGAGCAGGCAGAGATGACGCCTCTTGCAGGGGACAGCGTTTCTTGGCCAGTTGGGAGTCTGCAGCACATGGTTGATTTCATGCTGCAGTGCCTGAGAAACGACCGCCGCATCGCCCACATTCTCACCACGTCTGATTATTGGGTGTACACCCTCCTAGACCCTCGCTACCAGGACAACTTACAAAGCCTCATCACACCGTTGAACCGGGAGCGTAAAATGCGGGAGTACCAAGACACACTGGTGCAATCCATATTGTTCTCCATTCCAGCCGAGAGCACTGCTGCTGCTACTGCTTTACAAAGCAGCTCTGTGCGTCGAGGCAGTGGAGACAGCTCTGCAACAAGAGGGAGCACAAGCAGCGCCTCTGCACAGGGCAAGACCAGTATGTTCCAAATGTGGCGAAGTTTTGTGGCAGCGCCACAAATGTCTACACCATCCGAGACGGCTCCAGTCAGCAGGAGGCAACGTTTCCGTAAGATGGTGACAGACTACATGTCTTTCCCTCTCAGTGTACTCCCAGATGGCTCTTCCCCATTCAAGTTTTGGGTCTCTAAGCTGGATACATGGCCAGAGCTTAGCCAGTATGCATTGGAGGTGCTGGCTTGCCCTGCTGCCAGTGTATTATCGGAGCGCGTCTTTAGTGCTGCAGGTGGTGTACTAACAGACCGTCGCATGCGACTATCCTCCGATAATGTAGACCGGCTTACTTTTCTGAAAATGAACAAGGCATGGATCTCGCCAGAATTTGTCTGTCCGTTTTCAGATTAAATAACTGGTTCGCAACGTTATCCATGTCTCCTGTTATGTTCATCTTTCTACCACCTGAACTCTACTCCCTGGGCTACAACACTGCCAGTTGCTGCTCAGAAGTGTCGTGTCCACAGACCAATACACAAGCTATAGTGTTAGTGGGGTTCAGTAACGCCAGCTGTTCCCCTGCTGTGTGTCCGGCAAGAAGTCTCCTGTTCCCTACACATGCACAGAAAAAACCCATGTCGAACATGCTCCAAATAGGGAAGAGCCGTCACCCTGATTGTTATGCTTAAAACAGGAAATTGTGAAGTTTTCCAGGCCTAGAATGATACATTTTTATTACAAATATGGACAAATAATAATTTGTCATCACAGCGCATATCTGCACATGTCTATTACAAATGGTAACAAAAACTAAAACATTGTCTTCACTTTTTGAAATTAATGCATAAAAGTACATTTCATACTTATCAATTAATGCTTTTTAAGGAACTTTATCTGTACCTGTAAGATAATGCAGTCAATGGATGTACGAATCATAAAATCCTCATCATCATCATCACGAGTTTTATTTAGACAGACATTATAAATACACATACTGATGCCAACTGTAACTTCACACACCATATATGAAATGGCCAGCATCTAAACCTGGTAATAATGTGCAATAATAAAATTATTACATCTAGAAAGTGCATCATGCATACTGACAATAGGTAGTTATACCTGCAAGTGCTGTTGAAACAACCACAACAGATATAAGTTAATAATGGTATATAGGTATCACAGTGCATAGTTACTCATGGACAATGTCGATGTAATACTGTACCTCAATAAAGTCAGCGTCAACCATTATGCTTGTTAGTCTTGTAGATTGTTAAAGAGGGAACGGTCTTTTTTGTTGGTCATAGGTATTAGACAGTAAATGATTACTGCTGTCGTATTTTTGGCGTCCCTAGGGCGCAATAACGCTGCGTAACGTCACATTTTATAGAGTCATCTAATTGACACACGCTACCCTACCCTACGCGTGACAGTAGGAAGGTAGTGTTGACGGATAAAGCCTTGCGCAACCAGACATGCTTTTACCCTCTTCAACACTGTACAAGCAAAAAATGCATGATTGCAGCCGCAGACTTTATTGACGTACAGTATAACATCGCCATTACCCATCAGAGGCTGTCCACTGTCTGATACAGACATAGAATATACCTTTGCTATCCGTACCTTTGTTTCACCTACACTTGCAGGCACACACTTAAATTGTGACAATGCATTATGTTTTTTTAAATGGTTATTTTTTATCGTACATTATTGTGTCATCACATTGATGAGTCCATGCTGGACATGTCATACATGGTGTACAAAGTAACTATTTTATTAACTTAAATAATGAAATGTCTGTGACTGTCACATCTAAATTGCAATGATGATGATGATGAGTGACTATTACAAAATCCATTGTCTTCACTATGTTATGGTTTAAAAATAGCGTTCCTTAAGCATTATTCATAAATACAAAAATGGACTTTTATTCTTAAATTTACAACACTATATTTTGTAACCAATTTTTTGGGTGGTGTGTTGTTCCATTTCTTGTTGGCATGTGCATATATGCGTTTATATTTGCAGTGTCTTTATTTTTATTCTTGAAGTTAGGAAACATGTGTATCTTTGTACCGTGTTAGCCAGTAGATAGATAAATATTTAGACTTGAGAGTCCGCAGTGGTTGATACCTTTGAATGGATAACTGAAAAGATGGTAACAAATTGCAAGCTTTCGAGGCTACTCACGTCTCTTCATCAGGCAAAGACTAAAACAAAAATGAAGCATCACATATTTCTATACACAACAGGACACAGGAATAGTGCAATAGGTAGACAAGTAAGTGACGTGTAGCAGAACTGTCATTATCACAGAGGGATGAACATAATATTGGAACAGTTCCTAGATAAGGATAGAAAGTTTTATTGCCCTCTGATTGGGGTCTGGTTTTGTGTTTTCATGCCCCTGGAAGGGCAGAGACGCAGATTCCTTAATTGATATAGAATGACATAAATCTGTGTGATCTATTCATTCCATCACTAACAGTGTCAAAGGTCATGATGAGCTTATATTCTGAAACCTTTGTATCTTTCTCATATTTGAAGTTATATTTTAATACCAGTAATTCCATATCCATCATGCTATGACCGGGCATACAAAAGTGTTTTGCCACAGTAAATCCATTATTTTTTCTCTTATGTGTGGCGCTGAATAATTCATCCTTGTTCTCATTTTTGGCCGGTCTCCCCTCACTTGTCCCTCCCTCACTTGTCTTACCTATTCCTGTGTCCTGTTGTGTGTAGAAATATGTGATTCTTCATTTTTTGTTTTAGTCTTAGCCTGATGAAGAGACCTGAGTAGTCTGGAAAGCTTGGAATTTGTTACCATATTTTCAGTTAGCCATTAAACGGTATCAACCACAGCGGACTCTCAAGTATAAATATTTTTCTATTCTTGGAATTGAATTCATCATTTTATTGTCCTAGTAAAACTTCATTTATTCTTGTTTGAAGTACATACATTTGCAATGGCCACATAACAAGGCAATAACTCAATATTTTATGCCTACACCCTCCTTGACCCTGGGCTTCAACACCGCCAGTTGCTGCTCAGAAGTGTTAGATGCACAGATGAAAACAATCGCTGATGTGTTTGTGGGGTTCAGTAACGCCTGCTGTTCCTCTGCTGTGTGTCTGGCAAAAAATTACTGCTGCTAACTACAACTTCAACTTCAAACATCTCATACTAGGCCTCTGCCTACACCCTCCTTGACCCTGGGCTTCAACACCGCCAGTTGCTGCTCAGAAGTGTTAGATGCACAGATGAAAACAATCGCTGATGTGTTTGTGGGGTTCAGTAACGCCTGCTGTTCCCCTGCTGTGTGTCTGGCAAAAAATTACTGCTGCTAACTACAACTTCAACTTCAAACATCTCATACTAGGCCTCTGCCTACACCCTCCTTGACCCTAGGCTTCAACACCGCCAGTTGCTGCTCAGAAGTGTTAGAGCACAGATGAAAACAATCGCTGATGTGTTTATGGGGTTCAGTAACTCCTGCTGTTCCCCTGCTGTGTGTCGGCAAAAATTACTGCTAGCTACCTAATCTGGTAAAAAAACATGACATGTCAAAGTGTCTATGCTACACATAGATATGAGGCTACACCCTGATTTCTAAGCTGTAAACATTTGAAACGTCAACTTTAAAACCATAAAATGATTAGTCTTTGTCACAAATCTGTAACAAAATAATTGTGACATATTATTACAGATATGCACATGTCGAAAACAAATGCAAACACAAAAGCCTACTTATGCTATAGGATACTGATGGTCAACCTTGTCACTCCATAGCTTAGACAAATCCAACTCACATCATGACTCAAATGCTGCAATGTTGTAAGTGCATAATGTGGTTGAACTTTGACAACTGCTGCAGTGCAAAGGTTATACTTCAGTGTTCTTGCCTTTTAAATAAAAGCATACAAGTAAATATAATAATCCAATGTTGATTAAGGGACATGATGTACACCTGTAATATTGTGCAAACAATGCATGTAGGAATAGTCATCTTCAACATTACTTATATTTGTGTCATTTTAAAAAATACATATTTAATTAGAAAGTTACCAGCCCATATCATAAAGGTCCTTCATGTAAACATGATAATCGCTAACAAAAATCATGCATTACCTTGGTAAAGTCAATAGTGCATAGTCACAATAGCAAAATATATACCTGTAAGTGGTGCTGAAAGAACGACAACTGATAGAATAGGTGAATGATATCTATTTATCAGACTGAATAGCGACACCTGTACAATGTCGATATAATACTGTACCTTAACAAAACAGCTGTGTCACACCTCACACTCGTTTTTCTTGTAGCTTGTTATGTAATAGGGCACATGCGTGTATGTTTTATTCATAGGTGCATGTTTACTGAGTAAAGCAGTCATGACAACGCCTTTGTGTTGTCGGTACGCTTGCGATGATGAACGATGCGCACCGTGAATGTTAGTCTGCGTCATAAGACGTACAGACGCTCCAATACCCAACGCGTCACAGCAGGAAGCCAGTCTGTGCGTCCAAACAAAGGCACAACCATACATGCACGTAACCTTTTATAAAGCTATATTAAAAAAAGTATGTAGTAGTAACGCACACTTTATTGAGGTACAGTATTACATCGCCATTCACCATCTGTGGCTATGCAGTCTCATCTATATATACCTTATCTATCCGTTGTCATGCTTGCAAGTCCACAGTCAGGCATAAATATCTGTTTTCACTCTGCACTATGCACTTTTTAAATTTTTTGTTTGTTAATATAAATGATTGGCACATATTATCAGTATTACATGATGGAAATTGTAGATATTTTTTAAAAAATTTTAGTGATATTATTCACCAAATGTAAAGTTTTATGAATGTCAAAGATAACTTGTAATGCTGATTATGTTTTTAAGTCAGCCATTCATTGTCTACACAATAAAAATGGTGTACATACTGTTACTTAGCCATCATTAATGGATTCTGATATGTACTTGTATGCTTTTATTTTAAACCGTATAGCAGATTATTTAACCTATTTTAATTGTGGTTTGCATTGCTTTTCAACATGTTAATGTATGCGTTTATGTTTGTAAATTATTAATTTACATATATTTTTTTAAGTTAAATCATCATCTTATGGTACTAAAGGTTATATTTCTCTTGTTTGGAGTATAGACATTTTAATTGACACGTAACAAGGAAAATACTTGATATAGTATTTAAACATCCTCCTTGACCCTGGGCTCCAACACCGCCAGTTGTTGCTCGGAAGTGCTGTTAGCACAGTCAACACTTGCTCCTGTGTTACTGGGGTTCAGTAATGTCAGCTGTTCCCCTGCTGTGTGAACGGCAAAAAGTCCTGCTGCCTCCACCATGTTCTCTTCTCATCCCTGGGCTACAACACCGCCAGTTGTTGCTCGAAGTGCTGTTAGCACAGTCTACACTTGCTCCTGTGTTATTGGGTTCAGTAATGTCTGCTGTTCCCTCTGTGTTGTACGGCTAAAAAGTCTGCTGCTCACCATGTTTCTCTTCTCATCCTGGGTACAACACCGCCAAGTTGTTGTCGAAGTGCTGTTAGCACAGTCAAACATTGCTCCTGTGTTACTGGGGTTCAGTAATGTCAGCTGTTCACTGCTTTGTGTAACGGCAAAAAGTCCTATGCTCCACAATGTTTTCTTCTCATCCCTGGGCTACAAACACGCCAGTTGTTGCTCGAAAAGTGCTGTTGCACAGTCTACACTGCTCCTGTGTTACTGGGGTTTCTGTAATGTCAGCTGTTCCCCTGCTGTGTGAACGGCAAAAATCCTGCTGCCTCCACCATGTTCTCTTCTTCATCCCTGGGCTACAACACCGCCAGTTGTTGCTCGGAAGTGCTGTTAGCACAGTCTACACTTGCTCCTGGTTACTGGGGTTCAGTAATGTCAGCTGTTCCCTGCTGTGTGAACGGCAAAAAGTCCTGCTGCCCCCAAACCATGTTCTCTTCTCATCCCTGGGCTACAACACCGCCAGTTGTTGCTCGGAAGTGCTGTTAGCACAGTCACACTTGCTCCTGTGTTACTGGGGTTCAGTAATGTCAGCTGTTCCCCTGCTGTGTGACGGCAAAAAGTCCTGCTGCCTCCACCATGTTCTCTTCTCATCCCTGGGCTACAACACCGCCAGTTGTTGCTCAGAAGTGCTGTTAGCACAGTCACACTTGCTCCTGTGTTACTGGGGTTCAGTAATGTCAGCTGTTCCCCTGCTGTGTGAACGGCAAAAAGTCCTGCTGCCTCACCATGTTCTCTTCTCATCCCTGGGCTACAACACCGCAGTTGTTGCTCGGAAGTGCTGTTAGCACAGTCACACTTGCTCCTTTACTGGGTTTCATAATGTCAGCTGTTCCACCTGCTTTGTGTAGCATAAATCTGGCCCACATTTATTTCACCCGTAACACCCATTGTCGGAATGTGTTAGCACAGTTTTACACTGTCTTTCTGGGCTAGTATCCCTCTTCAAAATGTTTAAAGTTTTCATCCATGGGCTACAACACGCCAGTTGTTGCTGGGAAGTGCTGTTAGCACAGTCAACACTGCTCCTGTGTTACTTGGGTTCAGTAATGTCAGTTTGTCCCCTGCTTTTTTAACGCAAAAATCCTGCTGCCTCCACCATGTTCTCTTTTTCATTGGCTACAACACCGCCAGTTGTTGCTCGGAAGTGCTGTTGCACAGTCTAACACTTGCTCCTGTGTTACTGGGTTCAGTAATGTCAGCTGTTCCTGCTGTGTGAACGGCAAAAAGTCCTGCTGCCTCCACCTGTTCTCTTCTCATCCCTGGCTACAACACCGCCAGTTGTTGCTCGGAAGTGCTGTTAGCACAGTTAACACTTGCTCCTGTGTTACTGGGGTTCAGTAATGTCAGCTGTTCCCCTGCTGTGTGAACGGCAAAAAGTCCTGCTGCCTCCACCATGTTCTCTTCTCATCCCTGGGCTACAACACCGCCAGTTGTTGCTCGAAGTGCTGTTAGCACAGTCAACACTTGCTCCTGTGTTACTGGGGTTCAGTAATGTCAGCTGTTCCCCGCTGTGTGTACGCAAAAGTCCTGCTGCCTCCACCATGTTCTCTTCTCATCCCTGGGCTACAACACCGCCAGTTTGTGCTCGAAGTGCTGTTAGCACAGTCTACACTTGCTCCTGTGTTACTGGGGTTCAGTAATGTCAGCTGTTCCCCCTGCTGTGTGAACGGCAAAAAGTCCTGCTGCCTCCACCTGTTCTCTTCCTCCCTGGGCTAAAAACACCGCCAGTTGTTGCTCGGAAGTGCTGTTAGCACAGTCAACACTTGCTCCTGTGTTACGGGGGTTCAGTAATGTCAGCTGTTACCCCTGCTGTGTGTACGGCAAAAAGTCCTGCTGCCTCCACCATGTTCTCTTCTCATCCCTGGCTACAACACCGCCATTGTTGCTCGGAATGCTGTTAGCACAGTCTACACTTGCTCCTGGTTACTGGGGTTCAGTAATGTCAGCTGTTCCCCTGCTGTGTGAACGGCAAAAAGTCCTGCTGCCTCCACCATGTTCTCTTCTCATCCCTGGGCTTACAACACCGCCAGTTGTTGCTCGGAATGCTGTTAGCACAGTCTAACACTTGCTCCTGTGTTACTGGGGTTCAGTAATGTCAGCTGTTCCCCTGCTGTGTGAACGGCAAAAAGTCCTGCTGCCTCCACCATGTTCTCTTCTCATCCCTGGGCTACAACACCGCCAGTTGTTGCTCGGAAGTGCTTTAGCACAGTCTACACTTGCTCCTGTGTTACTGGGGTTCAGTAATGTCAGCTGTTCCCCTGCTGTGTGAACGGCAAAAAGTCCTGCTGCCTCCACCATGTTCTTCTCATCCCTGGCTACAACACCGCCAGTTGTTGCTCGGAAGTGCTGTTAGCACAGTCTACACTTGCTCCTGTTTTACTGGGGTTCAGTAATGTCAGCTGTTCCCCTGCTGTGTGAACGGCAAAAAGTCCTGCTGCCTCCACCATGTTCTCTTCTCATCCCTGGGCTACAACACCGCCAGTTGTTGCTCGGAAGTGCTGTTAGCACAGTCAACACTTGCTCCTGTGTTACTGGGGTTCAGTAATGTCAGCTGTTCCCCTGCTGTGTGTACGGCAAAAAGTCCTGCTGCCTCCACCATGTTCTCTTCTCATCCCTGGGCTACAACACCGCCAGTTGTTGCTCGGAAGTGCTGTTAGCACAGTCAACTTGCTCCTGTGTTACTGGGGTTCAGTAATGTCAGCTGTTCCCCTGCTGTGTGTACGGCAAAAAGTCCTGCTGCCTCCACCATGTTCTCTTCTCATCCCTGGGCTACAACACCGCCAGTTGTTGCTCAGAAGTGCTGTTAGCACAGTCTACACTTGCTCCTGTGTTACTGGGGTTCAGTAATGTCAGCTGTTCCCCTGCTGTGTGAACGGCAAAAAGTCCTGCTGCCTCCACCATGTTCTCTTCTCATCCCTGGGCTACAACACCGCAAGTTGTTGCTCGGAAGTGCTGTTAGCACAGTCAACACTTGCTCCTGTGTTACTGGGGTTCAGTAATGTCAGCTGTTCCCCTGATGTGTGTACGGCAAAAAGTCCTGCTGCCTCCACCATGTTCTCTTCTCATCCCTGGGCTACAACACCGCCAGTTGTTGCTCGGAAGTGCTGTTAGCACAGTCTACACTTGCTCCTGTGTTACTGGGGTTCAGTAATGTCAGCTGTTCCCCTGCTGTGTGTACGGCAAAAAGTCCTGCTGCCTCCACCATGTTCTCTTCTCATCCCTGGGCTACAACACCGCCAGTTGTTGCTCGGAAGTGCTGTTAGCACAGTCTACACTTGCTCCTGTGTTACTGGGGTTCAGTAATGTCAGCTGTTCCCCTGCTGTGTGTACGGCAAAAAGTCCTGCTGCCTCCACCATGTTCTCTTCTCATCCCTGGGCTACAACACCGCCAGTTGTTGCTCGGAAGTGCTGTTAGCACAGTCTACACTTGCTCCTGTGTTACTGGGGTTCAGTAATGTCAGCTGTTCCCCTGCTGTGTGAACGGCAAAAAGTCCTGCTGCCTCCACCATGTTCTCTTCTCATCCCTGGGCTACAACACCGCCAGTTGTTGCTCGGAAGTGCTGTTAGCACAGTCTACACTTGCTCCTGTGTTACTGGGGTTCAGTAATGTCAGCTGTTCCCCTGCTGTGTGAACGGCAAAAAGTCCTGCTGCCTCCACCATGTTCTCTTCTCATCCCTGGGCTACAACACCGCCAGTTGTTGCTCGGAAGTGCTGTTAGCACAGTCTACACTTGCTCCTGTGTTACTGGGGTTCAGTAATGTCAGCTGTTCCCCTGCTGTGTGAACGGCAAAAAGTCCTGCTGCCTCCACCATGTTCTCTTCTCATCCCTGGGCTACAACACCGCCAGTTGTTGCTCGGAAGTGCTGTTAGCACAGTCTACACTTGCTCCTGTGTTACTGGGGTTCAGTAATGTCAGCTGTTCCCCTGCTGTGTGAACGGCAAAAAGTCCTGCTGCCTCCACCATGTTCTCTTCTCATCCCTGGGCTACAACACCACCAGTTGTTGCTCGAAAGTGCTGTTAGCACAGTCTACACTTGCTCCTGTGTTACTGGGGTTCAGTAATGTCAGCTGTTCCCCTGCTGTGTGAACGGCAAAAAGTCCTGCTCCCTCCACCATGTTCTCTTCTCATTCCTGGGCTACAACACCGCCAGTTGTTGCTCGGAAGTGCTGTTAGCACAGTCAACACTTGCTCCTGTGTTACTGGGGTTCAGTAATGTCAGCTGTTCCCCTGCTGTGTGAACGGCAAAAAGTCCTGCTGCCTCCACCATGTTCTCTTCTCATTCCTGGGCTACAACACCGCCAGTTGTTGCTCGGAAGTGCTGTTAGCACAGTCAACACTTGCTCCTGTGTTACTGGGGTTCAGTAATGTCAGCTGTTCCCCTGCTGTGTGAACGGCAAAAAGTCATGCTGCCTCCACCCTGTTGTCTTCTCATCCCTGGGCTTCAACACCGCCAGTTGTTGCTCGGAAGTGTCATTGGCACGGGTACTTACTCTTGCCAAGACTGGTTACAGCACGCCATCTGTTTCCTGTCAGTGTAAACGTCACTTAGCCGTGTCGTGTTGCGGTCGGGTTAGCCGACTCTATGGTGCTTGGAGTTTAGGTGCTTCCTATGTGTACTGCGGGATATGCAAATAAAGGCTGTTTCCGTTGTGACAATAGGACAATCACCCACTGTAGTACTGTGGGATTCGGTAACTGCGGCCGGCTCGCGGCCTGTCAACTTAAATTTCCATGGGTACCTTCTGCTACCCGTCCGGGTTCCAGTACCGTCAGCTGGTTCTCCGCAGTGCCTTTGGCCTAGGTGCCTCCATCTCGGTATCCGAGTTCCAGCAACGTCTGCTGGTCCTTGGTAGTGCTTTGGAGCACAGGTACCTCCTGCTTAGTAACCGTGTCCCAGTAACGTCAGCTGGTCCTCGGTTGTGCCATTGGCTCTTTTCCTTCTGCTGCCCCTCCGGGTTCCAGCACAATCAGCTGGTCCTCGTTACTTGCATTGGCTCTTGTACCTTCTGCTACCCGTCCGGGTTCCAGTACCGTCAGCTGGTTCTCCGCAGTGCCTTTGGCCTAGGTGCCTCCATCTCGGTATCCGAGTTCCAGCAACATCTGCTGGTCCTTGGTAGTGCTTTGGAGCACAGGTACTTCCTGCTTAGTAACCGTGTCCCAGTAACGTCAGCTGGTCCTCGGTTGTGCCATTGGCTCTTTTCCTTCTGCTGCCCCTCCGGGTTCCAGCACAGTCAGTTGGTCCTCGTTACTTGCATTGGCTCTTGTACCTTCTGCTACCCGTCCGGGTTCCAGTACCGTCAGCTGGTTCTCCGCAGTGCCTTTGGCCTAGGTGCCTCCATCTCGGTATCCGAGTTCCAGCAACGTCTGCTGGTCCTTGGTAGTGCTTTGGAGCACAGGTACCTCCTGCTTAGTAACCGTGTCCCAGTAACGTCAGCTGGTCCTCGGTTGTGCCATTGGCTCTTTTCCTTCTGCTGCCCCTCCGGGTTCCAGCTCAGTCAGCTGGTCCTCGTTACTTGCATTGACTCTTGTACCTTCTGCTACATTTACAAATTGAAGATTTTTTCAATGCTTTTTTGGGTAATCACTCTGGATCTCCAACAATGAAGACGACGACCCTGATGACCACCCCGAAGAAGATGACGACCACAAGGACGACGAGCATCAAGCCAACCAGCCTAAACACCATCACAAAGAAGAAATAAAAGATTACCAAACAGGACTAAGAAGGTTAAGACAAACTACAAGATACAGAACAAGAGACTTAAGAAACAATAAGCAGAAGATCAAAAAGCAGAAGAACATGAAGTATAAGACCAAAATGAAGAGCAAAATATATGCTCTAAATTCTAAGCAGAAGAAGACTAAGCAGTGTATGGGGGTGAGTCCGTTCCTCCTCGTGGTGCCCCTGGAAAATGCCTGCTGCTGCAGGCTAAACTGAACACGGACAAATACTGTTGTAATTTAAATCTTTTGTGACAGCAAGAATGGAAGGATGGAAAATTCATACTTTGACAGATTACAAGTACAGGATTCTCTGTCACAAATAAGAATATGATGAAGAAGATGAAGTACAATATGAATAAGAATAATAGTTTAATAAGAAGAATATGAGTAATGTTAACAAAAAGATGAATAGCAAGAAGTTTAAGAAGAAGATAAAGAAGGTGAAGATGAAGAATAATTTGATGAAAAAGATGATGCTGCTGAAGATTATGAAGGAGAAAGTGTGTCAAAAGTTAAAAAGGTGAAGAGCATGGAAGTTGCGAAATATACATATTTGCCAAAATAGAAAAAACGTTAACAACATTGTCAATTTCTTCGTCAATCCGAACATCTTTAAAAAAAAAAATATTTATGCTATTCCATTTGATTGGGTTAAACATCTATGCTTTAATGTCTCCTCAACCTTCCCCAATACATTCTACATTACTCTTTGAGGTTTTCCTTCATGTACAATTAACCAACAAGGCAAGAATGGGTTTTTTTTAATTCCGATATTTTGTTCCCATAGACTTACATTGGATTTCCGGTATCGGTATCGGGTATCGCCGATATTTTTTGGGTATCGGCGATACAATTCCGATTCCGATACTTTTGGATATCGGAAAGTATCGCTCAACTCTAGTTAAGACTGATTGTTCTAAGGTTTTATGGACTAATGAAATGAGAGTGACTCTTGATGGGCCAGATGGATGGGCCCGAGGCTGGATCAGTAAAGGGCAGAGAGCTCCACTCCGACTAAGACGCCAGCAAGGTGGAGGTGGGCTACTGGTATGGTCTGGTATCATCAAAGAAGAAGGAAGAAGTCGGTATCGTTCAAGAAAAACATGATTTTCATGCAGGACAATGCTCCATCATATGCATCCAAATACTCCACAGCGTGGCTGCCCAGTAAAGGCCTAAAAGAAGAAAAAATAATGACATGGCCTCCTGCAAAGTTCATCGTCAACAGATCAAGCAACTAACAGAATCTATGGATGGAAGGCGTCTGAGTGTCATCGTAAAGAAAGGTGGCTATGTTGGTCACTGATTTTTTTTTTGTTTTTGAATGTCAGAATTGTTTATTTCTAAATTTTGTGTTATATTGGTTTACCTGGTGAAAATAAACAAGTAAGATGGGTATACATTTGGTTTTTATTAAGTTGCCTAATAATTCTCCACAGTAATAGTTACCTGCACAAACAGATATCCTCCTAAGATAGCCAAATTTTAAAAAACCCACTCCAACTTCCAAAAATATTAAGCTTTGCTATTTATGAGTCTTTTGGGTTGATTGAGAACATAGTTGTTGTTCAATAATAAAAAGAATCCTCTCAAATACAACTTGCCTAATAATTCTGCACACAGTGTACATAACTGTGTTATTTCCTGCAGAGACGAGCCCTGGCTGGAAGAAGTGATGGCAGTCTGTGCTGGATGAAAGATAAAAAGCAAAGATGAAGGACTTAACCTAGAGACATCACTGGTGAGTCAGTGTGTTACCTGTACACTGATACTATACACTGTGTACTATATACAGAGCTCCTGTGTATAATGTCAATGATCACTGTATAACCTGTACACAGACACTGCATACTAAGTACAGATCTGTGTATAATGGCACTTATGGTGATAGTATTGTGTTTTTTTTATTACTGATCAGTATTGTAGTATTCAGTCACTATGTGGTGGTAATATGTGGTCTGGACATGGTATTGCGGTGTTTGTTCCTTGTATGTGATATTATTCGGTCACTGTAGTGGTAATATGTGGTCTGGTCATGGTGTGGCGGTATTTGTTCCTTGTATGTGATATTATTGGTCATTTTAAAAATTGAAAAATAAATAAAAATTCCTAAATTGTATTGGATATTTTAACAAATATTTAATAGGTTACAGTAGTGTAGAGCTCGGCCAAAAGTGTCTACCGTGTTATGGTGGCGGCTTAAAAAATCTTTTGGCCAAAACAAGAGCTGCTGGCTATATGTGTGATCTGGTGATGGGAACTGTTAATGTGTGATTGGTGAAAAGTGGAGTTTTTCCAAGAAAGAGCAGTGGGACTGTTGAGTTCAATGGGTGGAGCCTGGGCGGAGTCTCAAGGGGTCCCCGAAAATTTTGCCAATATGGGGCCCCGAAATTCCTAGTGGCAGCCCTGGATGTGTGAATGACTCAGGGTGCAGTTTCCAATGCTTTACTCACAGCTCACTTGTGCACAGATGCCCGCTTAGTGCCATGTCCTCCAGGTGAGGGGTCCAGTAAACTCCAAGGTAGATTGTGATGCACCTTTCCAGGACTCCCTTCTGTGTGTTTCCCTCCTGGCTGTCTCACTGCGCTGGTTTCCGCCCTCCTGCCCAGCACCTTGACAAACAGTGTCCCAAGCGAGCAGCCGTGGACCTTGTCAGGCGACGTCTTCTGAGTCCCCTTGCTTCTATATGGCTGCCTTTTCGGCTAATTAATGTGGATGTGGCTGAGGTGCATACAGAAATCCCAGCCTCCGGATTGCTAGCTGAGTCTTGTAGTCCTCCACTAGTCTTAGGGGCCGACTCCCCCACTGCAACCTGGTCCCTCCACTTCTGGATATGGGCCCCACGGGTGGCTTCCACACTTCCCGTGCCCCAAGGACCCTTTCTGTCCTCCTGGGAGCTTCCTTCAGACTCCCCTCTCAATTCTCTCTCCAGCTTTGCTACTGCACTCCTTTTCCTTCACCGTCTCCTCACGTTCTGACTATCTCTTTCTGCTTACTCACTCCCACCTTCTAAGCTCCTCCCCTTTTTCCTACCTCCCCACCCACTCCCCAACACCCTTTCCTACCCAGCCTGGGATGAGGCCGTCCTCCCCAAGGGTATGCCCAGGTGCCCTGACTAAACTGGTGTGTGTTGGGTGTGAGTGTTAGAGTTCTGGGTAGTGATTCCTCCTTACCTGAGAGTGGGATACCACACCTCTGGATGAGGTGCAGTACCTCTATGGTGACTGGACCCTCAGGGGCACCACACACCACCCTTGAGCGCAGCTGATCACACATGATGTACTATCCCGTCCATGGGTATTAAGTCCCTGGTCACATGGACGGGAGAATACGTCCAATGGCAGAAAGGGGATAATACCATCCCATAGCAACACCCCACCTCTACCTTGCTGGCATCTGAGTTGAAGTGAATGGCTGTGCTTGTTACTGATTAAACCACAGCCCAGCCATCTGGTCCAACAAGAGTCACTCTCATTTCATCATTCCATAAAACCTTTCAATAATCTGTCTTCATATGTTTAATGGCTCAGTCTTGATGTTTCAATTTATGTGTCTTATTCAGCAGTGGTCGGGTTTCAGCCTTCCTTACCTTGGCCATGTCTCTGAGCATTGAACCCTTTGTACTTCTGGGAACTCCAAGGAGGTTGCAGTTCTGCAATATGATGGCACTGGAGCAGGGGTGGGATTCAGCCGGTTCTCCCCGGTTCGGTGGACCCGGTTGTTAAAAAAGCAGCCGGTTCCCCGAACCGGGGAGATTCTTAACTGCGATCCGGTACTTTGTTGCAGTGCCGGCGCGCCGCAAGTTGAAGGAGGGGAACCAGGGCCAGCGCAATACTTACCTCTCCCGTGCCACCGTTGCCGCAGCTTCGAGCTCCAGGGGGCGCCGGCGCTTCCTCTCTCACAGCAGCGCCGCTGAATGACGTCATCATTCAGCGGCCGGCTGTGGCAGAGAGCGCGAGGACGCCGGACAGGTGAGGTGTGTGTGTGTGTGTCTGTCTGTGTGTATCAGTGTGTGTGCCTGCGTGTGTGTGTGTCTGTGGTATTTTTGCAGTTCGGTTTAATTAGAACTATTGCTCTGTTTTGTTCTTACTGGCTCCTTGTTTATCTTCACAATCAATTTTTTGTGTCTGTGTTCCTAAATCTGATAACAGAACTAAAAAAATGACATATAAGAATTATAAACTCTCTGGTCGGACTTGAGCTCACTGACCGATTCTCCATTCACTCATTCTGCAGCTACCAATACACAGCGCAACACAGAGACAATAGAAGGCAAATGGTGTAAAACAAAAATGCCAAAATCTGATTGCAAAAAAAAAAAGATTTTCAGGCAAAAAAATGCATTTAAGTAAAGAAAGATGGTGGAAACCCCCAGAAGAAGTTTAATCACCTAAGTGGATCATCAATACAGTGCTGCTGTGAAAATCCAAGGGCACCCCACAGTGTAAATATAACGGGTGTGCTGGGGTCACATTTAGGCTATGTTCACACTGCGACTTTTTATCCGGTGATCAGAAATTGTCCATTTTTAAAGCAAAAGACGCTTCAGGAGTCGCTGGAGGTTTGTAAACCTGTGCCTTTTCTCACAATTCTTTTTGTCTTTTCTAAGTGCTTTGTCGGCATTTTTTTAGTTTTTTTTCCAGCTGTTTCTAGCTATCTTTTTACTGAAGTTTTCCAAACTTTTTTCTAACTCCATTTTACAATGAGTAAAACTCTCCTTTTTTTTAAAGTACTGAGAAAACACTTGAAAACACTCCTGAACTTCTTTTTAGCCTTCCCATTGACTTCTGTTGTAAAGTATTGAGGGTCTTAATAGCGGAAAATGCTGGAAGAACTTTTTGGGGCCTGATTCCTCACTGCTTATCTGCATACGTTTTTTTTAGAGGTTTTTGGAGCAGAAACAGAGTGTAAACTCTCCAAATCCTCAACCAAAAATGCAAATCTCAAAAAGGATCTGCTCAGTTTCTGTTCTGAAAACTCTGCAAAAACCCTCAGTGCGCACATCGCCATTTACGATTGTTTTTTTTTTTAAGTCACGTATTTTATGCTTTGTGGTTTTCGCTGCACCAAATTCATCGAAATGGCACATGCGATTCATGAATTTTGCTTTTTGTGACCATCTAGTGTAAAAAGTTGCACGTTTTGCAAAATGGCTCCAAAAATGCTGCTTTTTCACTGGCGTAAATAAGATCACTATGGGGGACTGGAGTAGAGTTGCTCCAAATTTTGTGACTTTTTGTTTAAAAAGTCGAATTTCATGAATCTGTCTGAAACATCTGGAAAAGTCGCATTGATGTAAAAATCCGTTGATGATTTTTTTTTACCAATAAAATTGTGACTAATAGAGAGGTATTCACGCCAAATGCCTGGTGGAAATGCAGTAATGAATCGGACACTTGGAGTCTTTGACATCCTGAACATATGACCAGCGAGTACACATTAATAAGACCATTCTTCGGATTGTTTTGTTAACGCTTTTTCCACCCTTTGTTTTAGTGGACGCTCTAAAAAAAGTCAGATACTGAAGGGGAAGTCCGCATCAATGTCAAGGAGGTGGCATATGTCCGTATTAAAGAATATGGACACCGTTGGGAGTAATATATACAGGGATGGGATTCAG
>JARQOD010000006.1:182200713-182298284 GCA_033576555.1 Oophaga sylvatica
CATGCGACGTAAATATGAGAGTCTGAGCCAAGGGTCTGAATACTTATGTCCATGTGATATATCAGTTTTTCTTTTTTAATAAATTTGCAAACATTTCTACATTTCTTGCTTTTATCAGTCAAGATGGGGTGCAGAGTGTACATTAATGAGAAAAAAATGAACTTTTTGCATTTACCAAATGGCTGCAATGAAACAAAGAGTGAAAAATTTAAAGGGGTCTGAATACTTTCCAAATCCACTGTATAAAGCAGCACATAAATATACATATGTTCAGCAATGTGGTAATACACATGGCAGTGTAGCAGTAACAATATATTTCACAGAGTGGTAATAATAAACATGATAGTGTAGTAGTACCAGAATAACATCATACATCTATCTATCTATCTATCTATCTATCTATCTATCTATCTATCTATCTATCATCTATCTATCTATCTATCTATCTATCTATCTAATCACCAGTTGGCTGCTGTCACCGAATCCCATAAGGCATTGCGAGGCAGTGCCACTTGCTGAATACAGTGCAGCAGCACAGCCAGAAGTCATACTCGGCCCACACATGTCACATGGTCCTGATGTCATCACAGGGCCTTCAGCCCAGCTGCCATCAGTGGTAGAGAGGATTGGAATGTAGACAGGACCTTTAAGATCCTGTCAGACACCTTCCTCCTAGGCGTGTAGTGTGGGTAGGAGCCGGGCAGGGTGGCAGCGGTGCCTGCTGCAGTGTGGGCAGCAATGACCTTCCTGTGTTCTTCCAGTAGTGATCTGCAGAGCAGCGCCTGGCAGTCTGTAGTGTATGGGAGACGCTGGGGGCAGAGTGCTGCTCCTGCTTCTGCTGCTGCTCCTACTGCTGCTGCGGGGATGATTACAGCAGGAGAACTGACATGAGCTGGAGGCTGGGCTGCTGATGAGCTTACCCACAGCCCTGGAGTCTTACACTGGCTTAGATGCCAATGTGCATATATCAGTATGGAAACCTGCTACACCACGAGGAGAGCAGTCAAGGTTCTCTGCAGAGGATTCCTGCTTTCCATCCCAGTAGATGGTGTTGAAGCATCAGACATTAAAGGGGTACTCCAATTTGACTATCTTATAATATAATCGCCAGTTGGGACTTCCGGCCACTGTCCCCAAATCCCGTAAGGCACCACGGCAGTGTCACTTGCGCAGGCACAGTTCAACTGTTCCTGCACAAGTGACATTCACGTCACCACTATTCCTGCACATGCGCACTAACAGCCCCAACTGCGCACTCTACCCGCTCATGCGCGGTAACGAAGCTGCTGTTACTGCACCTGCGTGGGGAATAGCGGTGGCGTGAATGTTTCACCGCACTCCCGATGCGATAGCATAGGGCCTATTTCTAGTATATACAGTGCCTTGCGAAAGTATTCGGCTCCCTGGAACTTTTCAACCTTTTCCCACATATCATGCTTCAAACATAAAGATATCAAATGTAAATTTTTGGTGAAGAATCAACAAGTGGGACACAATTGTGAAGTTGTATGAAATTTATTGGTTATTTTTCATTTTTGTGGAAATACAAACACTGAAAAGTGGAGCATGCAATATTACTTTCAGTGCAGCAAACTCACTCCAGAAGTTCATTGTGGATCTCTGAATGATCCAATGTTGTCCTAAATGACTAATGATGATAAATATAAACCACCTGTATGTAATCAAGTCTCCATATAAATGCACCTGCTCTGTGATAGTCTCAGGGTTCTGTTTGTAGCACAGAGGTCATTATGAAGACCAAGGATCACAACAGGCAGGTCCGTGATACTGTTGTGGAGAAGTTTAAAGCCGGATTTGGATACAAAATTATTTCCAAAACTTTAAACATCCCAAGGAGCACTGTGCAAGCGATTGTATTGAAATGGAAGGAGTATCATACCACTGCAAATCTACCAAGACCCGGACATCCCTCAAAACTTTCATCTCAAACAAGGAGAAGATTGATCAGAGATGCAGCCAAGAGGCCAATGATCACTCTGGATGAACTGCAGAGATCTACAGCTGAGGTGGGACAGTCTGTCCATAGGACAACAATCAGTCGTACACTGCACAAATGTAGCCTTTATGGAAGAGTGGCAAGAAGAAAGCCATTTCTCAAAGATATCCATAAAAAGTGTTGTTTAAAGTTTGCAACAAGCCACCTGGGAGACACACCAAACATGTGGAAGAAGGTGCTCTGGTCAGATGAAACCAAAATAGAACTTTTTGGCAACAATGCCAAACGATATGTTTGGCGTAAAGGCAGCACAGCTCATCACCCTGAACACACCATCCCCACTGTCAAACATGGTGGTGGCAGCATCATGGTTTGGGCCTGCTTTTATTCAGCAGGGACAGGGAAGATGGTTAAAATAGATGGGAAAATGGATGGAGCCAAATACAGGACCATTCTTGAAGAAAACCTGTTGTAGTCTGCAAAAGACCTGAGACTGGGATGGAGATTTGTCTTCCAACAAGACAATGATCCCAAATATAAAGCAAAATCTACAGTGGAATGGTTCACAAATAAACGTATCCAGGTGTTAGAATGGCCAAGTCAAAGTCCAGACCTGAATCCAATCGAGAATCTGCGGAAAGAGCTGAAAACTGCTGTTCACAAACGATCTCCATCCAACCTCACTGAGCTCGAGCTGTTTGCCAAGGAAGAATGGGCAAGAATTTCAGTCTCTCGATGTAAAAAACTGATAGAGACATACCCCAAGTGACTTGCAGCTGTAATCGCAGCAAAAGGTGGCGCAACAAAGTATTAACTTGAAGGGGCCAAATAATATTGCACACCCCACTTTTCAGTTTTTGTATTTCCACAAAAATTTTAAATAACCAATAAATTTCATTCAACTTCACAAGTGTGTCCCACTTGTTGATTCTTCACCAAAAATTAACATTTGGTATCTTTATGTTTGATGCATGATACATGGGAAAAGGTTGAAAAGTTCCAGGGAGCTGAATACTTTTGCAAGGCACTATATATACCCAGTACAGACCAAAATTTTGGACACACCTTCTCATTTAAAGATTTTTCTGTATTTTCATGACTATGAAAATTGTAAATTCACACGGAAGGCATCAAAACTATGAATTAACACATCTGGAATTATATACTTAACAAAAATGTGAACAGGGGGTGGTAAAAGAACCTCAAAAACACGACCACAGTGTCATGATCCCAGTGCAGGGTTGACCTGCACGATAGGGGTTAAGGTTTTCATCCCAGTGCAAGCTCTTACCTGCACACCTGGGGCTTATTATTGTGGCCTCTCCTTGGTTCGGGGAGAGCTTCTTATAGCCCTAGGAAGCTCCAATCCCTGTCAGTTATACTTTCGCCCTTGGCAGAGTGTGTTGACCCCTGAGTGTGTTTGTGCTGTGTTCTGGTTTGCCTGATACTTTGGTTTTGACTTGGTCTGTTCTCTGGATACTGCTTGTTGGATTCTGTTTCTGTACCTTCGCTGTCTGTTTGGTTTTGACCTCTGCCTGTCCCCGACTATCCGTTCTGTCTCATCCTTGGTACTATACTGTCTTCTCGTGCTTTGACCTTGGCTTGTTCAGATTTACGTCTCTGTCTGTGCCCCAGGGTAACTTTGTCCCGTAGTTACCTTTCTAGGAGTTTTCCCTCAGCTTCTAGCTCCCTGGAGCTGAAGCCACGCCCCTCAACTGTCAGGTGATTCAGGCCCTGAAACCATCTCTCTCCTGCCTTGCTCACCCTGCGTTCCTAGGAGCCTGAAGCTTTCTTCTGCACTCGTCTTCCGGGAGATTGCACTGGTGAGTTCTCTTGCAATCCTCACCGTGATATTATAACTGACCACTAAGTTTTTTTTGTTTTTTTTTTGCTTCACGGCTGTGTTTAGGGCGCAGGTTGTGCAAGAGTTATGGATCCCATACAGTCGCTGTCCGAACAGATGAAAAATCTGAGTCAGATGTTTCAGGATTTATCTCTGGAACAGCAAGCGCTGTCGTGTTCACAGCGACAGGTTTCTCAGACCGTGCAGGGGGCTTTATCTGCTGGTTCTCTGAGGGCTATGGCGAGTGATGTTGCGCTCGTGTCCTCAGAACCACCTGTTAAACTGCCTGACTTCTTTTCTGGGAAAAAAAAGGAGTTTAGGATCTTCATGGAGGGTTGCAAACTTTTCTTTAGTTTGAGACCACGGTCCTCTGGGGATGAAAGTCAGAGGGTAGGGGTCATCATGTCTTTATTAAGAGGGTCCCCACAAGCATGGGCATTTTCCCTTCCTCCCACTGCCCCTGAGAGAGTGTCGGTGAATGCATTCTTTGAGGCCCTCGGGCACATATATGATGAGCCTGACCGAGTGCGATTGGCAGAGGACATGGTGATGAGTGTCTGTCAGGGGAAGCACTCGGCCGAGTGGTTTTGTACTGAGTTCCGCCGCTGGGCCGCAGAGATTTCTTGGGAGGACGCCGCCCTCCGAGGACTATTTCGCAGAGGCTTGTCCGAGCGGTTGCAGGATGCTTTGGCATTACACCCCCCACCTAACTCTCTCGAGGACGCCATGACCCAGGCCATCCGGATGGACCGCAGGTTGCGGGCCAGAGGGGTGATGCAGGTGGAGACTACATTGTTCCCCAGTGGAAAAGAGACTGTCTCTGAGCCCATGGATGTGGGCGCTATCACTCTGAAGGAAAAGGAGAGAAAACGCCGTCGGGAAGAACAGTTGTGCTTCTACTGCGGTAAAGCTGGACATTGGAAAAAGGAGTGTCCTGTCTGCCCGTCCTCAACCCGGTCGGCGGGAAACGACTAGGTCTGGGTAGTCAGCGAGGAGACTACTCAGACCCTCAGGTACACTTTTCCTCGTTCTCTAAGGTGTTGCTTCATGTGGAACTGTTAGTGGATGGTTGTTCTTTTTCCTCTACAGCCTTTGTGGACTGCGGGTCATCCATCAATCTGATTGACTCTCAATTGGTCACACGCTGCAAGATAGGGACAGCTAGGCTTAAGACTCCGATCAAGGTGGTGGCCATTGACTCCTCCCCCCTCACAAAAGAGGGAATTCTCTTTATGTCTGACTTGTTTTCGCTCAGAGTGGGCGCTGCTCACGAGGAAAAATTAAGTTGTTTTGTTCTGGACAATCTACCTGCAGGGTTGGTGTTGGGCATGCCCTGGTTACAACGCCATAACCCAGTTATTAACTGGAAAACGGGGGAGATTGTTCAATGGGGGTTTAATGATTCTAAGTTATGTTATGAATCTGCACTGCTGGTTAAACCTGTTAAATCTGTGTCTGTGTCATCTGTCGAGCTGGAAGGTATTCCGGAGTACCTGAAAGACTTCGAAGATGTTTTCTCAGAAAGCGAGGCCGAGACGTTGCCGCCACATAGACCCTTTGACTGCGCCATCGAGCTAGTCCCGGGGGCTAAACTACCTAAAGTCCGCCTGTTTAATTTGTCTGGACCTGAGCGCTTAGCTATGAAGGATTATATTGCTGAAAGTCTTCGCAAGGGACACATACGTCCCTCAGTTTCACCTGTGGCGGCGGGGTTCTTTTTTGTGAAGAAAAAAGATGGCGGTCTACGTCCCTGTCTCGACTTTCGTGAATTAAATAAGATTACTGTAAGAAATACGTATCCGCTTCCGTTGATTCCTGATTTATGTAACCAACTATCAGGGGCAAAATGGTTCTCTAAACTGGATCTTCGGGAGCATATAATTTGATAAGGGTCAGGAAGGGGGATGAATGGAAAACTGCGTTCCTCACGTCCGAGGGACTTTTTGAAAATTTAGTCATGCCATTTGGTCTTACCAATGCTCCCGCCATATTTCAGAATTTCATCAACGTGGTGTTTTCAGATCTCATTGGTCGTTTTGTTGTTATCTACTTAGATGATATTCTGATATATTCCCCCGACAGTCATTCTCATATGAATCATGTACAAACTGTTCTCCAAAGACTTAGGGAAAATCATCTGTTTGCTAAATTGGAGAAGTGTGTGTTTTTTGTTCAAGAATTATCTTTTTTGGGATTGATTGTGTCCTGTGAGGGTTTTCGTATGGACCCCAAGAAGGTGCAGGCCATTGCGGATTGGGTACAACCCCGAGATCTTAAAGGGCTCCAGCGCTTCTTGGGGTTCGCCAATTACTACCGAAAATTTATTCGGGGGTTTTCGCAGGTGGTCAAACCACTCACTGATTTAACATGCAAAGGTTCGGATGTGAAAAATTGGTCCTCGCTCGCAAAAGAGGCCTTTGCTAGTCTGAAAAACTGCTTTATGACTGCTCCGGTGTTGGTACAGTCAGATCCGTCCAAACCATTTATTGTGGAAGTGGACGCCTCTGAGGTGTGGGTGGGTGCTGTGTTGTCCCAAGGTCCTGCCACTCTGACCAACCTCAGGCCATGTGCTTTTTTTTCCAGGAAATTCTCTGCTGCTGAGAGGAATTATGATGTTGGCAATAGAGAGCTTCTTGCGGTCAAGTTAGCGTTTGAAGAATGGAGGCACTTTTTGGAGGGGGCCAGTCACTCGGTTACTGTGATTACCGACCACAAAAATTTATCATATATTGAGTCTGCTAAGAGACTAACACCCAGACAGGCCCGTTGGTCACTTTTTTTTTCCCGTTTTCAGTTTACTATTACGTTTCATCCGGGGTCAAAGAATATCAAGGCTGATGCCTTATCTCGCAGTTTTCATCCGGTGTCCCCCCCTGAGCCACCTTCCTCCATTCTTCACCCTGGGCTGTGTTGGCAGTGGTCTCGTCTGAGTTGGAACAGGAGATTGAGAGGGCCCAGTCTCTGGCCCCTGCTGCCAAGCCAGGGGGTAAGTTGTTTGTCCCAGAGCAGCTTCGGCTTAAACTCCTCCAGGAGTTCCATGAATCCAAGCTCAGTGCTCACCCTGGTATATCTGCCACACGTCGGGCGGTGGCTAGGATCTTTTGGTGGCCTACTCTTAGCTCTGACATAAAAAAATTTGTTTCTGGTTGTGGGGTCTGCGCTCGTTCTAAAAACTCACATAGCCGGCCGGCTGGGGAACTGATGCCCTTGGCAGTTCCCGAAAGGCCATGGACTCACTTGTCCATGGATTTTATTACTAATCTTCCTCCATCCAAGGGCAATACGGTGGTATGGGTAGTGGTGGACAGGTTTTCGAAGCAGGCTCATTTTGTACCCTTATCTGCACTACCGTCAGCTGAGACTTTGTCCAGATTGTTTGTACAGCATGTTATCCGGTTGCATGGGGTACCCCTGAATGTGGTGTCTGATCGTGGAGTGCAGTTTGTGGCAAAGTTTTGGCGTGCTTTTTGCAAGAAATTGGGGATGTCTCTGTCTTTTTCATCTGCATACCATCCTGAGAGCAATGGTCAGACGGAACGCACTAATCAGTCTCTGGAACAGATCCTCAGATGTCTGACTTCTGCAAGACAGAATGACTGGTGTGATGTACTGCCTTTGGCGGAATTCGCCTTCAATAGTCGGGTGAGCCAATCTACTGGTATGTCTCTTTTCCTGATCAATTATGGTTTTAGTCCTCATTTTGGTGAGTTTTCTCTTTTGGATTCTGGGTGTCCAGGGCAGAGGGGTCTGTTCAGCGATTAAAGAATACATGGGCGGAGGTCCAGCGGAATATATCCAGGTCTCAAGGCAGGTACAAGTTTTTCGCTGACAGGAAAAGAACACCAGGTCCTATGTTTCGGGTTGGAGAGAAAGTTTGGCTCTCCACGCGAAACATTAAGTTGAAGGTTCCATCAGCCAAGTTGGGCCCCAAGTTCATTGGCCCATACAAGATTGTGGAAAAGATCAATCCAGTGGCTTACAGGTTGTGTCTTCCAGTCTCATTCAAGATCCCTATCGTCTTCCATAAATCCCTACTGAAACCTTTTGAGGCAGTCCGGGGGGAGTCCGAGTCCGCTGCTCCTCCTGTTTTGGTTGAGGGACACATGGAATATGAGATTGAGCATATCGTTGACTCCAGGTTGGTGCAGCGGTCGGTACAGTACCTGGTTCATTGGAAGGGGTATGGACCGGAGGACAGATCCTGGGTGCCGGCCCGTTTGATGCATGCGGATCGCCTGGTTCGGGCTTTCCATGCCAGGTTCCCGGGCAAGCCTGGGGGTCCAGAGGCCCCCCGTTGAGAGGGGGGTACTGTCATGATCCCAGTGCAGGGTTGACCTGCACGCTAGGGGTTAAGGTTTTCATCCCAGTGCAAGCTCTTACCTGCACACCTGGGGCTTATTATTGTGGCCTCTCCTTGGTTCGGGGAGAGCTTCTTATAGCCCTAGGAAGCTCCAATCCCTGTCAGTTATACTTTCGCCCTTGGCAGAGTGTGTTGACCCCTGAGTGTGTTTGTGCTGTGTTCTGGTTTGCCTGATACTTTGGTTTTGACTCGGTCTGTTCTCTGGATACTGCTTGTTGGATTCTGTTTCTGTACCTTCGCTGTCTGTTTGGTTTTGACCTCTGCCTGTCCCCGACTATCCGTTCTGTCTCATCCTTGGTACTATACTGTCTTCTCGTGCTTTGACCTTGGCTTGTTCAGATTTACGTCTCTGTCTGTGCCCCTGGGTAACTTTGTCCCGTAGTTACCTTTCTAGGAGTTTTCCCTCAGCTTCTAGCTCCCTGGAGCTGAAGCCACGCCCCTCAACTGTCAGGTGATTCAGGCCCTGAAACCATCTCTCTCCTGCCTTGCTCACCCTGCGTTCCTAGGAGCCTGAAGCTTTCTTCTGCACTCGTCTTCCGGGAGATTGCACTGGTGAGTTCTCTTGCAATCCTCACCATGATACACAGATCCAATATATAGAAAATTACAAAAACTTTATTAACAATTTTAGACACAAGTGAATGCAATGACAAACAAAGCAGGTAAAATGTAGAAAATCGTGCATCCATGGAAAGAAAGCACTACAGCACTGGAAAACACCTGAGCATAAGATCAAAATATACAGTACAGACCAAAAGTTTGGACACACCTTCTCATTCAAAGATTTTTCTGTATTTTCATGGCTATGAAAATTGTAGAATCACACTGAAGGCATCAAAACTATGAATTAACACATGTGGAATTATACATTACACTTTACAAAAAAGTGTGAAACAACTGAAAATATGTCTTATATACTAGGTTCTTCAAAGTAGCCACCTTTTGCTTTGATTACTGCTTTGCATGCAGAAAAGGTGAACGGATGGATTCTACATGCCTTGTTCCCACCGTGAAGCATGGAGGAGGTGGTGTGATGGTGTGGGGGTGCTTTGCTGGTGACACTGTTGGGGATTTATTCAAAATTGAAGGCATAGTGAACCAGAATGGGTACTACAGCATCTTGCAGCAGCATGCTATTCCATCCGGTTTGCGTTTAGTTGGACCATCATTTATTTTTCAACGGGACAATAACCCCAAAAATACCTCCAAACTGTGTAAGGGCTATTTGACCAAGAAGGAGAGTGTTGGGTGCTACACCAGATGACCTGGCCTCCACAGTCACCAGACCTGAACCCAATAGAGATGGTTTGGGGTGAGTTGGACCGCTCACCGCTTCAATTTTGAATAAATCCCCAACAGTGTCACCAGCAAAGCACCCCCACACCATCACACCACCTCCTCCATGCTTCACGGTGGGAACTAGGCATGCAGAGTCCAGCCGTTCACCTCTTCTGCGTGCAAAGCAGTAATCAAAGCAAAAGGTGGCTACTTTGAAGAATCTAGAATATAAGACATATTTTCAGTTGTTTCACACTTTTTTGTAAAGTGTAATGTATAATTCCACATGTGTTAATTCATAGTTTTGATGCCTTCAGTGTGATTCTACAATTTTCATAGTCATGAAAATACAGAAAAATCTTTGAATGAGAAGGTTGTGTCCAAACTTTTGGTCTGTACTGTAGTTCTAAACATAAGAGCTGAAATGGAATGAGAGACAGAAACCCTGTAGGTATGAAGTAATTATGTGCATAGTCACAAATTGTGAATATCAAGAAAGGACATACTAACATATCCAAGAAAGGGTACTGAAATAGCAGGATAAGACAAATATCCTATCCTATGTCCTTGCTAGCAACCTACCAGGCACTGTGTCTCACAGGTAAGGACAAAAATATGTATATATGACTCTGATGTATTGTTAAAATGTCCAAATACCTGGTCCGGTTTCCCTATCGAGGCCAATGATGAGTTACTGGTACCAAACAGCTGAAATAGACAATTAAGACCAAGCCTACAAAAATATATACCTAATAGGGATGTACTCGTGGCGTGCTCGAAAGTGCCCAGTGCTGAGTGCATCGATGGGAGGGTCTGAGAAAACTGTCCTAGAACTTTGCCAGTGTTACCCTGCCTCTGCTAGATTGGAGTTGTGTCTGTCTCGCCTCTACTCCTTGGTTGTCCAACGAACTGTGACCTCTGCCGCTAATGTTTTCAGATGGGAATTTTTAAAATAATTCTGCAACAATGGCCCTCTGGTACTGCAACATTTTAGTACACCTATTGGCCTCTGGAAGAAGAGATTGAAAGTACTCCTTGTAGCTGTTGTCATATGCAACAGATTAGGACTTCTATATTATAAGTAAAAGGAGGACTTTATGCTGACCTGACAGTAGATGGCGATGTTGTGTAATGTTTCCTTCTGTTTAATGTATAGTATAAGAATTAGTCTCTTCTGTTTAGTTTCACTTTCGTTTTGTTCCTGTTTGCTGATGCAATGCTGTAATGACTGTGCATTATTCCTTCACCTCGTGTTCAGAGAAGTAAACACTTGTTATCCCATGCAACTTGCTCTGTGAAGTTTCCTCTGCAAAGGTGTGGATTCAGAAGTTGTGCAACAGGTTATGGGCCCAGTCACCCAGACACCCAGATCCCGGCAACCAGATACATCGTACCCAGATACAGAGAATCCAGAAACCACAGATCCTAGGACACCAAAAATACCAGATACCCAGGACACTGGAACTCAGCAAGACTCTGGTGAATGCAGAAGAATTCTTCAGTGCAAGTCTCTGCAAACAAATAAGATAAGTTAAAAATGATGAATAGCACAGAGCTAAAACTCACAGTAGCTAAACTGAATGATGAGAACTATCAGCTATGGAAGTTCAAAGTAGAGATGTTATTGTCTAAAGATGATTTATGGGAAGTAATCACTACAGATAGACCTGATGAAGATAATCAGACATGGGATAAGAAAAATAGATAAGCGAGAGCTACCATCAGCTTATTAGTGGATGATGCTCAATTAATACATATAAGAAATGAAGAAACAGTGAAAGGAATGTGGGAAGAATTAAGAAAGCTATATGAGAGACCCATCTTAAATCACAAGTTATTTCTACTAAGAAAGCTTTACAGTATGAGACTAAATGCAGACAGTGACATGCAGAAGCATATATCCTCTATTATGGAAGTGATATCACAGCTAAGATCTATTGGTGAAGACATTAAAGAAAGCCATATAGCAGCAATTTTATTGTGCAGTTTACCAGATTCATATACAGCTTTAATAAATGCACTAGAGACAAGACCAGAAACTGACATTACATTAGAGTTTGTGAAGACCAGACTCATAGATGAATATCAGAGAAGGAAAGAGCAAACAAATGATTCTTCTACTGAAAAAGATAATGGAAATGCTCTTAAAGCTACAGAACTTAAAAAACCCTATAATAAAGAGACAAGAGAATGCTTCAGATGTAAGAAAAAGGTCATTTAAAGAAAGACTGTACTATATGGAAAGCAGAACAAAAGAAATTACACCATAAAGATAATATACAGAAGGTGAAAAGCACAATTTCTGATTCATGTGAAAATAATTGGAATGGCACATTTAAAGTAACTGATAAGAAATCATCACTTGGTTGGTTTATTGATTCAGGAGCAACGAGTCATATGACAAGTGACAAGAATTTCTTTACTGATCTTGATTTAAATAAGAAAGTAGCCATTTATCTTGCAGATGGAAGCAAAATAACCGCAGAAGGTATCGGACAAGGTATGCTAAATTGTTCAAACAAGTTCGGACAAGATTCAAAGATACTTGTACAGGATGTGTTGTATGTTCCAAAATTGGAAGGCGGATTATTATCTGTGAAACGTTTAACAGCAAAAGGACTTACAGTAAAATTCAAAGATAATGAGTGTGCAATTCTTGCAGGAAACAAGTTGATAACCAAAGTCAAGGCAGATGAACAATTATATTATTTTGACAAACCAAAGGAACAGATGAAGGTATGTACACATGATCACAAAAACTGTATTCACATGTGGCATAGACGTCTAGGACATAGAAACCCGGACAGTATAAGGGAACTACAGAGAAAAGAATTGACAAAAGATTTAAAGATATCAGATTGCTCAATTACCGTAAGATGTGAATGTTGTATAAAATCCAAAGCCACAAGGATATCTATTCCAAAAGAAAGTGAGATGAAAAGCGAAAGACCACTTGATTTGGTGCATACTGACGTATGTGGACCCATGAAAGTGACATCAGGAGGCAATAGATACATGTTGACTTTTATAGGCGACTACTCAAGATACACAGTCACATACTTAATTAAGAACAAAAGTGAAGTTTTTGATAAACTTGTAGACTATGTAACAAGATCAAGTAACAAATTTCAAAGGAAGCCAATTGTCATCAGAAGTGATAATGGAGGTGAATTTACAGGTCACAGAATAAGAGACTACTTAAGACAAAATGGAATAGAACATCAGAAAACTGTTCCATACACACCTGAACAAAATGGAGTAGCAGAAAGGAAAAACAACTCTAAAAGAAATGATGAGATGTATGCTGACAGATTCTAAACTACCAGAGAAATATTGGGGTGAGGCAGCAATGACAGCTACATATCTACAGAACCAACTTTTTTCCAGAAAACTGAAGAAAACTCCATATGAACTGTGGCAAGGTATGAAACCAAGTGTCAATCATTTAAAAGTTTTTGGATGTAAAGTTTTTATATTCATTTCAACAGAAAAACGTTCCAAACTTCAAAACAGATCCATGGAAGGAATATTCGTTGGATATAGTGAAAACTGCAAAGGATATAGAATCCTAGATCCCAAAACAGACAGAGTTACAGCAGTAACAGTGTGACATTCATTGAAGATTTAAATGAAGACATTATGATTTCAGTTGAAACAAAAAATGAGATAAACAATAGTGACATAACTGAAGAAATATCTGATGAGAAAGAAGTACAAATGAATGAAGAACAAAATACTCAAAGTGAAGAATCACAACTAAAAACAGACACAGAACCAAGACGTTCAACAAGAGAGAACAAAGGAAAACCACCAAAACGCCTCTCATACAAGGCAAGTACAAGAAAAATGTATGAATCTATCTTTTGGGAAGACATAGCTCGACTTCCAGAAGAAGAAGACTATGATGAAACATTTGCTCCTGTTGTCAAACACACTACAATAAGAACTTTACTTACAGTTGCAGCAGTGGAACAAATGGAACTAAGACATCTGGATGTAAAGACAGCTTTTTTGAATGGAGATTTAACAGAAGACATTTACATGGAACAACCTCCAGGATTCAAAGATGAAAGAAATCCAAACAAAGTTTGCAAACTACAGAAAAGCATATATGGTTTAAAACAAGCAGCTAAATCGTGGAATGACAAAATCACGGAAGTACTAACAAATGAAAAATTTCAAAGAAGCAAAGCTGATCCATGCTTGTACACAAAAGGCTGAGTAATAGATGGATTTATGTACTCATATATGTAGACGACATTTTGATTTGTTTTAAACAAGAAAGGGATAAAGAAAACATTCTACAAATCCTGAAACAAAATTTTGAAATCAAAGAAATGTAAAACAGTACCTAGGAATACAGATAGAAAGACAAGAAGTACTGTGGTTAAGACAATTGTTGACAGAATTAGGACAATCACACTTGGAGCCAACAAAACTCAAAGAGGACCAAGGAGTCTTGAAGTTGGAGTATTGCTCTACTGAAGAAATGACAGCGGACATTTTCACGAAGGCATTGAATGCTGATAAACATCAGAGACTAATAAAAAAGTTGGGTTTCATTGAATAAGTCCTTACTGTTGAGAAAGGGTGTTGTCATATGCAACAGATTAGGACTTTTATATTATAAGTAAAAGGAGGACTTTATGCTGACCTGACAGTAGATGGCGATGTTGTGTAATGTTTCCTTCTGTTTAATGTATAGTATAAGAATTAGTCTCTTCTGCGTTTAGTTTCATTTTCGTTTTGTTCCTGTTTGCTGATGCAATGCTGTAATGACTGCACATTATTCCTTCACCTCGTGTTCAGAGAAGTAAGCGCTTGTTATACCATGCAACTTTCTCTGTGAAGTTTCCTCTGCAAAGGTGTGGATTCAGAAGCTGTGCAACAGTAGCATGGGTCTAGAAGTGTCACCAACCAGTAATGAGTGTCAGCACAAATTTAATAATGCGAGGGTCTCGGGAAAGGCAGCGCAACATGAAGTCTGCCATGCGTGTCAGACTGCTAACTGGCAAGACTTCCATGTCCTCAACAACAGGGCGACTGACCATGCTGTCCTCCTCCTCCTCCTCCCTGTCCTCAGGCCATCCCTGCTGAACAGACGGTATGACAGCTGTGCTTATAGTACCTTCTATAGCGCATGAAAATAGCTCCTGTTCTTCCTCCTCCTCATTGTCTACCAATTCACATTGCGAGACATGAGGCTGGGCTGAGTGTAATCACCCTGTATGGTTCCTTGCTCCATGTCCTCGTGCTCTGCCTGCAATGCATCATTTTTAATTGTGAGCAGAGAGGTTTTCATAATGCTAAGTGGGACTGTGACGCTAATTATGGCGTCATTGCCGATCACCATCTTGGTGCAGTCCTCAAAGTTCTGTAGGATGTTACATATGTCTGACATCCATGTCCACTCCTGAGGTATTATGTGTGGAGTCTGAACTGAATATCGACGGTCTTGTTGATGCTGGTAGTCAACAACTGCCCTCTTTTGCTCACAAATCCTTCCCAAAATCTGCAGTATAGAGTTCCAAAGCGTGGGGACATCACACACCAGTCAGAGAGCCGGAAGCTGCAAAGGCTGCTGAAGCACGGCAAGGGCGATGAAAGCTGTAGCTGACTTTCTAAAATGGCAGCTCCTGTAGGTTTTGAGAAACCGCTGAACCACGAGCTTAAGCACAAGGGCCAGGCATTGTACGTGTGTGAGCACGCCTAGCTTCAGAGGTGCCACCAGGCTACCCGCCATTGTCACACATGACCATGCCTGGCTGTAGGTTCAGCAGTGTAAGCCACAGATCTTCCTGCTCTTTCAGAGCTGTCCACAACTCTTCAGCATTGTGCAGGTTTGTCACCTAAGCATATTAGCTTCAGCACAGCCTGTTGCTGCTTGGCTGAGGCAGTGCTTTCAGCTTGTGACTGATCTGACTGATGTGGTCTTTTCGGAGATGAAGGCTGAAGAGGAGGAGGATGAGGTGCAGGAGCTGTAGACTGTGGGGGCAACCCTGATTGACCTAGGGCCCGTAATCCTCGTGTGGGATGTGTTCCATCACAAGGTCCGACTGGGTCCCGGCTTCCACTATGTTAACCCGGTGTGCCGTCACCGAGATGTACCGTCCCTGCCCACTAGCACTTGTGCACGTGTCTGTGGTTAGGTGGACTTTCCCAGTAACTGCATTGTTGAGGGCATGGCTAATGTTGTGGGACACGTGCTTGTGTAATGAGGGGAAGGCACACCAGGAGAAATAGTGGCAGCTGGGGACCGAGTACTGCCGCCATCTGGTTGCGGAAATCTTCTGTCTCCACAAGCCTAAAAGGCAACATTTCAAGTGCAAACAGTCGCAAAATGTGTGAATTTAGTAGTGTGGCCTGTGGGTCGTTGGCTGCATATTTACACTTGCGTTCCAAGGACTCGGGTATGGACAACTGAACGCTGCGCTGGGACAAGGACGTGGACGTGCTTGATGATGGTGCTAGTTGAGTGTGTGCAACGACAGGTGCAGGGCAGGAGGCATCTTCGCATACACCATGGACTGGGGATTGGCTTCAACGCACAACAGTGGAAGAAGCAGTGATGTCACCCACTGACACTGTTCCTGGACCCTGGGGTTCGGTCCACAAAGTCGTGTGCTTTGCTGCCATGTGACTGATCATGCTGGTGGTGGCCAGGCTGGTAGTTTTGCTACCCCTGCTGATGCTGGCCTGGCATGTGGAGAAAATGGCCTCTTTGGGGTTATCGGCAGAGTCTTTAAATAACAACCAGACTCGGGAAGACCTAACAGTTGTACTGGCAACTTCCGTCGTGTTGATGTTACGGAACAGTTGCCCGCCTTCGGTCTGCAGCCACCACACTGCTTATTCCTGCCTGTTTTGGTGCTACGCCTCCCTCCCCCTGTGTGCTGCTGTCCTCGCACCAGGTTGGGTCAGTTACTATATCATCTACCATCTCGTCTTCGGCTTCCGCACCCTGGTCCTCCTCCTGACTTTCTGGCAATTGTTCCTCATCATCGTCCTTCTTTTGTAACACTTTCCCACCATCGCCTTCATGTGACCGTGGCTGCTCAAATATTTGGACATCACTATATGTCCTCTTACCCCGCTTCAAGTGGACCGGGCGAGAGCCCCGAATCTATAAATGGAAAAGTGAACATCTCTTTGGAGTGTCCAAATGTGAGATCAGTTGTCTCTGGGCACTTGGCGTGGTGGGAGGAAGGAGGATCAGGGTGAGGAATATGCAGTCCAGACTCACGGCTACTGAGGCTTGACTGTGTGGAAGACAAGGGTGGTGGTGGTGAAGTCAAAGTGACTGGAAGCATTATCCGCTATCCAGCCAACAACCTTTTGACATTGCTCTGGGTTCAATAGTGGTGTGCTGCTGCGGTCCCCTAATAATTGGGACAGGAAGGTCGGGCGAGAAGATATGAGTGTTTGTTGTGGCACAATTTCAGCTTGCCCACGGCCTCGGCCTCTGCATGCACCATCACGTCCAGTTCCCTGTCCCTTGCCATGCGCCTTGCCCATTTTAAATGGAGGACAATATTTTTCACGTTCACTGCAAAAGGCTGAATTTGGAGTGAACTTATATATGATCTGTGTGACGGACAAACCCCAGTTTAAAAGATCTGGCTTGTAGGTAACTATTTTTTTTTCAGCATACTGGTGTCAATAACTTTGCTAAGACACTGCAAAAAAATTTAAATGGAGGCCTGAACTGGCACAATTTTGAGAGCATTGATATGTGATCCATGTGACGGACAAACCACAGTTTAAAATAGCTGGATTTTTAGCGCTGTAATATGGAAAGGATCTGTCTGTATTCTGCAGTGCCAACAAGCAAAAGGAGCAGAAAAAGTGTTCTCTGGATTGCTTTTAAAGCAAATAATCAGGATTAAGATCCAAAAAAAATATTCCTGGCCCCGATACCTGGGACTATGTCTAGAAATATCTGTAATAGGCAGCAGCAGACAGAATTGGAATGCACCCTCTTGCTATATGCACTGAAGTTTGCCCATACACTGCCTGCCTGCCTAACACTGATTTTTATGCAGCTTTATTAGTCCTCAGAAATACTGTTAGTTGAGATGGTAGGTGTATTATATTTGTTATACCAACACTATACGAAGAAAACAACTCTCTCCCTAGCTCAGCAGCAACTCTCCCTACACTGCCTGATTCCAAAGCAGACTGTGACGAGCATGGCGGCACCAGGTCTGATATAGACCTGATGACGCTGTGTGGCCAGCCAATCACTGTAATGCCACAACCAACATAGCTGCGGCATTACAGTGTGTAGCAGACAATCCCTGCATGTTCATTGGCTCTCTAAAGAACTCCAAAAATACAAGGCGGGGACCCAAGCTCCCGCCGAGCAATCTCGGAAATACTCGGCGAGCTTCGAGCATCTCGAGCAGTGAGATGCTCAGGCAAGCACTGAGTAATGGTGAGCATGTTCGCTCATCACTAGCAGTGAGCTGTTACCGGAAGTGGTGAGGTGAACACATCTTCATTTGTATTTGTGTCTTTACAGACTCGAATACAAATGAATGCCAACAGACCATGCGCTGCCTCCACAACATCCCTCCACCACTGGCACAGACGGTGATCAGGCAGAGGAGGGGGGAAATTTTAATTTGTTTTCAAGCCAGTGTCACCTCTGCAACTCGCTATCTTAGGCACCAGACCTCCAATGCTTAGTGGAAAATATGGCCCTGCTCATACACCTCTTCAGCATGTGCCTCACTGCACAAAACATAAGATTGTAACCAGTTGGTTCTTAACCCCAACCAAATTACATAGAACTTTCACAAACCAGACTCATTGATCTTATAGGAATTGAGAAGGGAAAGTCAATTTTTTACATATATTCTTGCAATTCTCAACCTTTGCTCCCTTTTGGAAAGATAGCCCTTTATTAATCCAAAAAAATTCTTAGCACAACACCTCAACTTGCTATATTATCCTTGGGTATAAAAGCATTCACCAGAGAACTAAAATATATAATTTCACATTTTCTATTAGTAGCTAGAATAATAATAGCAGCTAAATGGAAACACAATAATCCTCCATCTTTTTCTGAACTGATTGAGTACTGCGTGAACAATGTAGTTGAATATAATACTTAAAATAATACATTTTTTAATTACACCAAAGCTTGATCTTCAAGGTTCAAATTATGTCCTCCCTCACCTAGAATATTTGATCCTACATAAAAAATCTTAGGTAATCACCTCAACAGGGAAAAAATTGAAACTGTCATGAACTGTGTTGGAGTTATTATATGAATGTACAATAAGTATGACCACTGTACTCAATTGTCTCCTTCTGCTATTTCCCAATATTCATATCCTCCCTCATTATTGCCTCTACTTTACCGATTCCTCATTCTCTTGTCCCCACCACCCTTCCCACTGCAATTACACTGTTCTAAAGCCAAATTGTCTCAGAGACGAAAAAGTTGAACCTAACTAATATTGTGATGCTGCAAACAAATATGTTTCTTAAATTTGCTGATTGGCTCGAATTTTCAAAATCTAGAGAAAGTTGTAATTACTTATGACATACTTATGACACCTTTAATGTAGGCTTATATAAAAATTGTGCCTTTATTATTTCATCAACATTATTACTGCATTGTTAGTAGCTAGTTTATTATATCATCTATTAAGTCTATTGAGCCCTCAATCACCCTCTATCATCTTGGGGTGACCGCCAACTCAGCTCCAATGACATAATCCTAATTACAGTTGCATCACCTACTTTTACAAATGCTCTCTGTGTAAGGTATACAATTTTAGGATTTCTTAGCTTAATTTATTAGCATATTGACATGTTTCTTTATGTTTTTTTCAGATATGCCCATTTCCTAGTTCTTGCATTAACAAAGTGGATAGTTTTTGCTGCATATGCAAAGAAGTCACTTTTGTATCGCAAAGGCAAAACTTTACTACCATGACAAGGAAAGCCTACAAACTGTATTTTGGCTGCAGAATAGAAGATCAGGACAAGAGTTGGGCTCCACACCTATGCTGCAATAGATGTGCATTACATCTTACCAAGTGGTTGCTTGGGAAGAGACAATCTTTTGCAGTCCCAATTATCTGAAGCCAGACAATCAATCACACTACCAATTGCTTTTTCTGCATGGTGCCCCCCCATTAGGAAGAGAATTTCAAGGAAGAAAAACTGTACTTTACAGTATCCAAACATTCTATCTGCAATATGCTCAGTACCACATACAGAAGAACTACAGGATCCAAAAACACCAGAAACCTTTTCAGTCGAGTCAAGTGAGGAAGAAGAGGGTGTAGAGCGTCATGAAGCATCTTCCTATCATGACCCAGACTTTCTGTCAGTAACCTCAAATGAACCACATCTTATAACAAAAAGTGAACTGAACGATCTTGTTAGAGATTTGGATCTGCCCAAGAGTAAGGCTGAGCTCTTAGGTTCCAGGCTACAGCTGTGTACTGTAATCTCCTAGTGAGTGATGTCCGTTTTCCTTTGTTCCTCAACCATGATACACATCTTGTCCAAACCTTCTTCTTGGAGGGCAATCTTGTTGCATGCAACAATATCAACAGTTTAAGGGCTCATACCCATATGTGAGACAAAAAACGGTCCGATATCAAGACCGAAAAAATGGATGAGTGCCATGCGAGTGTCATGTGAGTACAATACGATTTTCACACCTAGCATTTGATTTGCATTTGGTGATCTGCTGTGAAGACTCTGAGGGAGCGCAGCTTCAATGACTTCACCGCTAGTCATTGAAGCTGCGCTGGCAGCATCTCCTCATTCACCAGTGGTTTTCATCCAGGACGGTCACATCTTGGCACCATCCTGGTTGAAAACTGTGTATCCCCAAGATATGGATTACTGCAAGGGACACAACGATGGACAGGTATGATATATTGTTGGTTTATTATTTTACTTTTATTACAGGAGATCGAGGGCATCGGGGAATTAGGTGAGGTCGTAAGTATGGTTTTATTTAGAATATTAAAGGAGTCTGTGCCTTTATTTCAATAAAAGATTTTTTTTCAGGGTGTCTGTTTTATTTACAATTTGACTAAAGAGTTAGTAATAGGGACATCTTATTGACGCCTCTCAATTACTAACCTCGGGCCTTGATAGTGTGAGCAGGTTGCGGGATGCAGTAACGGTCAGGAGGCAGAGCAAAAGTTAATGTTATTTGTTTACTGAACAGGGATATACTCCACGCAGTGAGCAAAAGGGTTAACAGAGGTATGACAAAGGGTAGAGTAACAAGTGGCAGATAAAGGGTAATGGCGATTATAGGATAATTAGAGCAACAGTTTTTAAGGGTTAACTTATCAGTCCGACGGCTTCCGGGCTGTAAAGTCCACAATGCAAATGGTGGCACCAATGCTGTTAGCGCGTGATGAATCTTGAAGATGTTGACGATCTGGTTCCCAGCAGTGACGGTGAGTCCTTGCAGTCTGGTACTGGGTCCTGAGTCCAAGAGTTGTTGTGCTGATTAGTGCGCAGTCTTGTGCGCAGTTGCATGCTACCACCAAGTCTGTCTGCTTTCCTGCGAGCTCCAGCCTTTTTAGCTTAGCTGCACCCCCTGCTGCCGAGTGCAAAGGTCAGTCCAGATTTCTAAGCTTTCGCCCGGACAACAAAGGTGACAGCCCCTACAGTTCCGGACCCATTGCAAAAGTGGTACCCCCGGTCTGGTCCTTCTTCTTACACTCCCCCTCACCTTTTACTTGCCATTCCACGGGAGAGAGCTCTTGTGCTATGTGTTGACATTCTCCTATTCCTTGAACGATTTGCTGACAAATAAATTGGTCTTGAATGTATCGGTTAGGGGGTTTTCCGGCTGTTGCCTGTTCAGAGCACCATAAATCAGAAGAAGTAGTAAAGTCAGGTTGGGTAGTGAGTCAGGTTGAACAGACGAAGGTAGAGACACACCCGTATCTGACGGAGCAGCCACTTCAGGAACCTCAGGAGCCTCAGGAGCTTCAGGCATCTGTCTGTTATGATTTGGTAGCTGAGGAGAGCAGGCAAAAAGGCAATACACCAGAGAGGTTGGAATCTATTGGATTGCAGTACCCTGACTAACCACCACAACTAAAGGCAACCGTGGAGCGTACCTACGTTGGTCCTAGACGCCTCGTCACAGCCTGAGAAGCTAACTACACCTAAAGACAGAAAGAGGAAAACTATCTGCCCCGGAGCAGATCCCCAAAGAACATAGGAAGCCCCCAAACATGTAATGGCGGTTAGACAAGAGGAAATACAGACAAAGACAGAAAATAGTATGAGCAAACGTTGGGGCCCAAACTTCCTAGATAGAAAAGGATAGGAAGGACACTTACTGCAATCCCAAAAAACCCTAAAAAGTACCAACTGTACTAATTACAAAAACACCTGAGATCACACGACCTCTACCACCTAAATTAGTTCTCTGGTGTAACAAAACTCAACAGCAGCCACTGAAAAAACTGGAAAAAGACAAATGAACAAATAACAGTGGCTGAACTAAACTGAGAGGAGCACAAGCCCCCGGAGGGGACCCGGCAGACCCCCACAGAAGTGCAGGACAAAATGCAAAAAGCAAGCACAAAAAACTAAAAGAAGAAAATGTCTTATCTGTTAGCAGAAGATGCAGGCACGACACAGCAGGCTTCAAAGTGAACCAGGAATCAAAGATGAGACCAGAACAATTGATCACCGGCAACCCTGATGGGAGGGAACCTCCCTTATATAAGACCAGTCAGTAACACCTGATCGCCAATCTTCACAATCTTCATTGAATGATTCAGTAGTACTCATTCCGATACTTCCGATACCTGAAATCCAATGTAAGTCTATGGGAACAAAATATCGGAAGTACTTCCGATACTTACTTCCGATATTTTGTTCCCATAGACTTACATTGGATTTCAGGTATCGGAAGTATCGGAAGTATCGGAATGCTCAACCCTATTCAGTACTGTTTGTAACCACCAGAGGGAGCTTCTGCTCAGAATTCATTTCTAGCACATTCACAACATCTGTCCCTCTCCTGGATCTACAGGTGACAGTTCAGAAAATCCTTCCTCTTCACAATCAGCAATTGCCGGAGGGAGGATTTCAGGAACACTAGGTACCCATTCTACTTGATCAGGATCTCTTGACACACAGGGACGCAACATGTTCCAGTTAACTACTTGAGTAGGGGCATTTTCCTCCCCTTTGGGTTGAACTTCATAGATGGGACCCTCAGAGGTGATCCTTTGCTTCATCCGATACGGGGTTTTCTCCCACATGTACTCCAGTTTGTCTCAGGGACGCTTATCTCGAACCAACATCCGGTCCCGGCTTGGAGAGCTGTCCCTCATTGAGGAGCTATCTCTGGATGCTCAAATTCCCGAAACTTAGTCTGCAACAGGCGGTGTAGTGTCTGCAAATGATGACAGTGTTCTCGGACCCAGGTAGACACACCCCGTCCGTGGGTAGGCCTCCTCTGGGTCCAAATCCAGCTCAGTAATCTCTCTCCCTGGTCTGCCAAAAAGCAAGGTATATGGAGTGTACCCTGTGGTGCGATGTACTCGATTGTTGTACACCCACACCAACTCGGCTATGAATTCAAGCCACCAAACTTTTCGGTCTTCCTCTAGTGTCCTTAGCATCTGGATGATAGTATGATTGAACCGATCCCAGACTCCATTTCCCTGAGGATGATAGGGCGTCATCTGTGATTTCTCGATCTGGTACAGGCCGTGCAGTTCTTCTATCACCTATCCTAGAAAACAGGCGCCCTGATCGGAGTGAATTCTCTTCGGGCAGCCGTACACTTGGATGAAATTCTTGCAAATGGCAAGAGCTACTGATTCGGCAGTTTGATCATGTGTCGGAGTCATAACGGCAAACTTGGTGAAGTTTTCCGTCATTACCAGGCAATGCTCATATCCTTGATGAGCCGGACCTATCGTCAAATCTATCATCAATACTTCTAGAGGAGCTGAGGTTGCAATGGTCTGTGTCGGAGCTCTCTGTTCCAGAGGTTTAGCTAATTCGCAGTTCCTACATTGTTGACAGGCCTCTTTCAACACGGATTTCAGTAGGGGATGCTAAACTAGCTTCTGCAACCACTGAAAAGTCTTCTCTTGTCTGAAGTGAGCCCCCCTTTCATGTGCTTCCGTGGCCATTTTCTGTAGCAGCGTTTGGGGATCACCACCTGCCAAGTGACAGTGAGTGCCCGTTGTAATTGAATCTTTCGGTACAACAGTCCATTTTTCAGCTGGATTCTCTCCCACTGTTGAAGGATCTGTAAAGCCTCTGGGGATAGGACCTCTCTCTCACTCTGGCTGGGAAGTTGCTTTAGGACCACCCACTGTCTTATTTGAGCAAGTTTCCATCTTCCTGTTGTATTCAGACCCACTCGTCAAGGGGACGTCCCAGCACACTTTCCCGGGAAACTGCCTGTACCTGTTCCTGAAAGGATTTTGGTCAGAGACCAAAGAGACGACCACAGACCCATAATTAGGAAAATAGAAAAACACTTTATTAGGGCATTTAATAAAATAGACTGAACAGGTGCATAGAAGACGGTGACAAGAGAGTGGAGTAAATGTCAAACATGACATACACCAAAGAAAACCCTTTTTGACTGGAATCCCTGGCTGCTATAACAGAAACCTGTGGGCATCATTTGTATGATAAAACATGCTGCATAGTTAAGTGTTTCAAATAAAGCAGTAGTGGGGCACCATTTGCCTCAAACGCATGTGCATATAAATAAATGATATGCCGCCACTATGAATACACATAAGCTGCTGTAGAAATCACACATAACCTATTGCTGACCACTAGGAGAGTAAAGGTGCCGATATACATCATGGAGTATTACCTCTGGTGGTATAGTGAACGGCACTGTCAGGGAGAGTCAGGGAGAGTCAGGTGGATGCCAACGTGCCCCAACGCACGTTTCGGATGCTCTTCCTGACACCGAACCTTTTCTGCTGCGTGCTGCATGCTCCCGCCAAGACTGTCTGCTTTCCTGCATGCTGCAGCCTTTTTAGCTTAGCCGCGCCCCCTGCTGCCGAGTGCAAAGGTCGGTCTGGGTTTCTAAGCTTTCCCCCAGACAATGAAGGTGACAGCCCAGACAGTTCAGGACCCATCGCAAAAGAGGAACCCCGGTCTGATCCTTCTTCTCACAATGTCACAAAGGTGACATCAACCCCAACTTTTTACCCCACTTGACACCGCTACAGGGCAAGTGGGAAGAGTAAGGCTATGTGCCAGAATTGGCGCATCTTAGAAATGGGCCTTTTCTGGGGAGGCTGAAAGCTGATGTTTTTAGCCGGGGGGCCAGTATCCATGGCCCCTTCCTAAGCTATTAATATCAGCCCGCAGCTGTCTGTATAGCAATTGCTGTCTATTAATTATAGGAGGACCCTACGCCATTTTTTTTCCGACAATCTTTTATCAATTAACTATATGTCCAGTCTAGTATTTTGCACACACACTGTACTAATTCTATTTGTCACTGACATTTATATATCTACCTATTCTATATGTACAGTATTTACTGTATGTAACCCATCTCTTCTATCCTGTCGGTTCCTGCAGTGATTTTACAGAACCCGGCAGATGTATTACCGGCTTTTCTTCTATCTCTGTATGCAATATAAATACATATATATATATATATATATATTATATATATACAGTATATGAGTGTGTTAATGACATCTGTGTATATATATATGTATATGTATATATATATATATATATACAGTACAGACCAAAAGTTTGGACACACCTTCTCATTCAATGATTTTCTGTATTTTCAGGACTATGAAAATTGTAGAATCACACTGAAGGCATCAAAATTATGAATTAACACATGTGGAATTATACATTACACTTAACAAAAAAGTGTGAAACAACTGAAAATATGTCTTATATTCTAGGTTCTTCAAAGTAGCCACCTTTGGCTTTGATTACTGCTTTGCATGCAGAAAAGGTGAACGGATGGACTCTACATGCCTGGTTCCCACCGTGAAGCATGGAGGAGGTGTTGTGATGATGTGGGGGTGCTTTGCTGGTGACACTGTTGGGGATTTATTCAAAATTGAAGGCATACTTAACCAGCATGGCTACCACAGCATCTTGCAACAGCATGCTATTCCATCCGATTTGCGTTTAGTTGGACCATCATTTATTTTTCAACAGGACAATGACCCCAAACACACCTCCAGGCTGTGTAAGTGCTATTTCACCAAGAAGGAGAGTGTTGGGGTGCTACGCCAGATGACCTTGCCTCCACAGTCACCAGATCTGAACCCATTTGAGATGGTTTGGGGTGAGCTGGATCGCTCACCGCTTCAATTTTGAATAAATCCCCAACGGTGTCACCAGCAAAGCACCCCCACACCATCACACCACCGCCTCCATGCTTCACGGTGGGAACCAGGCATGTAGAGTCCATCCGTTCACCTGCTCTGCGTGCAAAGCAGTAATCAAAGCAAAAGGTGGCTACTTTGAAGAACCTAGAATTTCAGACATATTTTCAGTTGTTTCACACTTTTTTGTAAAGTGTAATGTATAATTCCCCATGTGTTAATTCATAGTTTTGATGCCTTCAGTGTGATTATACAATTTTCATAGTCATGAAAATACAGAAGAATCTTTGAATGAGAAGGTGTGTCCAAACTTTTGGTCTGTACTGTATATATATATACAGGTCCTTCTCAAAAAATTAGCATATAGTGCTAAATTTCATTATTTTCCATAATGTAATGATTACAATTAAACTTTCATATATTTTAGATTCATTACACACCAACTGAAATTTGTCAGGTCTTTTATTGTTTCAATACTGATGATTTTGGCATACAACTCCTGATAACCCAAAAAACCTGTCTCAAAAAAATAGCATATCAAGAAAAGGTTCTCTAAACGACCTATTACCCTAATCTTCTGAATCAACTAATTAACTCTAAACACATGCAAAAGATTCCTGAGGCTTTTAAAAACTCCCTGCCTGGTTCATTACTCAAAACCCCCATCATGGGTAAGACTAGCGACCTGACTGATGTCAAGAAGGCCATCATTGACACCCTCAAGCAAGAGGGTAAGACCCAGAAAGAAATTTCTCAACAAATAGGCTGTTCACAGAGTGCTGTATCAAGGCACCTCAATGGGAAGTCTGTTGGAAGGAAACAATGTGGCAGAAAACGCTGTACAACGAGAAGAGGTGACCGGACCCTGAGGAAGATTGTGGAGAAGGACCGATTCCAGACCTTGGGGGACCTGAGGAAGCAGTGGACTGAGTCTGGTGTAGAAACATCCAGAGCCACCGTGCACAGGCGTGTGCAGGAAATGGGCTACAGGTGCCGCATTCCCCAGGTAAAGCCACTTTTGAACCATAAACAGCGGCAGAAGCACCTGACCTGGGCTACAGAGAAGCAGCACTGGACTGTTGCTAAGTGGTCCCAAGTACTTTTTTCTGATGAAAGCAAATTTTGCATGTCATTCGGAAATCAAGGTGCCAGAGTCTGGAGGAAGACTGGGGAGAAGGAAATGCCAAAATCCCTGAAGTCCAGTGTCAAGTACCCACAGTCAGTGATGGTGTCGGGTGCCATGTCAGCTGCTGGTGTTGGTCCACTGTGTTTCATCAAGGGCAGGGTCAATGCAGCTAGCTATCAGGAGATTTTGGAGCACTTCATGCTTCCATCGGCTGAAATACTTTATGGAGATGAAGATTTCATTTTTCAGCACGACCTGGCACCTGCTCACAGTGCCAAAACCACTGGTAAATGGTTTACTGACCATGGTATTACTGTGCTCAATTGGCCTGCCAACTCTCCTGACCTGAACCCCATAGAGAATCTGTGGGATATTGTGAAGAGAAAGTTGAGAGACGCAAGACCCAACACTCTGGATGAGCTTAAGGCCGCTATCGAAGCATCCTGGGCCTCCATAACACCTCAGCAGTGTCACAGGCTGATTGCCTCCATGCGACGCCGCATTGAAGCAGTCATTTCTGCAAAAGGATTCCCGACCAAGTATTGAGTGCATAACTGAACTTTATTATTTGATGGTTTTTTTGTTTGTTTTTAAAAAACACTTTTATTTTATTGGATGGTTGAAATATGTTAATTTTTTGAGACAGGTTTTTTGGGTTATCAGGAGTTGTATGCCAAAATCATCAATATTAAAACAATAAAAGACCTGACAAATTTCAGTTGGTGTGTAATGAATCTAAAATATATGAAAGTTTAATTGTAATCATTACATTATGGAAAATAATGAAATTTAGCACTATATGCTAATTTTTTGAGAAGGACCTGTATATATATATATATATATATATATATATATATATTTATTTATTTATTTTTTGTGTATATATTTATTCTTTTCTAACCTGTCAGTGTGATTTTACTGTACACCGCACATGAATTGCCGGCTTTTCAAAGGAGACCGGTGCGTAAAAATCGGACAGCACTTGCATGGTGCGAGTGCTGTGCGATTTTTTTTTCTCGCATCCATTGACTTGCATTAGCGAGTCTCATCCAAGATACGCAGCAAATTACAGCATGCTGCAATTTTTTTTCTCAGTCCAATTTCAGCTGAGAAAAAAATCACAGATGAGATGTAACCCTTTGATTATCATTAGTCGGAGTGCAATCCGATTTTTTATCGGATTGCACTCGTCCATTTTTCTTGCAAATGAGTATGAGACTAATAGAAGCTCTGAAAATAAGTCATAATCCAGAGGAATGGTGGCTCTTCATCGATTCGTCCAAATCAAGCCTACAAGCCGTCTTGCTGCATAATGGCAGTGTTCTACCTCCAGTTTCAATTAGTTATGCTGTCCACATGAACGAAAGCTATGACAACATGAAACAGCTTTTGAGGTGCCTAAACTATGACCAACATTTTTGGCCCCTCTGTAGTGACTTAAAGATGATTACACTGTTACTGTGCTTCAAGGATGGATGCAAAGTTCTTTTGCTTTCTGTGTGAGTGGGATAGTCATGCATGAGAATATCATGTATCAAACACCAAGAACCATGAAAAAGCCAAGAATTCCAGACAGGAAATGTGATAAATCTCTTTATTAATTCAAGGTGGCAAAAATATATATATATTACATCATGGGCGTACCCACCGTGGGGCAGGGGGGGGGCAGCTGCCCCTCCCTAGAAGCAGAGGCACATAATGAAAGAGAGCGGAGAGAGCAGCACTATGCCGCTCCCTCTGCCACAGGTTGCAGTGCCTGTCTGTGTGCGCAGTGCACGGAGCTGCTGTCTCACCAGATGAGCTCCTTTCTTCCTGGCTGCAGCAGCTGTAGTTTCACTTTCTGCCCTGCAGGCTCTGGTTGTCTCAGCCACACTGGGTCCTAGTGCCCTTTGTGTGCACACACTGGACACTTCCTGCTCCAGCCTCAGTCACTGCCTGCAAGCTTCATGGTAAGAGGGGATGGAATTTATTAAATTCATTCTGCTCAGGCATGTCATGGTCACTGTGGGGGGAATGTGAGAGGATGGGGGTACAGTGGGGGAGGGGTACAGGCCACTGGGGTGAATGTAAGAGGATGGGGGTATTGTGGGGGCTAGGGCACTGGGGGTTAATGTGAGAGGATGGGGATATTGTGGAGGAGGGGTACAGGGCACTGGGGTGAATGTAAGAGTATGGGGTATTCTGGGGGCTAGGGCACAGGGGGGGTTAATGTGAGAGGATGGGGTATTGTGGGGTCTAGGGCACTGGAGGGGTTAATGTGAGAGGATGGGGGTATTGTGGGGGCTGAAGTGGGGGAGGGGCAACAGGGCACAGAGAGTGAATGTGAGAGGATGGGGTATTGTGGGGGAGGGGATACAGGGCACTGGTTGTGAATGTGAGAGGATGGGGATATTGTGGGGGCTGGCGCACAGGGGTTGATGTGAGAGGATGGGGTATTGTGAGGGAGGGTGGACAGGTCACTGGGGTTGAATGTAAGAGGATGGGGGTATTGTGGGGCTAGGGCACTGGGGGTTTACTGTGAGAGGATGGTGTATTGTGGGGACTGGAGTGGGGAGGGGCAACAGAGCACTGAGGGGTGCATGTGAGAGGATGGGGGTATTGTGGGGTCAGTGGGACAGAACACTAAGAGGTGCATGTGAGACGATGGGCTGTTGGGGGTGTGGTGGGGGACAGGGGAGGTAGGGGGCTTTTTTTTACTTGTGAGCTCGTTAATACTTTAATAATAGATTAATATTATAGTATTATTATAACAAGGGCATAGACAGACGGCCGTATAACTCATGCGAGGATCGTACTGCAATCCTCGGACTTGCTGGTACCGCTCCTGACATGAGCGCGACTGCCATGTATAATATATGGTATATACAGCGTAGTGTCGCATACACTGCTGTATTATATAATATACAACAGTTCTAATGCTCCATACCTAATATGCAGTATAATATAAAGTGTATATGATGTAACCTGTATAAGATGCGACATTGGCTTGCCCCCCCTAGTTTTGATCCTGGGTACGCCCATGTATTACATCAATATTAAAACATCTTGTTAAATTAAAACATAGCCATCTATTTATATGCGCATGTACAGAGCATTATTATGCATCAAACCAATATTGGTAAGGCATATCCAATAGAAAGGCCACAGTATATCAAGGAAATATATAAAACAATTATTTCATAATTATATATTGCGAAAAAAAAACTCACAAAATATTGTGCAAAACTGCAAAAAATTGTGCAAAATAGCAATGATATGTGCAAAAGGGCAAAAAAGTCGTGACTCACTTAAATGCTTCACTATATATGGAAAATTAATATTAGTGCCAAAATAGTTGATAAGAAAAATATCTTGTGCAAGATAAATGAAATATATACTAAATACCTAAGTGCATTGTGAGTAACAGAGGGCAAAGACCGCCCAAATATCTACAATAAAGTGCAAGAACACAAACTACTGTGACTGCTAAAGTGACCAATTGCTCAATAGTAAGCGATTTGCTGGAAAGTGAGAAAATTTTCTTTTCTTTATACCTTCAATGACTGTGCCTTTAAGGGATGCCAAGCTCTGTCTCCCCGCACTACCCGACGTGCGTTTCGGAGAAACTTCCTTCGTCTGGGGCTCAATGGGGGCTCTGGGGCTTCGTTTGGTCTAATGCATGAAAATATCACTACAATATAAGAAACTGGCCTCTCTAACATTCACTTCAGCCAGGGAGTAAAAATGTTCTGCATCCAGGACTTGTTGACCCACATAAGATTTTGCTATCATCGTTGCATATCAAGTTGGGCCTAAGGCCTCTTTTACACATCCGTTTTTTCCCTTCAGTCAAAATCCGTCGTTTTGTGAAAAAAATGGATCCTGCAATTGATGCTGCAGAATCCATTTTTTTCTCATAGAGTTGCATTAGCGACAGATGTGATGGCCATACGTTTCATCCGTCTTTTCATGGATCCGTCGAAAAATCATTGTTTGTTGGCTGGAAAAAATGGACTTTAGAACGTTTTTTATGTACGTCGAAAAGGCGTACAAGGACGGATCCAGCGGCATCCGTCATAGGCTATAATGGTAGCCTATGGGCACTGGATCCGTCAGTGGACGGATTCCAGCGACGGATTCCGTTTTTCCACTCTGAGCATGCCGGGAACTATTCCTATTGCATTTTTGGTCTCTCTCTCTCTCTCTGCTGCATGTGTCAAGGTTCAAAAGTTCATGACGGATCTGTCATGATAACTGATCCGTCGCATCAGTTTTTTACAATCTGCACTGGATCCGTCTCTTTGCAACTTTGACGGATTGTGACTGATTGTAAAAAACAGATGTATGTAAGAGGCCTAAGGAAGAACTTGGTGAAGGCAATGGATAAAAATGCAAAAGCATTCAAGCATCTCATTAATACATTTCCAAGGTTGAGTGACACAAAGATAAAGGAAGGCGTTTTTATTGGACCTCAAATTCGTAAGTTTCTTCAAGATGAAGAGTTTCTCTGTGTGTTGTAAAGCAAGCAAAGGGCTGCATGGGTAGCATTCGCATTAGTGGTAACTAATTTTTGGGCAAATTCAATAGCAGACAACTATGAAGGATTTTGTCTGTAACATGCCCTTAACCCCTCTCTGACATCAGACGTACTATCCCGTCCATGAAACCCATGCCAATCTGACCATGGACAGGATAGTACGTCATAGGCGATCAGCTGCTCTCCCGGGGGGAGCGCAGCTAATCGCCGCCAGGTGTCAGCTGATTATCACAGCTGACACCCGGGACTGTGTGTCAGGAGTGTCTCCCTGCGCGCTCCCCTGAGACCCTCAGAACAGCGCGATGTGTCGCGCTGTTCCGAGGGACTCTCCTCACTGCAGGACCCCGGATCCATGATGGCCTCTGGGTCCTGCAGGGAGGCGGCTTCCTCAGTGCCTGCTGAGAGCAGGCACTGAGAAGCCTGCATCAGTGCCAGAGCGATCGCTGGTGTGACAGAGTGCTGTGCACACTGTTACACCAGCGATCTGACATTTTACAGTGATGTCCCACCGTGGGACAAAGTAATAAAGTGAAAAAAATAAAAATAAACATGTTTTAAAAAAAATTCCAAAATAAATTAAAAAAAAAAATATTCCCCAAAAAATTCATTTTTTCCTGTAAATAAAAAAAAACAAAACAATATAAGTACACATATTTGGTATCGCCGCGTCCGTAACGACCCGCCCTATAAAACTGTCCCACTAGTTAACCCCTTTAAAGAACCCCTTAAAATTAAAAAAAAAAAGCAAAAAAATCAATGCTTTATCATCATACCGCCGAACAAAAAGTGGAATAACACACGATCAAAAAGACCGATATAAATAAACATGGTACCAATGAAAATGTCATCTTGTCCCGCAAAAAACGAGCTGCCATACTGCATCATCAGCGAAAAAATATAAAAGTTATAGCTCGCAGGATAAAGCGATGCAAAAATAATTATTTTTTATATAAAATTGTTTTTATTCTATAAAAGCACCAAAACATAAAAAATGATATAAATGAGGTATCGCTGTAATCGTACTGACCCGAAGAATAAAACTGCTTTATCAATTTTACCACACACGGAATGGTATAAACACCTCCCCCAAAAGAAATTCATGAATTGCTGATTTTTGTTCATTCAAACATCCCAAAAATCAAAATAAAAAGCGATCAAAAAATGTCACGTGCTCAAAAATGGTACCAATAAAAACGTCAACTCGTACCGCAAAAAATAAGATCTCACATGACTCTGTGGGCCAAAATATGCAAAAATTATAGCTCTCAAAATGTGGTGATGCAAAAACTATTTTTTGCAATAAAAAGCGTCTTTTAGAGTGACAGCTGCCAATCATAAAAACCCGCTATAAATAGTAAATCAAACCCCCCTTTATAACACCCTTAGATAGGGAAAATAATTTAAAAAATTGTATTTATTTCCATTTTCCCGTTAGGGTTAGGGTTGCAGCTAAAGTTAGGGTTAGGGTTGGCGCTAAAGATAGGGTTAGGGTTGGGATTAGGGGTGTGTTAGGGTTAGGTTTGTGGTTAGGGTTGGGACTAGGGTTAGGGGTGTGTTGGGGTTAGGGTTGGAGTTAGAATTTGGGGGTTTCCGCTGTTTAGGCACATCAGGGGCTCTCCAAATGTGACATGGCATCTGATCTCAATTCCAGCCAATTCTGCGTTGAAAAAGTCAAACGGTGCGCCTTCACTTCTGAGCTCTGCCATGCGCCCAAACAGAAGTTTACCCCCACATATGGGGTACCAGCGTACTCTGGACCCCAACAGTTATTGTGCAATTTGTCCTATTTCTTCTGTTACCCTTGGGAAAATAAAAAACTGGGGGCGAAAATATCATTTTTGTAAAAAAAAATTATTTTTTTGTTTTTACGGCTGTACGTTATAAACTTCTGTGAAGCACTTGGGGCTTCAGAGCGCTCACCACACATCTAGATAAGTTCCTTGTGGGGTCTATTTTCCAAAATAGGGTCACTTGTGGGGGGTTTCCACTGTTTAGGCGCATCAGGGGCTCTCCAAATGTGACATGACGCCCCCAGACCATTCCATCAAAGTCTGCAATCCAAAACGTCACTACTTCCCTTCCGAGCCCTGACTTGCGCCCATACAGTAGTTTTCTCCCACATATTGGGTATCAGCGTACTCAGGACAAATTGGACAACAACTTTTGGGTCCAATTTCTCCTGTTACCCTTTTGAAAATAAAATATTGGGGGCGAAAAAATCATTTTTGTAAAAAAAAGGATTTTTTATTTTTACGGCTGTACACTATAAACTTCTGTGAAGCACTTCGGGGTTCAAAGTGCTCACCACACATCTAGATAAGTTCCTTGTGTGGTCTATTTTCCAAAATGGGGTCACTTGTTGGGGATTTCCACTGTTTAGGCGCATCAGGGGCTCTCCATATGCGACATGACGCCCCCAGACCATTCCATCAAAGTCTGCAATTCAAAACGTCACTACTTCTCTTCCGAGCCCTGATGTGCGCCCATACAGTAGTTTTCTCCCACATATTGGGTATCAGCATACTCAGGACAAATTGGACAACAACTTTTGGGGTCCAATTTCTCATGTTACCCTTCTAAAAATAAAATATTGGGGGCGAAAAAAATCATTTTTGTAAAAAAAAAAAAGGATTTTTTATTTTTACGGCTGTACGTTATAAACTTCTGTGAAGCACTTCAGGGTTCAAAGTGCTCACCGCACATCTAGATAAGTTCCTTGAGGGGTCTATTTTCCAAAATGGGGTCACTTGTGGGGGGTTTCCACTGTTTAGGCGCATCAGGGGCTCTCCAAATGCGACATGACGCCCCCAGACCATTCCATCAAAGTCTGCAATCCAAAACGTCACTACTTCCCTTCCGAGCCCCAACGTGTGCCCATACAGTAGTTTTCTCCCACATATTGGGTATCAGCGTACTCGGACATATTGGACAACAACTTTTGTGGTCAATTTCTCTGTTACCATGGGAATAAAAATTAGTGACTAAAAGATAATTTTTGTGGAAAAAATAGTATTTTTATTTTCATGCCATGCATTATAAACTTGTGTGAAGCACTTGGGGTTTCAAAGTGCTCACCAAAGATCTAGATAAGTTCCTTAGCGGGTCTAATTTCCAAAATGGGGTCACTTGTGGGGGGTATCCACTGTTTAGGCTCATCTGGGGCACTGCAAACGGAACATGACCCCCATCAACGTCTGCATTCCAAAACGTTACTACTTCCTTTCCAAGCCCTGCCGTGCGCCCAAACAGTTTCCCCCCCACATATGGGGTATCAGCGTACTCAGGACAAATTGGACAATAACTTTTGGGGTCCAATTTCCTTGGGAAAAATCAAAAATTTGGGACTAAAAAATCATTTTTGTGGAAAATTGTTTGGTTTTTTTTTCACACCCAGGCATTATAAACTTTTGTGAAACACTTTGGGGTTCAAAGTGCTCACAACAGATCTAGATAAGTTCCTTAGGGGGTCTAGTTTCCAAAATGGTGTCACTTGTGGGGAGTTTCCACTGTTTAGGCGCATCAAGGGCTCTCCAAACGCGACGTGGCGTCCAATTTCAATTCCAGCCAATTTTAGTTTGAAAAAGTCAAACAGCGCTCCTTCCCTTACGAGCTCTGCCGTGTGCCCAAACAGTGGTTTTCCCCCACATATGGGGTATTGGCATACTCAGGAGAAATTGTACAACAACTTTATCTGTCCATTTTCCCCTTTTACCCTTGTGAAAATAAAAAAAAGTTTGTAAAAGATCATTTTTGTGGCTAAAAAGTTAAATATTCATTTTTTCCTTCCACGTTGCTTCAGCTCCTGTGAAGCAACTGAACGGTTAATAAAATTCTTGAATGTGGTTTTGAGTACCTTGAGGGGTGCAGTTTTTAGAATGGTGTCACTTTTTGTTTTCTTCTGCTATATAGACCCTCAAAGTGACTTCAAATGCGAGGTGGTCCCTAAAAAAAATGGCTTTGTAAATTTTGTTGTAAAAATGAGAAATCGCTGGTCAACTTTTATCCCTTATAATTTCCTAACAAACAAAAATTTTGGTTCCAAAATTGTGCTGATGTAAAGTAGACATGTGGGAAATGTTATTTCTTAACTATTTTGTGTGACATATTTCTCTATTTTAAGGGAATAAAAATTCAAAGTTTGAAAATTGCAAAATGTTCAAAATTTTCGCCATATTTGCGTTTTTTCAAAAAAAACGCAAGTTATATCGAAGAAATTTTACCACTAACGTGAAGTACAATATGTCACGAGAAAACAATCTCAGAATCGCGAAGATCCGTTGAAGCGTTCCAGAGTTATAACCTCATAAAGAGACAGTGGTCAGAATTGTAAAAATTGGCACGGTCATTAACGTGCAAACCACCCTTGGGGGTGAAGGGGTTAAAAATTAAATTCTTAAATTCGCATGTAGACTTTTCTCCACTAAACTGCGTAGCAGTGAGCGATGAGCATGGTGAGAGATTTCACCAAGATATTGCGGCTATGGAGAAAAGATATCAAGGAAAATGGAATCCATCAATACTTGCTGAATACTGTTGGACAAATGTAAGAGATGATCAGATGCAGGCGTACAAGAGACAATCAAAAAATAGTTCTCGCTGAATGAGGACCACATTTTGTAGTGCAAATTCTGTAACTTTATAATTCGCAATAGTGGTTAGACAGGTTTTAGTTGTGTGAATTGTTGCTAAGTTTCCTCTGAATAAATATCGGAAAATTGGCATAAAAATATTCTGCATCTTTGTTTGCAAAAATAATAATGTTTGAAAGTACTGAAACTTTTATTCATTAATTATATTTAGCAGTAAAAGGAAGACTCTCTCATATCAAGAAACAAGAGCCAACTTAACATTTTCACTGTCAGATTTGAATTCAGGAGGTCAAAATCATTAAAAAATGGCTCATTTCATAACTGAACCTGACAACTTTTGAAAATATGAAGAACAGTGTTACCTAAGGCTTGTCCCATGCCCAACCTTCCCATTTTCCTGTTTCCCTCGTCTCCAAAACCATTTAAAAAACAAATAAAGATTACTTGAAGCAGGTGGGAAAATTATTCTATTTTACAACAGATCGGTTCATGCATTGTACTGTAGTTGTATTTTTCCACCTTAACTGCTATGTAACTATAAGTGAATGTAAGCCTTGTTCTCCTCCTTAAACTGTGTTACTATTTCTTTTTACTATATTATGTTGTGAGGGGTAGATTGCATAAGGTTTGCTTTTACTTGTCACAACAAATTAAGACAAAAATAGATTTGGTGGTTGTTAAAATGAATTATGTAGTCTACAATTGATTCTCTGTGGTGAAATGCTGCTTTTCAAACGTTCTAATGTATATTGTGGGTAATATCAATTATGAAAACACAAGAGAGTGTTGTGGCTTGTGGGTATTATACCAGCCAACAAGATATGTTTTGATGGAAATCCTTTTTGCTTTGAACAGTTAAATAAATAATAGTAGCAAAATGACAAGAATTTCTGTGTTTCTCGATAAAACATAATGTGTGTGAGGTTCTGCTACAGTGGGTACGGAAATTATTCAGACCCCTTTAAATTTAATTTTTTCACTCTTTGTTTCATTACAGACAGTGGGTAAATTCAAAAAAGTTCATTTTTTTCATTAATGTACACTCTGCACCCCATCTTGACTTCAAAAAACAGAGATGTAGAAATTTTTGCAAATTTATTAAAAAAGAAAAACTGAAATATCACATGGTTATAAGTATTCAGACCCTTTGCTCAGTATTGAGTAGAAGCACCCTTTTGAGCTAGTACAGCCATGAGTCTTCTTGGGAATGATGCAACAAGTTTTTCACACCTGGATTTGGGGATCCTCTGCCATTCTTCCTTGCAGATCTTCTCCAGTTCCATCAGGTTGGATGGTGAACGTTGGTGGACAGCCATTTTCAGGTCTCTCCAGAGATGATCAATTGGGTTTAGGTCAGGGCTCTGGCTGGGCCAGTCGAGAATGGTCACAGAGTTGTTCTGAAGCCACTCCTTTGTTATTTTAGCTGTGGGCTTAGGGTCATTGTCTTGTTGGAAGGTGAACCTTCAGCCAAGTCTGAGGTCCAGAGCACTCTGGAAGAGGTTTTCATCCAGGATATCTCTGTACTTGGCCGCATTCATGTTTCCTTCAATTGCAACCAGTCGTCCTGTCCCTGCAGCTGAAAAACACCCCTATAGCATGATGCTGCCACCACCATGTTTCACTGTTGGGATTGTATTTGGCAGGTGATGAGCAGTGCCTGTTTTTTTCCACACATACCGCTTAGAATTATCACCAAAAAGTTCTATATTCATTCTAATCAGACCAGAGAATCTTATTTCTCATAGTCAGGGAGTCCTTCATGTGTTTTTTAGCAAACTCTATGCAGGCTTTCATATGTCTGGCACTGAGGAGAGGCTTCTATCGGGCCACTCTGCCATAAAGGCCTGACTGGTGGAGGGCTGCAGTAATATTTTATTTTGCGAAGCTTTCTCCCATCTCCTTACTGAATCTGTGGAGTTCAGCCACAGTGAACTTGGGGTTCTTCTTTACCTTTCTCACCAAGGCTCTTGTCCCACGATTGCTCAGATTGACTGGACGGCCAGGTCTAAGAAGACTTCAGGTGGTCCCAAACTTCTTCCATTTAAGGATTATGGAGGCCACTGTGCTCTTAGGAACCTTGAGTACTGCAGAAATTCTTTTGTAACCTTGGCCAGATCTGTGCCTGCCACAATTCTATCTCTGAGCTTCTTGGCCAGTTCCTTTGACCTCATGATTCTCCTTTGGTTTGACATGCACTGTGAGCTGTGATGTCTTATATAGACAGGTGTGTGCCTTTCCAAACAAAGTTCTATCAGTTTAATTAAACATGGCTGGACTCCAATGAAGGAGTAGAACCATCTCAAGGAGGATCAGAAGGAAATGGACAGCATGTGACTTAAATAGGAGTGTCTGAGCAAAGGGTCTAAATACTTATGACCATGTGATATTTCAGCTTTTCTTTTTTAATAAATTTGCAAAAATGTCTACATTTCTGGGTTTTTTTTTCAGTCAAGATGGGGTGCAGTGCAGAGTGTACATTAATGAGAAAAAAATGAACATTTTTTGAATTCACCAAATGACTGCAATGATACAAAGAGTGAAAAATTTAAAGGGGTCTGAATACTTTCCGTACTCACTAACATATTTTGCGCCTATCCTTTATGACTAGTGATGTTTACTGATATGCTAATTATGCATTGTCTAGGCCAGATTATTTGTTGAGTTTGAAAACAAAGGAAGAAAAACTATACAAATAGCTTAAATAATCAAGTAATGCTACTTGAGCTCATCTCCATTCTTACCCTTTATGTAAATACTGAATGTAGGACACTTGTTAAATATAAAGAGATTATATGCCTCTGTATAGAGAGACAGAGATTCAGCCAAGACATCCAGAGATTCTCTACAGGACTGCAGCCTCTTGGCATCATGACATCATGACATCATGGCTCCATCACGAGGGACACAGATTTATTATTCTACAGGATGCCAGCTTAGGGGACTTTGGCCCTGGCTAGAAGAGTAGTCCATTGACCATTGCTGAACCATGGATATGTTGTGAAACCCAGGTTGGGACCATCCGGTCACCTGGCACCTATGGATACGTTTAGAGAAACCAGGTTGGGACCATCCGATCACCTGGCACCTATAAATACATTTGGAGAAACCAGGCTGGGCTCATCCACTCACCTGGAATCTATGGATATGTGGGAGAAACCAGGTCGGGACCATCATTATTTGCAGGTTTCTGCTAATTAGATTTCGGTGCACATGGGCCGGACTGTGTTCTGGGTCTTCTCTCCCCTTTTTCTGTTTCCCAGGCTCCTCCGCCTGCCTCCACCTTTGAATGACCTGACTCTTCTATTTGAAATCTCTGCAGTGACTTGTCATTGCTAGACAAGATTCACAGACAGGGAGTAGAAGACCTAATTAGTAGAAAACTTCAAATGACTTAATAAATATTACTGTGTAAATGTAACGTGGATGAGGGATGGCCACAGGAAGAGGAGTACAATAATCAGAAAACACACGACTAGAAAATATAATATGAATATTTACTGACCACTTTATAAAACAAGGAAAGGCTCATAGGTAAATAATAATTAAGTAATAAATACAATGACAGCAGTTATTCTCAATAACACCAACTAAGAGTATACGTGGTACACTTAAACAGAATTAGCAGTTATATTTGAGCAAAATACAATACAATTAACCCTTTCAATGTATAAATCAATAAAATTATAGTGTTGTGCCAATACTTTAGTAATTGCCTACTCTGAGCAGTTTTTGAAGTGTCTCTAACAGAAAAGGCCTTTTCTCCTAACGCAGTTTTTCTCAACTCCAGTCCTCAGGACCCACCAACAGGTCATGTTTTCAGGATTTCCTTAGTATTGCAAAGGTGATGGAATTAATGCTTGGCAGGTGATAAAATTATCACCTGTGCAATACTAAGGAAATCCTGAAAACATGACCTGTTGGTGGGTCCTGAGGACTGGAGTTGAGAAACACTGTCCTAATGGGACCACTATATATGGCTATTAATATATGCACATATATTCAGATATAATATGGTACTGGTACCTCCTGAGACTGAAGTAGAAGGGTCCTTGCTGGGCTGAGTCCCACATAATCAAAAACTCCCTCTTGAAGGTCTTAGGGAACGCCGATCTTTCCAACACAGGGCTTCTATAAGTTCTTAGAGATAATTCCTCACGTGGCTTACCCAAGATGCTGTGTACTTGGTTGTCCTCACCGAGTCTGCTCATGTCAAGCTGAAAAACGCATCCCAGAATCACAAATAACATATCGAGAGTCACACCGTCCTATCCAGGCTTTCTCCAAAAATCTGTAGCTTCACTTCCACCCGGACTCTCCTTCGACAACTCCCAATCGCCCACCAATTCACAAAAAAGCCTGTGCTTCAACTCTGGCCAGGTCATATATTGTATCAAAAATCTGCAACAATACAGTAAACTGTGATTAACCCTTATGTTCCACCCCCAGGGCCGTATTTGCCACTAGGCACTCGAGGGCACGTGCCTAGGGTGGGACTCTGTGGGGGGGCGGCACCTGAGCAAGAATTTTTTTCTTTATTTTTGGTCAGGGGGTCGGCCCTCCCCTTGCTTCCCTCACCCCCCCATCATTATACTCACCTCCTCCTGCTGAAGCTCCGATGGTCCAGCGCCGATATCTTCTTCCTGTACTGAGCGCGCGGTCACTCTTCTTCCTGTACTGAGCGCGCGGTCACTCGTGGTACCGCTTATTAAGCTCATGAATATGAATGCCACTCCACTCTCATAGGCGTGGCGTCCATATTCATGAGCTTAATGAGGGGTACCACGTGACGTGTGACCGCGCGCTCATACAGGAAGAAGATGTCGGCGTTGGACCATCGGAGCTGCAGCAGGAGCCAGAGGAGGTGAGTATGATGATGGGGGAATGAGAGCTGGGGGCCGGGGGAGGAATGAGTGCTGGGGCAGTGGGGAGGAATGAGCGCTGGGGTAGTTGGGGGGAGTGAGCGCTGGGGCAGTGGAGAGGAATGAGCGCTGGGGCAGTGGGGGGGAGTGAGCGCTGGGGCAGTGGGGAGGAATGAGCGCTGGGGCCAGAGGAGGAATGAGCGCTGAGGTGGGGAATGAGTGCTGCGGGGGAATGAGCGCTGTACTAATGTAAAAGAGGAGGTTGGACAGAAATGACATCACAAATCTTTTTTTTTTGTTAAATAACATCTTTATTTAGCTTACAAAAAGGCATACAAATCTGCATGTAAAAAATGCATCAAATAAGCACCTGCATTTTCTGCCAAGAGATGCGGATTATGTACGTAAACTTCTGCAGACAAATCTGCAATGTGTGCACATACCATAAGGCTATGTTTCCACGTTCAGGAAACGCTGCAGAGAGGACACAGCTCTGTCCAAAGCTTTGCCGGCTTTTGTACGCGCGGTGATTCCACATGTGTTCATTGAACCGTGTGGAATCACCGCATCCTATACATAGGACGGTGTTATTTATCTTGTGTAGACTGAGCGTCTCCGCGAGATAAATAGACATGCTGCGGTCTAGAAAGACGCGCCACATGTGCATATACGCAGGTCTGCCACCTGCATCTTTGTACGCATAGTGGATATGGGATTTCATAAAATCCCCTCCACTATGCTGTAACATCTGGACGCTGCGGATTGGACTCTGTGGCTGTTCTCAGCATCCAAACCGCAGCGCTTCCTGAACGTGGAAACGTACCCTAAATATATCTCTGCCTCTGGACATTATATAGTATAGATTTGCCTGAACTGTACATTATTATAAATCTACTACCTGAGCATTATATATTATAGATCACCCTGGTCATTATATATAATAGATTGTACGTCATATATTACAGATAATACTGTACATTTTATACTATAGTTCTCCTTGTACATTATATATTATAGATCTATAATAAATAATATACCGGGAGATCTATAAGATAAATTGTCCAGATTTATATGTAAGTATCTGTTTAAACTCAGACATATGAATAAGGCATTAGTCAGAGACTGGGCAGTAATAGAAAAATAAAATCCATCTAGTAATACTCCAATGTCTGCTGGACATGGTGTGGGGAGAGTTTCTAGTTCCGTTAGTACACAGACACCAGACTTCTTGCTGTTAACCAGTTAATGTTTTCTTGTCCACCACACTGCAGTGTCAAAAGAGGAAGACAGCGAGACAGGCAGCAACATCACATCAGAGAGCTCTTGACCTCGAAACAGAAAATCCTCAGATCCTGGTATTGTAACCTAATATTAAGAATAATATTTATTCATTGATATTGCGCTATTAACTCCACAGCACTTTACATACATCATCAACACTGTCCCCATTGGGGCTCACAATCTAAACATCCTATTTGTATGTCTTTTGAGTGTGGTAGGAAACAACTGTCTTTGAAAGAGCTACATGGGCACACACATAGATTCGGTCTCATTCATTCCCTATGGGACTTGCAAACATGTGCGGCACTTCCGGTGAGACAAAAAAACACTGCTAGAAGCGTTTTTTTTTCCGTTGCTGCAAGTATCGGATTTGCGGGATCGCGTCATAACCGCGAGTGTCGCACATGTCTGCAAGTCGCATAGGGAATGAATGAGGCCGAATGCAGTGTTGCCATAAGTGATCCGTTACGTGGCAGATCTGGAAAAACTGCCGGATCTGCCGCAAATGGCAAAAATCGCTGATGTGCAAGTAGCCTAAGTCACTGACGACAGTGTCTGCATTAGTCATACTCACCAATGGGGAAGGCAGAACGAAAAGTGCCTAGGGCAGCATAAACTCTAAATACGGCCCTGTCCACCCCACTAACATAGTGATGTCTCAGCAAGAACAGCATCAGAACAGAGATCTGACCCCCCTCAAAGTAATTTAGGAGGTACCTTTGTGAAAGGTTGCTCACTGTGGAACGCTCCTACCTACACAAGCCAGCAAGGTCCAAGGACTCTAGAACCCTCAGCTTATCTCTCCCTCTGTACAGTAGTTACAGATCTGGTTCGGGTGCAATAGCTGTATTGTCTGTTATGCTTGACGTGACCGGTACAGTCCACCAATAGTCATCATCATAATCTTTCACTAAGGGTCTGTTTTTCCTGCTGGACTAAGGCTGAGGTTGTCTCGAGGAGTCGATGAAACAACAGAGGAGAAGCATGTTCCAATGTAGTCGGCGTACTGGACAGGATCTGTCTTTTCACTTCACATCGCAAACTGGTCCATTTGGAATTACCTGCTTCAACATCTTGTAGGGTTTCGACTCCAAGCGAACATCCAACTTTCCTATGGTAGTCTTTACACGAACCAGTACTCTGTTCCCAGGTGTGACACAAACCAGTACTCTGTTCCCAGGTGTGAACCGCTCAGTTTGAACTGGATTATGGTGTAGGAGTAACTGATTTTGTTGTTTGTCTCCTATGAACTGGTGAATTGTTTTCAGTCTGATTCGGTGCTCCTGCACCTATGAATCTGTAGAGCGGTGTTTTTCTTGGATTGGAGTTAAGTTCGGACACTTCTTTTCAGGCCTTTCCGAATAGTTACATGTAGGGAATGTAACCAGTAGTGCTGGTGATCAGTTATTGCAGACCTAGAGCAGTTCAAGCAAATGTTCCAGCCACCACAATTTCTTGTCTTCCTCTAGGGTCTGAAGCATCTGCAGCAGTGTTCAATTAAATTGCTCACAGGAGCCATTTCTTGTGCATAATACAGTGCTGTTCAGAACCTCTGAATCCCATAGATCTCATACAGCTTTTCCATGATGTGAGACAGTGACCGGCATTATTGTAAATGGCCGGTATGTGTCGCATAGAATCATAGAATCATAAATTGGTAGAGTCGGAAGGGACCTCCTGGGCCATCTGGTCCAACCCCCTGCTCAAAGCAGAATTCTCTAAATCATCCCAGACAGATGTCTGTCCAGCCTCTGTTTGAAGACTTCCATTGAAGGAGAACTCACCACCTCTCGTGGCAGCCTGTTCCACTCATTGATCACCCTAACTGTCAAAAAGTTTTTTCTAATATCTAATCTGTGTCTCCTCCTATTCAGTTTCATCCCATTGCTTCTAGTCTTTCCTTGTGCAAATGAGAATAAAGATGATCCTTCTACAATGTGACAGCCCTTGAGATATTTGTAGACAGCTATTAAGTCTCCTCTCAGTCTTCTTTTTTGCAAGCTAAACATTCCCAAATCCTGCAACAGTTCCTCATAGGACATGGTTTGCAGACCGGTCACCATTCTGGTGGCTCTTCTCTGAACTTGCTCCAGTTTGTTGATGTCTTTTTTAAAATGTGGTGCCCAAAACTGGACACAGTATTCCAGATGAGGTCTGACCAAAGAGTAGTAGAGGGCAATAATGACCTCACGTGATCTAGACTGTATGCTTCTGTTGATACATCCTAGAATTGTATTTGCCTTTTTTGCTGCTGCATCACACTGTTGACTCATGTTCAGTCTGTGATCAATTAGTATACCCAAGTCTTTTTCACATGTGCTGTTACTTAGCCCTATTCCTCCCATTTTGTATATGCTTTTTTCATTTTTATTGTGCAGATGTAGTACTTTTCATTTTTCCCTGTTTAAAACCATTCTGTTAGTTGCTGCCCACTGCTCCAGTCTATTTATATCTTTTTGAATCCTCTCTCTCTTCTCTAGTATTAGCTACCCCTCCTAGCTTTGTGTCATCAGCAAATTTGATCACTGTACCCACAATTCCTTCATCTAAATCATTGATAAAGATGTTGAACAATACAGGGCCCAAACCAGAGCCTTGTGGTACCCCACTTGAGACATTCTTCCAACTGGATGTGCAGCCATTTACGACCACTCATTGGGTCCAATCACTAAGCCAGTTATGAATCCACCTAACAGTTGCCTTGTCCATTCCATACTTAGTCATTTTTTCAATAAGGATTCTGTGAGATACTTTGTCAAATGCTTTGCTGAAGTCAAGATATACTATATCTACAGCATTTTCCTGATCCACCCAGTCAGTGATTCTGTCATAGAAGGAAATTAAGTTAGTCTGACATGACTTATTAGTTACAAACCCATGCTGACTCTGTTTAATCACTTCATTCTTATCCAGGTACTTGCATACATGTTCTTTAATAATTTGTTCAAAGATCTTTCCTGGTATAGAAGTCGCAGAGGAGGTCCTCTGCGCTGTAAGCCAGTAATGTTGCTCTGGGACCTGTAATCCTATGAGCCTTGTTTTTGTTTATAAGGGAGGCTTACAGGGTTAGCCGGGAAGCTGGGTGGGACTGGCTAACCACACACAACTCCCACCTATGGGGTTGGCTTCAGCTACATAATGTGACTGAGGTTTTGGTCACATAGTGTAGGATGTAAGGTCCTGGAAGGCCTGTGTGTTGAAAGGTCCTATGAGTGGACGGACTTACTGAAGAGCACATGGTGAGGCCGTGTACCCGGATGGTCTCTGTGTTGGAAGTTCCCACAAGGGGACTGGATTCCTGAAGAGCACCGGGTGAGACCATGTGTGTGCAAAGTCTGTGATGGCACTACATTGGGGAAGTTACCGACCTTCTGAGGGTCTGGAACTGTCGGGAGTGCTCTGGTCGCAGGGACGGTGATCCCTTTAAGGCAACTTCCCTGGGAGAGAGGACTGATAAGGAGTCAGCGTGTGGAGCAGGAGCTCCTGTAAGGTAACTCCAGACAAGGGGGTTATGGTAACAGCAGACAAGTAACTTCTATCAGAACAGACTGTTGGTGCTTGTTGTACTCTGTGGACGTTAATGAACTGTTCAGCGTGCGGTCTCCCACGATAAATGGACAAAGAGAAGTCCGGCGTGTTTAGCGACTGTAATCTAAAGCCGTATATTATGAAATGCCATGGACTATGTGTGAGGTCTGTGAAGTGTAACATGGCCTACAGGGTTTATGCTCTGCTGATAAACAGGAAAGACTGTATGTGAGAAAACCGTTCCTGTGTGCTTTAATCCCGTTGCCAAGCACGTGTCCCCCAGCACATATAGTGAGTGATATCTTACAATGACTATAAAGCATGCTCCTTGGTCAGAGTGAATCGTCCTCGGACATCTGTATACCTGAATAAAGTGTTTATTCATGACCTTAGCCAGCGTCTCTGCAGTTTGGTAATGATCCTTCATTACTAAACAGTACTCTAGCCCTAATGTGGCAGGCCTGACTAGAAGATATAATCAATCATCAAGATTTCCAGGGTTGTGATTGACCCAATGACTTGAGTCGGCGCTCTCTGCTCCGGTGTTTTCGCCAGTTTGCAAGCTCTGCATTGCTGACAGACTTCTCTGATGATCAGCTCCAGCTGAGGACAGTGCACAGATTGTTGAATCCAATTGTATATTTTCTCTGGACTGAAATGGGAACTTTTCACATGGCCCTCCTTAACCAAACTCCGAACTAGGCTGCTAGGAAACATGACTTATACATTAGGCCATTTTTAACATGGAGTCTTTCCCACTGGTGGAGAATCTTCTAACCATGGAATAACAATTCAGCCGGATTCATCACTGAAGGCCATTCCCCTTCTAGTAGCCAGTCCTTGATCATCCAGATTACAGGGTCGTCATTTTGTGTCTGAACCCATTCGGTCTGTATCCTGCTGAGCAATACCATCTGGCCTGCTGTTACTCCATTAGTCTTGGCTACAGAGGCAATGAGTTTCACGTGACCTAAGTCCAGTATCTCCATCTCTTCTTCTTCTTCATCCACTTCTCTGGAGGAAACAGAAAGAGTGACTCAAGACAAAGTGTTAGCATTAGCATTCACTTTGCCGGAACAGTACTTGATGGAGTAATTAAACTTCGCCATTTGGGTGACCCACCTCTGTTCAAGGGCCCTCATCTTTGACCTTTGCAGATAAGCCAATGAATTATTGTCAGTCCAGACCAAGACGTGTGTTCCAGTGAAGTATTCGGAGAACTTTTCGGTCATGGCTCAGAGTAGCGCCAACAGCTCCAACTTAAAGGAACTATAGTTATCTGGGTTTCGCTTGGAGTTTCTCAAAGACCGACTGCCATACGCTAGCCAGTACCGCTCCCAATTCTTGAAGACTTCTGTCTGTATATAGAATGAATGGACAATCATATTGAGCCTATGCCAACATCAGGGTATTGGTCAAAGTTTCTTTAAGCTGATACAGGACTCGTTGTTGGGAGGGTCCACAGGCAATGGGTCTATTCTTTGGGACTTTTGCGGTCCCCTTCAGAAACTTGAGAAGAGACTTGACTATCTTACCGAAGTTCGAGATGAAGAGTCGATAATATTCTGTTTGTCCCAGGAAGGCTCGCAGCTCTCAAAGAGTCTGTGGCAGAGGTCATTTCCTTACAGCTCCTACTTTGCTTACAGCCAGGTTGACTCCACCCAAAGACACCATGTGCCCTAGATATTTGATTTCTGTCTGAAACAAATGACACTTTCGGTGCTTCAACTTCAGACCATGGGCATGAAGACTGGTTAGTACTTGTCGTAGTCTTCGTAGTTGTTGCTCAAATATGGGTGCATCAACGATGATGTGGTCCAGATAGAACAAGATGGATTCAAAATTCAGCTCTTCCAAACAGTGCTTCGTTAACCGCTGTAACATCCCAGGTGCATTGATGACTCTGAAAGGCATTCTATTGAACTTATACAGGCCCATTGGTAAAATGAAAGCTGTCTTGGGCTTATCTCTTTCAGCCACCAGAACCTGCCAGTAGCCACTTGCCAGATCTAAGGTGGAGAAATACTTGGCCTGTCAAAGCACAGTCAAGGACTCTTCCACTCTAGGCAAAGAGTAAGTGTCTTGTATGGTGACACTATTCCAATAGCCACGCCAATCATTTTGATAGTCTATAGTATGCATAAAAACATATACAGGGCCTACGAAAGTATTCGGCCCCCTGGAACTTTTCATCCTTTTCCCACATATCATGCTTCAAACATCAAGATACCAAATGTTAATTTTTGGTGAAGAATCAAAAACAAGTGGGACACAATTGTGAAGTTGAACAAAATTTATTGGTTATTTTAAATTTTCATGGAAATACAAAAGCTGAAAAGTGGGGCGCACAATATTATTCAGCCCCTTTATTTTCAGTGCAGCAAACTCACTCCAGAAGTTCATTGTGGATCTCTGAATGATCCAATGTTGTCCTAAATGACTAATGATGATAAATATAATCCACCTGTATGTAATCAAGTCTCCGTATAAATGCACCTGCTCTGTGATAGTCTCAGGGTTCTGTTTGAAGCACAGAGAGCATCATGAAGACCAAGGAACACAACAGGCAGGTCCGTGATACTGTTGTGGAGAAGTTTAAAGCCGGATTTGGATACAAAATGATTTCCAAAACTTTAAACATCCCAAGGAGCACTGTGCAAGCGATCATATTGAAATGGAAGGAGTATCATACCACTACAAATCTACCAAGACCTGGCCGTCCCTCTAAACTTTCATCTCAATCAAGGAGAAGACTGATTAGAGATGCAGCCAAGAGGCCCATGATCACTCTGGATGAACTGCAGAAATCTACAGCTGAGGTGGGACAGTCTGTCCATAGGACAACAATCAGTCGTACACTGCACAAATCTGGCATTTATGGAAGAGTGGCACAAAGTAAGCCATTTCTCAAAGATATCCATAAAAAGTGTCATTTAAAGTTTGCAACAAGCCACCTGGGAGACACACCAAACATGTGGAAGAAGGTGCTATGGACAGATGAAATTAATATTGAACTTTTTGGCAACAATGACAAATGATATGTTTGAAGTAAAGGCGACACAGCTCATCACCCTGAACACACCATCCCTGTTGTGAATACGTTGGAGGCGACTTCGGAGCTGGGGCTCCCTCCGGTGGTTGCTGAGGGTAATGAACTAATTTCTGAATGGCTTTCAGCTGGATCCGAATGGTCTGATATAAGTGACCTGAACTCCCAGCAGCCTTGCCGGTAATCAATTGTTCTTCAGGTCTTGCTTGGAGCTCAGCTTGCATTCCTGCTCTCATTCAGATAAGCGATTTGCTGTTTTTTTTCCTCTGGTTGGATTTTCCTTGTTGGTTTGCTGCCTTGCAGTAGACTTCAGCCTGGTCCCCTTTTGGGGCCTGGCGCTGCATTTGTGCTCAGTTGTGTTTGCAATTTTGCTCTTTTCCAGTGTCACTTTTTATTTGCTGAATTGCTGTCTGTTACACCAGAGATCTGATTTAGGTGGTAGGGGTCGTGTGATCTCAGGTTTTTTGTTAATCAGAAGTGTTGGTATTTTTGTCAGGGTTTTTTGGGTTGCAGTCATAATTCTTTCCTATACTTTTCTATCTAGACAGTATTGGGCCCCAGCGTTTGCTCATTCTATTTTCTGTCTGTGTTCGTATTTTCCTCTTGTCTAACCGCCATTACATGTTTGGGGGCTTCCTATTGCTTTGGGGGTTCTGCTACGGGGCAGTTAGCTTTCATCTTTCTGCCTTTAGGTGTAGCTATCTCTCCGGCTGTGACGAGGCGTCTAGGATCACCGTAGGTACGCTCCACGGCTACTTCTAGTATTGCGGTTAGTTTATGGCCCTGCAACCCAATAGTTTCCAGCCTCTCTGGTGTATTGCTACTTTGGCTATTTTTGCTATTTCTCCTCAGTTACCGAAACATAACAATCCCCACTGTCAAACATGATGGTGGCAGCATCATGGTTTGGGCCTGCTTTTCTTCAGCAGGGACAAGGAAGATGGGTAAAATTATGTATAATTGTAACATACAACACCTGGCGAAGAAGTCATGATGGAACACACATGAATGAATAATGAACTCAGCTTGAAAAAAAAAGGAAAAAGAAAGACATAAAAAATAAAGAAGTGTGAGAGAAATCCCATAATGTACAATGGCATTGAAAAGGTTTTACAACCACATCGGGGAGGAGACCATAAATGCAAGCTTTTGAACAGAAAATCATTTTGGATTTTTACTCTGGGCACTCGTTTTCCAGTAGGCTTAAATGCTAGATGCGATCTGATTAAACAGTATTAACTGAATATCAGCAGGTTTGTGAAATTCTGAGGTGTTTTTCTGGTCCATATTGTCAACATATTTATATTTATGTTTTTTATAATATTGTGTTTTCTTCTGTTTTTGAAACTAATTATGGGATTTCTCTCACACTTCTTTATTTTTTATGTCTTTCTTTTTCCTTTTTTTTTCAAGCTGAGTTCATTATTCATTCATGTGTGTTCCATCATGACTTATTCGCCAGGTGTTGTATGTTACAATTATACAGACCATATAAAAAACGCTAGCTTTAATTTTGAGCTAGATCTTGAGGAAGACTAAAGTCAAAATGCGTTTATCTGCTCTGTCTTTCATATGTGGAGCTGTACTGCTTGGACATTGCTGTTTTATTTTTAATCATGAACATTAAAAATTTTTTTAATCAATTCATTCCACGCTGGATATCTCCATTTTTTTGAAAATGTCAAACAACGCACCTTCCCTTGCGACCTCTGCCGTGCGCCAAAAAAGTGGTTTACCCCCACATATGGGGTATCGGCGTATTCAGGAGAAATTGCACAACAAATTTTGTGGTTCATTTTCTCTTTTAACACTTGTGAAAATAAAAGAAATTGGTAAATTTTTTGCAAAAAAAAGTTAAATGTTGATTATTTCCTTCCACATTGCTTCAGTTCCTGTGAAGCACGTAAAGGGTTAATAAACTTCTTGAATGTGGTTTTGAGCACCTTGAGGGGTGCAGATTAAGAATGGTGTCAATTTTGGGTATTTTCTATCATATAGACCCCTCAAAGTGACTTCAAAAGTGATGTGGTCCCTAAAAATAAATGGTGTTGTAAAAATGAGAAATCGCTGGTCAACTTTTAACCCTTTTAACTTTGTAACAAAAAAAAATTATGTTTCCAAAATTGTGCTGATGTAAAGTAGACATGTGAGAAATGTTATTTATTAAGAAATTTGTGTGACACATCTCTCAGATTTAAGGGCATAAAAATTTTAAGTTTGAAAATTGCTAAATATTCAAAATTTTCGCCATATTTCCATTTTTTTCATAAATAAACGCAAGTCATAGCAAAAATTTTTTACCACTAACGTGAAGTACAATGTGTCACGAAAAAACATTCTCAGAATCAGCGGGATTCGTTAAAGCGTTCCAGAGTTATAACCTCATAAAGCGACAGTGGCCAGAATTGTAAAAATTGGCCCGGTCATTAAGCTGCAAATTGGCTGTCACTAAGGGGTTAAATCACAAAATAATAAAGAAAATATTTATATATATTGTACCCATAAATTAAATATTATTATGAAAAAAGTACACAAATTTTGTATCAGCGCGTCCAGAACGAACCAACCTATAAAACTGTCTTCTTAAGCCCTTTAGTGATCATCGTTAAAAAATAAAAATAAAAAACAAAGGGCAAAAAACGATGCTTTGTTATCATACTGGCAAACAAAAAGTGGAATAAAATGCAATCAAAAAGACGAATAAAAAAATGGTATTGCTGAAAACGTCATCAAAAAAACAAGATGCCATACAATTCCATCAGTCAAAAATTAAAAAATTATAGCTCTCATAATACAGCGATGCAAAAATAATTATTTTTTTTATTGTGTAAAAGCGGCAAAACATAAAAAAGATATAAATGGGATATATTATAAACTACTATAAAATAAAACCCTGCGCTTCAGGATGCCTCTTGTATAACAGTACTGCTTAGCGAGACTCGGGACGGACGGATTTCTATTTGCCAGTAGCGCTCCAAGTCTCGCCAGATGGCTAAAGCACTACTGCACAGCCACATGTGGGGTTTTCCTACATTCAGCAGAAATTGTGGGACATATTTAGGTGCCATTTTTACCCATTTCCCGTGTGGACATTTAAAATCTGTTTTTCTACATCGCCCAATTGTATAAAATTCTGGGACCCACCTGTGGTGTCAATGTGATCACTGCACCCCTAGGTGAATTTGAGAGCAGGTTGAGGGATGCAGTGACAGACAGGAGGCACGAGAGGCAGAGCAAGGGTTGACAACTTTACTTTTACATTGAAATACTTCACACAGGGAGATAAGTAGTTAAATGCGGAAATAAACAGTTAAATACACATTCAAACAGTTCAATGGCAAGGGAAAACAACGGTAAGGTAATGGCAGTTCTTTGGGGTAACTTATCATATTAGTAGTTCCTCAGGCTGTGGGAGCTGCGAGGGAAACAATGGCGCCACGATGGGTGGCGTGATGCTGGTCCAACCAGAACCTGTGAACACCAACGATCCATCTTCTGGCAGCAGCGGTCAGTCTCCGGCACCTTCTGCCGAACCCCTTTTCCATAGTTTGATGTAGCCGTGACAGGAAAGGCCAAAGCGCTATCTGGGTTCAACACAGACTGGGAAGTATATACTGGCAACTCAGGGCATAAACATCTGTCCCGCACCTGGTTTCTCTCAGGCGGTACACGCGCTGTACTCACAGTCATGGAGTGTGCGGCAACTTGCTCTCTTTTAGTCACTGGGTACTCTGCACTTCTCTCACTCACGTCCCCACTGGTGGCGACTGGAGTCAACAGACGCCGGCCTGTGCAGTGTCGGTGATCGAGGGCCAGAGCACTTCACTCTCCCTGCTGCGCGCTGACTGCTCCCGCCAAGACAGACTGCTTCCACGTGCGCTGCTTAGCCACACCCCCTGCTTCCTGGTGCACAGGTCTGACCGGTCTCTAATTCTTTCTCCCCGACAACAGAGGAGACAGCCCTGACAAATCCGGATCTGGAACAGGACAGTTAGCCACGGCCCGATCCTTCTCCTTACACTCCCCCTCTTCTTTAGCTCGCTATTCCTCGGGCGAGAGCTCCTACAGTAAGCGTTAACACTAGAGATGAGCGACTTTCCCTTTTTTCGGGTCAGGTCGGGTTTCATGAAACCCGACTTTCGCAAAAGTCGGGTCGAGTGAAATCGGCCAACAATCGGGAAAAGTCGGTGGTTCTGCCGAAACACGAAACCCAATGCAAGTCAATGGGGTAGCAAAGTCGGCAGGGGTGGAGGACAGTAAACACACCTACAGTGCCCATTTTCAGAGCCGGCGGGCGGCTCAGCCAAAGAGCGGTGCCGGCGTGGCTTTGAGCGGCGTGGGATTAAAATCCCCCGCCAACGCCTCGCCAGCACCGCTCAAATCCCCCGCCATGCGGCACCGCTCATTGGCAGAGCCGGCGGGCGGCTCAGCCAATGAGCGGCGCCGGATTCAAATCCTCCGCCATTGGCTGAGCGGTGCCGCCCGGCTTTGTGTGTGTGTGTGAGGCTGTGTGTGTGTGTGTGTGTGTGTGTGTGTATGCAGGCATCGTCCGATGGGACTCCAAGTCCCATCCGACTATGCCTGCTACACTGACAGTGAGTGACACATTAGCCAATGATGGGACAGTAGTCCCATCATCCGGCTAATGTGTTGAATGTAAAAAAAAACATACATTACATACACAACATACAGAACATACAACATATAACACAGAACATAATATAACATACAACACATAACATACATATAACACATAACATACAGTACATACATAAAACATACAACACATAACATACATATAACACATAACATACATATAACATACATATAACATACAACACGTAACATACATATAGCATAAAACATACAGTACATACATATAACATACAACACGTAACATACATATAACATACAACAAACTACAGAACATACATATAACACATAACATACAATACATACATATAACATACAACACATAACATACAGAACATACATATAACACATAACATACAGAGCATACATATAACACATAACATACAGTACATTCATATATCATACAGCACATAACATACATATAACATACAACACATAACATACACATAACACATAACATACAGTACATACATATAACATACAACACATAACATACAGAACATACATATAACACAACATACAGTACATACATATAACATACAACACGTAACATACATATAACATACAACACATAACATACAGTACATACATATAACATACAACACGTAACATACAAATAACATACAACACATAACATACAGAACATACATATAACATACAACACATAACATACAGAACATACATCTAACATACAACACATAACATACAGAACATACACATAACATAGAGAACATACATATAACACATAACATACAGAACATACACATAACATACAGAACATACACATAACATACAGCATACAGAACATACACATAACATACAACACATAACATAGAGTACATACTCACCAATCACCTATTGCCCGATGCCATCGTCTCCTGTAATAAAAATAAAATAATAAAGCAACCTATACAGTACATCATCTGTCCGCCGTAGTCCAGATAATAACGAGTGTCCCACGACGATCTCCGGTATAGAACACTGACATCGGGTTATGTCAGCGCTCTACACCGCCCCTGCGATATACTCCTGTGTATCGCTCAGACACCGGGAGAGAATGACGTCACTACAGTTCATTCTCTTACCGGCAATGCTGGGTGAGAAAATTCCAACGCAGCATTGCCATAAAGTGAGAGAATGAACTCAGTGATGCACTGCAGGAGCCATTGTCTCCTGTCAGTGCATCACTGGGAGGCCCTACAGAGCAGTGGCATCACCTGATCTCACTGTTCTATAGGGGAGACCATCGTGGGATATTCGTTATTAATTGGACTGCTTCGGACAGGGAGTATGCGGTTGTTTTATTTTTTTACGTTTTATTACAGGAGATCGAGGGCGTCGCTTGGATCTGAGCGTATAATAAAGATATGAAAACCGTGTTGTGTTTTATTTCATTAAAATACTTTTTTCTTATGCGTGTGTTGTTTTTTTTAACCCTTTATTAACCCCTTCACCCCCAAGGGTGGTTTGCACGTTAATGACTGGGCCAATTTTACAATTCTGACCACTGTCTCTTTATGAGGTTATAACTCTGGAACGCTTCAACGGATCTTCGCAATTCTGAGACTGTTTTCTCGTGACATATTGTACTTCACGTTAGTGGTAAAATTTCTTCCATATAACTTGCGTTTATTTTTTAAAAAAATGCAAATATGGCGAAAATTTTGAAAATTTAGCAATTTTCAAACTTTGAATTTTTATTCCCTTAAAACAGAGAAATATGTCACACAAAATAGTTAAGAAATAACATTTCCCACATGTCTACTTTACATCAGCACAATTTTGGAACCAAAGTTTTTTTTTTCTTAGGAAATTATAAGGGTTAAAAGTTGACCATCAATTTCTCATTTTTACAACAAAATTTACAAAGCCATTTTTTTTAGGGACCACCTCATATTTGAAGTCAATTTGAGGGGTCTATATAGCAGAAAATACCCAAAAGTGACACCATTCTAAAAACTGCACCCCTCAAGATACTCAAAACCACATTCAAGAAGTTTATTAACCCTTCAGGTGCTTCACAGGAGCTGAAGCAACATGGAAGGAAAAAATCAATATTTAACTTTTTAGCCACAAAAATGATCTATTACAAACTTTTTTTTTTATTTTCACAAGGGTAAAAGAAGCAAATGGACAGATAAAGTTGTTGTGCAATTTTCTGAGTACGCCAATAGCCAATATGTGGAGGAAAACCACTGTTTGAGCACACGGCAGAGCTCGTAAGGAAGGAGCGCCGTTTGACTTTTTCAAACTAAAATTGGCTGGAATTGAGATTGGACGCCATGTCGTGTTTGAAGAGCCTCTGATGTGCTTAAACAGTGGAAACCCCCCACAAGTGACACCATTTTGGAAACTAGACCCCCTAAGGAACTTATCTAGATCTGTTGTGAGCACATTGAACCCCCAAGTGTTTCACAAAAGTTTATAATGCCTGGGTCTGAAAAATAAAAAAAACAATTTTCCACAAAAATGATTTTTTAGTCCCAAATTTTTGATTTTTCCCAAGGAAATTGGACCCCAAAAGTTGTTGTGCAATTTGTCCTGAGTACGCAGATACTCCATATGTGGGAGGGGGAAACTGTTTGGGCGCACGACAGGGCTTTGTTGTGAATGTGCTAGAAATGAATTCTGAGCAGAGGCTCCCTCTGGTGGTTACAAACAGTCCTGAACTATCCAATGAAGATTGTGAAGATTGGCGATCAGGTGTTACTGACTGGTCTTATATAAGGGAGGTTCCCTCCCATCAGGGTTGCCGGTGATCAATTGTTCTGGACTCATCTTTGATTCCTGTTCACTTTGTAGCTTGCTGTTTCGTGCCTGCATCTTCTGCTTACAGATAAGACATTTTCTTCTTTTAGTTTTTTGTGCTTGCTTTTTGCATTTTGTCCTGCACTTCTGTGGGGGTCTGCCGGGTCCCCTTCGGGGGCTTGTGCTCCTCTCAGTTTAGTTCAGCCACTGTTGTTTGTTCATTTGCCTTTTCCAGTTTTTTCAGTGGTTGCTGTTTAGTTTTTGTTACACCAGAGAATTAATTTAGGTGGTAGAGGTCGTGTGATCTCAGGTGTTTTTGTAATTAGTAGAGTTGGTACTTTTCAGGGTTTTTTGGGATTGCAGTAAGTGTCCTTCCTATCCTTTTCTATTTAGGAAGTTTGGGCCCCATTACATGTTTGGGGGCTTTCTATGTTCTTTGGGGATCTGCTCCGGGGAAGATAGCTTTCCTCTTTCTATCTTTAGGTGTAGTTAGCTTCTCAGGCTGTGACGAGGCGTCTAGGACCAACGTAGGTACGCTCCACGGCTGCATTTAGTTGTGGTGGTTAGTCAGGGTACTGCAATCCCATAGATTCCAACCTCTCTGGTGTATTTCCTTTTTTGCCTGCTCTCCTCAGCTACCAAATCATAACAGGGCTTGGAAAGGAAGTAGTAACGTTTTGGAATGCAAACGTTGATGGGGGTCATGTTCCATTTGCAGTGCCCCAGATGTGCCTAAACAGTGGAAACCCCCCACAAGTGACCCCATTTTGGAAACTAGACCCCCTAAGGAGCTTATCTAGATCTTTGGTGAGCACTTTGAACCCCCAAGTGCTTCACACAAGTTTATAATGCACGAGCATGAAAATAAAAAATCCTATTTTTTTCCCACAAAAATTATCTTTTAGTCACTAATTTTTTATTTTCCCAAGAGTAACAGGAGAAATTGGACCACAAAAGTTAATGTCCAATTTGTCCTGAGTACGCTGATACCCCATATGTGGGGGGGAACCACTGTTTGGGCGCACAGCAGAGCTCGGAATGGAAGGAGCACCATTTGACTTTTTCCAAAAAAAATTGGCTGGAATTGAGATTGGACGCCATGTTGCATTTGGAGAGCCCCTGATGTGCCTAAACAGTGGAAACCCCCCACAAGTGACCCCATTTGGGAAACTAGACCCCCTAAGGAACTTATCTAGATCTTTGGTGAGCAATTTGAACCCCAAAGTGCTTCACACAAGTTTATAACGTAGAGCCGTAAAATTAAAAAATCATATTTTTTCCATAAAAATGATCTTTTCACCCCAATTTTTATTTTCCCAAGGGTAGCAAGACTCCAAAAGTTATTGTGCAATTTGTCCTGAGTACGCTGATACCCCATATGTGGGGGTAAACCACTGTTTAGGTGCATGGCAGAGTTTGGAAGGGAAGGAGCGCCGTTCGACTTTTTCAACACATAATTGGCTGGATGCCATGTCGTGTTTGGAGAGCTCCTGATCTGCCTAAACAGTGGAAACCCCCAACAAATGACACCATTTTGGAAACTAGACCCCTCAAGGAAGTTATCTAGATGTGTGGTGAGCACTTTGAACCCCGAAGTGCTTCACAGAAGTTTATAAAGTCAGCTGTAAAATAAAAATCTTTTTTTTTTTTTTACAAAAATGATTTTTTCGTCCCATATTTTATTTTCACAAGGGTAACAGGAGAAATTGGACCCCAAAAGTTGTTGTCCAATTTGTCCTGAGTACGCTGATACCCAATATGTGGGAGTAAACTACTGTATGGGTACACGTTGGGGCTCGGAAGGGAAGTAGTGACGTTTTGGATTGCAGACTTTGATGGAATGGTCTGGGGGCGTCATGTCGCATTTGGAGAGCCCCTGATGCGCCTAAACAGTTGGAAACCCCCCACAAGTGACCCCATTTTGGAAAATAGACCCCACAAGGAACTTATCTAGATGTGTGGTGAGCGCTATGAAGCCCCAAGTACTTCACAGAAGTTTATAACATACAGTCGTAAAAACAAAAAATATTTTTTTTTTAAAAAAATGATTTTTTTACCCCCAGTTTTTTATTTTCCCAAGGGTAACAGAAGAAGTAGGACAAATTACACAATAACTCTTGGGGTCCAGAGTACACTGATACCCCATATGTGGGGGTAAACTACTGTTTGGGTGCATGGCAGAGCTCAGAAGTGAAGGAGCACCGTTTGACTTTTTCAATGCAGAATTGGCTGGAATTGAGATCAGACGCCATGTCACATTTGGAGAGCCCTGATGTGCCTAAACAGCAGAAACCCCCCAATTCTAACTCCAACCCTAACCCCAACACACCCTTAACCCTAGTCCCAACCCTAACCACAAACCTAACCCTAACACACCCATAACCCTAATCCCAACCCTAACCCTAATCCTAACTTTAGCGCCAACCCTAACCCTAACTTTAGCCGCAAACCTAACCCTAATGGGAAAATGGAAATAAATACTTTTTTTTAATTTTATTATTTTTCCCTAACTAAGGGGGTGATAAAGGGGGGTTTGATTTACTATTTATAGTGAGTTTTTATGATTGGTAGCTGTCACGCTAAAAGACGCTTTTTATTGCAAAAAATAGTTTTTGCATCATCACATTTTGAGAGCTATAATTTTTGCATATTTTGGCCCACAGAGTCATGTGAGGTCTTAATTTTTGCGGGACGAGGTGACGTTTTTATTGGTACCATTTTTGAGCACATGACGGTTTTTGATCGCTTTTTATTTCGATTTTTGGGAGGTTAGAATGAGCAAAAATCAGCAATTCATGACTTTCTTTTGGGGGAGGCGTTTATACCGTTCCGCGTGTGGTAAAATTGATAAAGCAGTTTTATTCTTCGGGTCATTACGATTATGGCGATACCTCATTTATATCATTTTTTTATGTTTTGGCGCTTTTATAGAATAAAACCAATTTTATATAAAAAATTATTATTTTTGCATCGCTTTATTCTATGAGCTATAACTTTTTTATTTTTTCGTTAATGATGCTGTATGGCGGCTCGTTTTTTGCGGGACAAGATGCCGTTTTCAGCGGTACCAAGTTTATTTATATCCGTCTTTTTGATTGCGTGTTATTCCACTTTTTGTTTGGCGGTATGATGATAAAGCATTGATTTTTTGCTTTGTTTTTTTTAATTTTTTTTAAGAGGTTCACTAAAGGGGTTAACTAGTGGGACAGTTTTATAGGGGGGGTCGTTACGGACGCGGCAATACCAAATATGTGTACTTTTATTGTTTTTCTTTTTTTATTTACAGGAAAAAATGAATTTATTGGGGAATATTTTTTTTTTTTTATGATTTTTTTAAACAATTTTTATTTTTTTTTTTTAACTTTTTAACTTTGTCCCAGGGTGGGACATCACAGTATTTTAGCAGATCGCTGGTGTGACAGTGTGCACAGCACTCTGTCACACCAGCGATCGCTCTGGCATCGCTGCAGGCTTCTCAGTGCCTGCTCTCAGCAGGCACTGAGGAAGCCGCCTCCCTGCAGGACCCCGGCGCCATCTTGGATCCGGGGACCTGGAGGGAGGACGGACCCTCGGAACAGCGCGACACATTGCGCTGCTCTGAGGGTCTCAGGGGAGCGCGCAGGGAGCCCCCACCCTGCATGATCCTCCCCTGTGCCCCCAGTACACCGCGATCATGTTTGATCGCGGTGTGCCACGGGTTAATGTGCCGGGAGTGGTCCGTGACCGCTCCTGACACATAGCGCTGGGTGTCAGCTGTGATAATCAGCTGACACCCGGCCGCGATCGGCTGCGCTCCCGATCGCTGGGACGTACTATCCCGTCCATGGTCATACGGGCCCAGGTACCATGGACGGGATAGTACGTCTGATGGCAGTAAGGGGTTAATATAAGATTAATAATGGATCGGCATCTTAGTGACGCCTCTCTATTATTAACCGGGCTTAATATCACCTTACAATAGCAAGGTGATATTAACCCCTTATTACCCCATATCCCACCACTACAGAGGAGTGGGAAGAGAGGGGCTAAGTGCCGAAATTGGCACATCGCACAGATGCGCCAATTCTGGGGCGGCTGGGTGCTGGTATTTTTAGCCAGGGGGGTGCGCCAATATCCATGGCCCCTTCCTAGGCTATGAATATCAGCCTGCAGCTGTCTGCGTAGCCTTTCTGGCTAGAAATTACTGGGGGATCCCAACGTCATTTTTTTGGGGGGTCCCCCTATTTTAATAGCCCGTAAAGGCTAGCTGCGGGCTGATATTCATAGCCTGGGAAGCTCCATGGGTATTAACCCCTTCCCAGGCTAGAAATATTGGCCTGAGCCGTCGGCTTTCTCCCTCTGGCGCAGAAAATTGCATGGAGCCCACGCCATTACTTCCCATTTTTTTTAAATTAACGCTATTGCATGAAGATTTTGTGTGTGTGTGTGCGCGTGGGTCTTTAACTATTTATGTACCATTCTATCTATTATCTATGTAATATCTATCTATCATCTATCTATTTTCTATCTATCTATTTGTCTATATATTATCTATCTATGTCATCTATCTATCTATCTATCTATTATCTATCTTTCTATTATCTGTCTATCTATCTATCTATCTATCTATCTATCTATCTACCTATCTATTATCTATCTATCTATTTTCTATCTATCTATGTATTATCTATCTATCTTCTATCTGTCTGTCTATTTTCTATCTATTATCTATCTATCTATCTATCTATCTATCTATCTATCTATCATCTATCTGTCTATCTATTTATCTATGGCCGGAGTCACACACACCGTATAAAAATCGGACTTTATTATACGACCGTAAAACACAGAAAAATCCCCTCAACAGTGATCCGTATGTCATCCGTGTGCAATGCGAGGATGAGATTTCCTCGCATCAAAATATCCGTGTGTCATCCGTATGGCATCCGTAAGGTATCCGTACGGCGAGATTTTCTCGCCGGCTTGCAAAACCAACATATAATGGATCCAAATGACAGTTTTAAAATCACAAAAGAAAGAATAGTTATATACACATAGAATACAAATATATATATATGTATATACATGTCATTGTGATATATATAAAGGGTACATACCCATTTGCGACAAAAAAAAACAGTCCGTTTTCTGTATGGAAAAAACGGTCCGATTCTATGTAATTGGCATGCGATTGTCATGCGATTTGTATGTGAGTTTTAATCGCACCATCCATTTTCCATCCTTATTCCATCCGTATGCTATGCGATTTTAACATGACGTTTTACATAGAGCAGTTCTCTCTATGTAAAAACTCATGTTATAATCACATTGTAAAAAAAAACTGTACACAAAAAGCAAATAATTATATATATATATAAATATATATATATATATATATATATATATCTAATATATAAAGCTGAATGTATGTATGTGTGTATGTATGTGGGTATTTTTGTCCGGGATTGGAATCCGCACCGTCGCACTTACGGGCATGAAATTTTGCACGCCCGCACGTCTCGACCCCGAAAGCGTCCTAAGCTATGTTTTGAAACGAAATTTTAACCCCGCGCGTTCCAAATCGCCAAACAATTTTGGCCCTATCTACACCTCCCGAAGAAGGATTGCGAAACGCGTGTCGGGGCAGCAGGGACGCCAGGATATCCACGTGCAGCCCTAAGGTAGCTATTTTCATTCTTTACTACATGGCATGTTATTACATTTTACATCGTATTGCGGGGTGAGTAACTTTCGGGCATATTGCAATTTGAGTGAGCAGTTTACATGTAGCACCTTTGCACTTTTGGTGCTAATTTATAGAAACTGTTGGGAACGGCTTTTTTTGCTCATGGCTTTGACCTGATGTTATCACCTACTTTCTTTGTATTAGCCTGATTATATACCTTAGCTATAGTGGGCTGAGCTGCATCACGTGGTGTCTATGGTATTTGTCCTTGGTTTTCTGTGGTTTCGGATTTGTTTTTTGTTATTGATTTTATTATATTATTCAATAAAAATTGTTACTTTTTCACAATTTTTTGCGTTCCTATTTTTACCAATATTTAGGTAAAGTTGTTTTGTTATACATATGTTGTTAAAGGAATGCCTCTCCCCCATAAGGTAGGGGGTTATCTACACTATTTGGACATAGCTGTGAGTATAATAATGGGGAGAAAGCTGAATGCTTGTGTGTATGTCCGGCATAGGAATCTGCATTTACGGGCATGAAATTTTGCACACCCGCACGTCTCGACCCCGGGAGCGTCATAGGCTAGGTTTTGAGTCGAAATTTTAACCCCGCGCATTCCAAATCGGTAAATAATATTGGCCCGGGATAGGAATCTGCACCGTTGTAGTTACGGGCATGAAATTTTGCATGCCCGCACATCTCAACCCCAGGAGCATCACAGGCTATGTGTTGAATGGAAATTTTAACCCCCGCACGTTCCAAATCGCCAAACAATTTTGGCCCTATCTACATAATGGGGAGAAAGCTGAATGCTTGTGTGTATGTCCGGCATAGGAATCTGCATTTACGGGCATGAAATTTTGCACACCCGCACGTCTCGACCCCGGGAGCATCATAGGCTGTGTTTTGAGTCGACATTTTAACCCCACGTGTTCAAAATTGCGCGCATTAAAAACACACACACGTCTGGTATTTTTCTTTCTTTTAAAAATAAATATCTGATTAATAACCAGCCAAACTACAAGACCAATTTGTTATAAATTTGCCATATAGGGAAATAAGACAGATGTCAGTCACATGAGCTGTATATTATTTGTATGTGTGAGGTAATATATACTGCCAGAGGGGAATGTTTTCTGTTGGCTGGGGATTTATCAGGCTGCCTATAGCAACCAATCACAGCTCAGCTTCTATTTTGCCATAGGTCATTAATATGAGCTCTGTTTGGTTACTATAGGCAACAGAGGACATTGTCAGTATAAGAAAGCTTGTGTGAGGTAATAGGATTTCAGTTACTATGCTTGGCCAATGTTGGTGTAATGACTGATGTAAGTCACATCACCTGTATGTGGGAGGATATATATATAGTAGCAGCCACAGCTTTGTCCTTCTATGTTGCTATCCTGATGAGGGCACAGTTAAGTACATTAACCCGGGCGAAGCCAGGTACTACAGCTAGATATATATATATATATATATATATATATATATATAGGTCATACACTTCTACATAGCAGAATAGCCGCTAATTCAATTTCCGGCTTTTATTACAGAATCCAACATGAAATGACACATGGTTTACATACAGTAAACCACTTCATTTCATGTAGTTTGATATATAGTTTTAATTAACAATTACATGAGTGCATGTGTGCAAAATTTAAAAAATGTACGTGTTAATTAAGGTATACACCCATTTTTGAGAAAAAAAAGATCCGTTTTCTGGATGGAAAAAACGGTCCGATTCTATGCAATTGGCATGCGATTGTCATGCGATTTGTATGCGATTTTTAATCGCACCATCCGTTTTCCATTCGTTTTCCATCCGTATGCAATGCGATTTTAACATGACGTTTTACATAGAGCAGTTCTCTCTATGTAAACACTCATGTTAAAATCACATTGTAAAAAAAATAAGTACACAAAAAGCAAATATATATATATATATATATATATATATATATATATAAATAGGCCATACACTGCTACATAGCAGAATAGCCGCTAATTCAATTGCCGGCTTTCATTACAGAATCCGACATGAAATGACACATGGTTTACATACAGTAAACAATTTCATTTCATGTGGTTTGATATATAGTTTTAATTAATAATTACATGCGTGCATGTGTGCAAAATTTCAAAAATGTACGTGTTAATTAACCCCTCTCTGCCATTGGATGTACTATCCCGTCCATAAAACCCGTGACAATCTGACCATGGATGGGATAGTACGTCCAAGGCGATCAGTTGCCGGGTGTCACCTGATTATCACAGCTGACAGCCAGCACTATGTGCCAGGAGCGGTCACGGACCGCACCCGGCACCTTAACCCCTGGCACACCGCGAGCAGGGACCAGCACTGTTACACAGTGGAACGCACACCAGGATCAGCTGAAAAAGTGAGTGTTCTGTTTGATATATCTCTGGTAATCATTGCACGGACATTTTATGAGTGCTTTAAACAATAATAACGAATGTGAAGTGGACATTGTGGAGCCTTTTTTTGGCATTGGTTTATATATAAGAAGGATGGGGACATTCTGCGCATTAGAACATTGGGTTTGGCGTATGTGGTGAGAGGGAGTCTATATGACAGGATGGAGTTTCTTTTTGACACCATGCAATATCATTACATCTGACCTCCTGATGAGCCATTGGGCGAAACGCGTAGAGGTGTCATGAACTATATCAGGATGAGTACCCCTCTCTGTCTATCATGATTTTGGTGTTGCGAGCATCCCTGTAAACTACTATGATGGGGAGATAAACAATCCCCTTGTGTGACACATCAATGCAAATAATACTGAGTGCCCTCATCATTATGTACATGTGTACAATGTTTATCTATTAGCATTTATCTAAATAAGCTGTTTAGCCCAGATATTATTTTCACACCATACGGGGCTCACACCTATGCTGACAAGCAGGGACCAGCACTGTTACATAGTGAGGGGTTCTACCTACAATATCATCTTGTAGTCTAATTCATCAAACTAAATCAGGCATGGAATTTCAGCCTTGATCCCTGACCTGAACATACAGAGACACACTGCCGGCTTCCCATTCTGTCAAGGGAACTATCTTCATTTGTTGTGCATGCATTAATGGGGAGCACCTATCGCAAGGGCACTATAGGAGCCCAGGGACAGCCGACGTGACCGGGGGCGCCACTCTCGTTGGGGCTGTCTTAGGGTGCCAACCTCCGCATGCTAGGCAGGTGTACAGCTCAGGGCATCAGTGTTTTAGGGTGAAATCAGTGTGCACTTTTTTAAATGTGTGGTGTTTTTGTTGTATGTCCCGTTTTAGAGTGATAATAAAAGTTATATTTTATATTTTTTCTTTGGGGTTCATATGCATGATAAAACTTTTGAATACCCCCATTTATTCAATAATTGTTAAGCACACCGCGATCAGACATGATCGCAGTGTACCAGGGGCACAGGGGAGCATCGCGCAGGGAGGGGGCTCCCTGTGTGCTCCCCTGAGACCCTCAGAACAGTGTGATGTGACCGCCCTGTTCTGAAGACCTCTTCCCTGCAGGACCCAGGATCCAAGATGGCCGCCGGGTCCTGCAGGGAGGCGGCTTCCTCAGTGCTTGCTCAGAGCAGGCGATGAGGAAGCGTCCTGCACTGCCTGTGAGATTGCTGGTCTCACAGAGTGCTGTGCACACTGTGAGACCAGCGATCTGATAAAATACTGTGATGTCCCACCCTGGGACAAAGTAAAAAAGTTAAAAAAAACAAAATCACAAGTGTAAAAAAAAATTTCAAAATAAAGGAAAATAAAAAAAAATTATTCCCCAATAAATTCATTTCTTCCTGTAAATAAAAAAAAACAATAAAAGTACACATATTTGGTATCACCGCGTCCATAACAACCCCCCCTATAAAACTGTCCCACTAGTTAACCCCTTTAGTGAACCCCTTAAAAAAAAAACAAAGCAAAAAATCAATGCTTTATCATCATACCGCCGAACAAAAAGTGGAATAACACGCGATCAAAAAGACGGATATAAATAAACATGGTACCGGTGAAAATGTCATCTTGTCCCGCAAAAAACGAGCCGCCATACAGCATCATCAGCGAAAAAATAAAAAAGTTTTAGCTCGCAGAATAAAGCGATGCACAAATAATTATTTTTTATATAAAATTGTTTTTTATTGTATAAAAGCGCCAAAACCTAAAAAAATTATATAAATGAGGTATCGCCGTAATTGTACTGACCCGAAGAATAAAACCGCTTTATCAATTTTACCACACGCGGAACGGTATAAAACGCCCCCCCCAAAAGAAATTCATGAATTGCTGATTTTTGTTCATTCTAACCTCCCAAAATCGAAATAAAAATCGATCAAAAAATGTCACGTGCTCAAAAATGGTACCCATAAAAACGTCAACTCGTACCGCAAAAAATAAGACCTCACATGACTCTGTGGGCCAAAATATGCAAAAATTATAGCTCTCAAAATGTGGTGATGCAAAAACTATTTTTTGCAATAAAAAGCGTCTTTTAGCGTGACAGCTGCCAATCATAAAAACCCGCTATAAATAGTAAATCAAACCCCCCTTTATCACCCCCTTAGTTAGGGAAAATAAATAAAATTAAAAAAATGTATTTATTTCCATTTTCCCATTAGGGTTAGGGTTGCGCCTAAAGTTAGGGTTAGGGTTGCGCCTAAAGATAGGCTTAGGGTTAGGGTTGGGATTAGGGGTATGTTAGGGTTAGGTTTGTGGTTAGAGTTAGGTTTGTGGTTAGGGTTATGGTTAGGGTTGGGACAAGGGTTAGCGGTGTGTTGGGGTTAGGGATGGAGTTAGAATTGGGGGGTTTCCGCTGTTTAGACACATCAGGGGCTCTCCAAATGTGACATGGCGTCTGATCTCAATTCCAGCCAATTCTACGTTGAAAAAGTCAAACGGTGCTCCTTCACTTCTGAGCTCTGCCATGCGCCCAAACAGTAGTTTACCCCCACATATGGGGTATCAGCGTACTCAGGACAAATTGCACAATAACTCTTGTGGTCCAATCTCTTCAGTTACCCTTGGGAAAATAAAAAATTGGGGGGTGAAAATATCATTTTTGTAAAAAAAAATGATTTTTTTGTTTTTACGGCTGTACGTTATAAACTTCTGTGAAGTACTTGGGGATTCATAGTGCTCACCACACATCTAGATTAGTTCCTTGTGGGGTCTATTTTCCAAAATGGGGTCACTTGTGGGAGGTTTCCACTGTTTAGGCACATCAGGGACTCTCCAAATGCAACATGACGCCCGCAGACCATTCCATCAAAGTCTGCAATCCAAAACGTCACTACTTCCCTTCCGAGCCCCGACGTGTGCCCATACAGTAGTTTTCTCCCACGTATTGGGTATCAGCGTACTCAAGACAAATTGGACAACAACTTTTGGAGTCCAATTTCTCCTGTTACCTTGTGAGAATAAAATATTGGGGACAAAAAAAATCATTTTTGTAAAAAAAAAATATTTTTTATTTTTACGGCTGTACGTTATAAACTTCTTTGAAGCACTTCGGGGTTCAAAGTGCTCACCACACATCTACATAAGTTCCTTGACGGTGTCTATTTTCCAAAATGGGGTCACTTGTGGGGGTTTTCTACTGTTTAGGCACATCAGAGGCTCTCCAAATGCGACATGATGCCTGCAGACCATTCCATCAAAGTCTGCAATTGAAAACGTCACTATTTCCTTCCGAGCCCCGACATGTGCCCATACAGTAGTTTTCTCCCACATATTGGGTATCTGCGTACTCAGGACAAATTGGACAACTTTTGCGGTCCAGTTTCTCCTGTTACCCTTGGGAAAATAAAAAGTTGGGGACTAAAACATCATGTTTGTGGAAAAAATATGATTTTGTTTATTTTTTATTTAGTGAAGCACCAGGCGGTTCAAAGTTCTCACCACACATCTAGATAAGTTCCTTGAGGGGTCTAGCTTCCAAAATGGTGTCATTTGTGGGGGGTTTCCACTGTTTAGGCAGATAAGGAGCTCTCCAAACACGACATGGCGTCCAGCCAATTCTGCGTTGAAAAAGTCAAACTGCGCTCCTTTCATTCCAAGCTCTGCCATGCACCCAAACAGTGGTTTACCCCCACATATGGGGTATCAGCGTACTCAGGACAAATTGCACAATACTTTTGGAGTCTTGTTACCCTTGGGAAAATTTAAAATTGGGGTGAAAAGATCATTTTTGTGGAAAAAAAAATTTTTTTTTAATTTTACGGCTCTACGTTATAGACTTGTGTGAAGCACTTGGAGGTTCAAATTGCTCAACAGAGATCTAGATAAGTTCCTTAGGGGGTCTAGTTTCCAAAATGGGGTCACTTGTGGGGGGTTTCCACTGTTTAGGCACATCAGGGGCTCTCCAAATGCAACATGGCGTCCAATCTCAATTCCAGCCAATTTTGGTTGGAAAAAGTCAAATGGTGCTCCTTCCATTCAGAGCTCTGCCGTGCACCCAAACAGTGGTTCCCCCCACATATGGGGTATCAGCGTACGCAGGACAAATTGGACAACAACTTTTGTGGTCCAATTTCTCCTGTTGCCCTTGGGAAAATAAAAAATTGGTGACTAATAGATAATTTTTGTGGGAAAAAAATAGGATTTTTTATTTTCATGCCCGGGCATTATAAACTTGTGTGAAGCACTTGGGGGTTCAAAGTGCTCACCACAGATCTAGATAAGTTCCTTAGGGGGTCTAGTTTCCAAAATGGAGTCACTTGTGGGGGGTTTCCACTGTTTAGGCTCATCTGGGGCACTGCAAACGGAACATGACCCCCATCAACGTCTGAATTTCAAAACGCTATTACTTCCTTTACAAGCCCTGCCGTGCGCCCAAACAGTTTCCCCCCCCCACATATGGGGTATCAGCGTACTCAGGACAAATTGGACAACAACTTTTGGGGTCCAATTTCCTTAGGAAAAATCAAAAATTTAGGACTAAAAAATCATTGTTGTGGAAAATTGTTTTTTTTTTTTCACACCCAGGCATTATAAACTTTTGTGAAACACTTGGGGGTTCAAAGTGCTGTAAGCTTTTCAGGGGATATAGCTCTGGGATCGCCGTCCGGGTAGACGGAATGGCATAGAAACAGTTCATTCAGACAGCAGTTCTGGTGTAAACTGGCCGCAACCAGCTTTATTAAAGTCCACAGCAAACAGAACGTGATAAAAACAAATCATAAACAGAAAATCCTGAGCCTCTCCGGCTACTGACTTCACACAGATCGATTCCCTCACTATCAGGGACCAGACTCTAACAGCCTGGCCCAAAACAAGACATTATATTCAGCAGTTACCAGCGTGGTTTTCCCAGAGACTCCTCTTGTATCTGGAAGCACCTCCAGCATCCAAATTGAGAGAGCTCCCCTTATATTCAGTAGCCACCAGCATGGAGTTTTGCAGAGACTCCTCTTGTGTCCAGGGGCACCTCGAGCACCCAGACTGAGAGAGCTCACCTCCCGGAGACTCCTTCTGTGTCTGGACTCCTATCCAGACTAAGCGAGCTCTCTGTCTGTGATCCCAGGCACCTACTTCTGGCTTCCTAATTATCACTTGAGTGGCTTCAGGTTTGAGCTGTAAGTGTGTACTGAATGGAAGGTGTAGTGACCTTTCTCTACCACTAGTATTACAAAGCCACACATTTCCCTTATACCAGTTAGCAAAGTACCTAGGTGAAATATACACCCCATTCAACACACATACCTTCACTGTCTCACATATCCCCCCCCTCTTCTCCAGACCGGAGGGCTGGTCATCCAGACCGGAGGGCTGGTCAACGATCCTAAAGAGACAGTGAACTCCGGACAAGTCATGGCCATCATCAACTTCATCTTCACTATTGTCATCTGTATCTTCACCTGAGCCATGGACAACATCAGCTCTATCTTCACCTGAAGCATCCGCACTACCCTGTACCCTCCCAGGCCTATGCTCTCTGCGGGCCTCGGGTGTCCTGCACGGTTTCAACTTGACCTTAGTGCCGGGCTCAGTCTCGGTATAGTGCCTCACCAGAGAAGTACGTCCAGGCACGTCGGAACACCTCTGCTGATTCTTCCTCAGAAACTCTCGTACTTCCTGTTTCTGGTGCACTGACCATGTGTCACCAACTATCACAGGAGGTATAGGGGGTTTTCACTTTTCTCTAATTCCCCCTGAACCTTCTTTAGCACATCTACTTTCTTAAATATCAGTTGATTCATAAAGTCTATTTCACAGAACTTAAGCTCCTCTGCCATGGTCTCTGACCATTTTAAGCTACACTGTTCAAATGATTGGCACTGTAGAAGGAGCTGATCGTTTTTCTTTGGCAGTACACATAATTCATCCTCTTCTTGTACATGCTCACTTTGCATAAGACGCAGAGCTCTTACTTCTTTCTCCAGGAGATCCACATCTTCTAACAAGTCAAGGTTCTTCATCTTTTCTGCTTTCACCTCCTCGTGTAGTTGCTGCATTTGCTCTCGCAATGAAGAGATTCCCTGTGTCCCTTCTTTTACTTCATTGACCTTCTCAAGAAGCTGCTCATGGCTCTCATCACGCTCCTTCATCACAGTTTGAAGATTTTTCTGAGAAGTAATCAATTCATCTTGTACCTGTGCAACCACTTTTTCTTGATCTTGCAAGGTACTATATACACTTTCCCTTTCACTTCGTGCTCTCTGGAGCAACTGCTGGAACCGCTCGCGTAATGCAACATTATTAGTCTTCATTTCTTTGGTGGAGACCTCATGGAGACGCCTCTTCTCCTGTAGCTGTTGGACGTCCGTTACGTCTTCGGCCCCTTTTCCAGGCTCTTCTGGTAGAACATGCTCAGAAGCCCTACCGTCAGTCTTACATTCTACCTCTTCAGTCTCACTCCTACCACTGCCACCATAAGAAGACACCAACTGGGTGTCATTTCCAGCCAAAGCCTTCACCTCTACCAGCTGTTCAGTCACCTCATTATGGTATCCAATATCTCCACTCATTCCAGCCTTCAAGTTCTCCTTGATAGCTGCATCGGTATACTCAGAACCCGCCTGGCTCTTCTCTTCCACCACGTTCTGCATCCCATCTGGGCTCCCGTGTGTCTGCAGCGGCAACGGAGTGATACATCGCTTTTCCCATTCGTTGGGAAGTGGCTCAGATGAGACTCCATGAAAGTGCGCTTTAGCTCACCAATGCCAGCCTGATGTCTCAAAATCTCATCTTGTGATTTATCCAGATCCTTTGTGTCGCTCGCGAACACTGATGGATCACCTGGCGCCGAACTTCCAGCCTGAACTTCGCGAGCCGCCGCTACTGATTCGGACAGTAAACCGTCCACGCCACTGTCTCTGGCCGAAACAGATTCCTGGGCAGAGTCAGCCCCCACATCCTCAGTCTTGTTCCTCACAGCTCCACTTGAGACCTCAGCTTCTGATGAGGCATCTGGTTTGGTGTCTACCACTTCTATGGCTTTTTCCACCTCTGCAGCATTACCTTCAGAGTCCTTGGCATGATGCAGCTCCATACCATACATTGATAACTTCTCATTCTCAACAGCATCTACTGGTGCTGTGTTCAGTTTCAGAGTCCTGCCTTTAAAGCTCAGCTTTCCTCCTTTCCCCTTGGTCTTCGCCAGGGAATCTGCGAACTGAAAACTATCTTCAGATGCCATCTTCTGTCCGGCTGTAAGGTCAGCATCAGCTTTCTTCTCAGGACCCTCAACCTCCTCTGCTACCATGCCTTCCTCATTTGCACTGTTTGCTTGATCGTCATCAGATGATTCACTACCACTACCACTATCCCTGTCTGACCCTTTTTTCTCATTCACATCCGGCTCACTTTCAGGGTTATACAATTCATTCTCATTCACATCCTGCTCACTTTCAGGGTTATTGTAAGGTTCTTTGTCTCTGTTGACATGTTCCTTGAAACTCAGTTTTCAGTCGGCCATTTTGCTTTCTGTCTTTCTGCAGCTCTTGCCCTCAGTTAATATGGAGTTTCCAGTTTTCATGTTCCCGCCCTGATTCTTCCCTCTTGCTTCTTAAGCAGCCTCAGCTGAACAATCAGTGCTCCTGAATCAAGCCTCAGTCAGTCTGTGACCTGACTCCTGGAAGCCTTGGACTTGTACTCCAGCTATTCCCTACTGAGGAACCTTGGAACACTTTTGGACTCTGGAAACCTGCTGTTTGGTGAATCCATGTTTGCAGAGGAATTACGGTACAGAGAAGAGATCCTGAACCTGCTTTGGAGATTTATTGTAGTGCTTGAAGTTACTCTGGCCTGCTGTGTCTCCTGTCCCTGTTCCTGCAAACTGTGTGAACTTTTCAGCATGCTTGTATGAAGTAATACAAGTCATTTCATTTCAACCTATGTCTCCTGTGTTTTCCTCGCACCCAAGCACAAGACGCTATAGGAACTGTACACTATACATGACAAGATTCAGGAGCCAATGTTTAGTGTCTGCTGGGTCTGGGAAAGCCGTGTCTGCTGTGACTGTGGATATCAGATGTCCGTTTAATACCTTATGTGATGACAGTGGTTGTGACTTCTCACAACCATTCCAGGTGAGCGCATTCCCTTAAAATTTTACTCTGGAGTGTTACCACAGGTAAACACTATTGTTTTTTTTTTTTTTTTTTCCTTTCCTCTTCTCCTTCCAGCACTTCTGCCTTAAAAGATCTGGAAGATGGAGGCCCGCATAAAGGAACTTTGCGGAGTGACTGATACAATCCTTTCAGATGTACAGACTTTAAAAACCCGTTTTGCAAGCCTACAGGACCTCACTAATCATAATTTGCAAGTGTTTGGACAGACTACCCAGGAATTGCGAGCCAGGATTGAGGCTCTAGAGGAACGAGCCCAGGCTCCTGCCATAACCCCAAGTTCTGGGATCCCCAAATTACCTCCTTTTCGTTTTGGCGGTGAACGTGAGAAATTCAGGGGATTTATTAATCAATGCAATTTATTTTTCTCTGCACATGCTTCACAATTTCCCACTGAACGATCCAAAGTGCTTACCAATAAGGCTTTGATGTGGGCAAACCCTCTGATTGAGACTGAGGATGATTGTTTGAATCACCTTGATGCTTTTATTTCAGCCATGGGGCAGGTGTTTGATGACCCCAATCGAGGTGCAACAGCTGAAGCAGCCATGTTAACTTTGCGCCAAGGTAAGCGTTCAGTAGCCGAATATGCCCTGGATTTCAGGAGATGGGCTCTTGATACCACTTGGGACACTTCCGCTAAAAAATCTATTTTTCGGAAAGGGTTGTCTCCACTGATTAAGGATGAACTTGCTCGTGCCGACCCTCCCACTGCGTTAGGTGACTTTATTAACTATTGTATCCGTATTGATGCTCGTCTGACTGAACGCAGACAAGAGAGATGGTTCGAAAATAATCGCACTAACCTTTTACTACCTCCCTCCTCAGCTAAGGAACCTTTGAGTAGGATCACAAGGGAACCAGAACCTGAACCCATGCAGGTGGACTCTTTACAAAGACGGGTTAGTGATGCACGCAAAGAACATCGTATAAAGGAAAATCTATGTTTCTACTGTGGTAAGTCAGGGCACTTCATTATAAACTGCCCCAGCCGTTCTCGTAAGACTACTGCAGCAGTCATTCACTGTGAGTGTTGCGAGAGGAGCTCTGTCATGTCCGAGCCTCAGGCTCCAGAGAGATCTGCTGCAAGAGATCTTGATTTCTCGGACTTAAACTCTGTTAGTTCTGGGGACGATGACGGTATAAACGCTGCAATTTTTCAAGTTTCCTCAGCGGTTGTCCCAGCTGAGTTGTAAAAGAAACAATTCTCATTGCTTCCTTTCCATCAAACTCTGGGTTGACTCAGTCTGGGTGTCTAGCTCTGCTATGATCGACTCAGGAGCAAGTGGAAATTTTATGGATATCTCCTTTGCTCTGAAACAGGGGATACGTTCAGTGAAGAAGGCTACTCCAGTACAGATGGAGACTGTGGATGGCTCTCTACTGACTTCTGGACCAGTGGATCAAGAAACAGAGCCTTTGAGGGTCCTTATGGGTAAAGATCATCAGGAGAAAATGTATTTTATGCTTATCTCTTCTCCCCACTTTCCCATTATTCTAGGGCTACCATGGCTGCAGGCGCAGAATCCTACGATTAACTGGGAGACCAAGGAATTACACTTTCCGGAGAAACAGATGAGTCAAGGAGTTTCAGCTTGCTCTGTTCCTAAAGGAACCATGTCAGTCCCTGAACTACCAGCTGTATACCAGGACTATGTGGATTTATGTGACAAGAAGAACGCTGATCAGCTTCCTCCTCACCGTCCATATGATTGTCCAATTGAATTATTGCCTGGAGCCGAGATACCTTTTGGTAAGATCTACCCCCTAGCGGGGCCAGAGCTAAAAGCTTTGAAGGATTATATAGACGAAAATTTAGCCAAGGGCTTCATACGCCCCTCTTCATCTCCCGCAGGTGCACCCATCTTCTTTGTGAAGAAGAAAGATGGATCTCTGAGACCCTGCATAGACTATAGGGAACTCAATAAGGTTACTATTAGAAACCGTTATCCATTGCCTTTAATCCCTGAGTTGTTGGAGAGAGTGCGGCATGCCAAAATTTTCTCTAAACTGGATCTCCGTGGGGCCTATAACTTGGTCCGTATTAGACCTGGGGATGAATGGAAGACTGCTTTCAGGTCACGCTATGGACACTTTGAATATCTAGTTATGCCTTTTGGTCTGAGTACCGCCCCAGCCACTTTCCAACACTTCGTGAATGATATCTTCAGGGATCTCCTAGATACATTTGTGGTGATTTATCTGGATGATATTCTAATTTTTTCTAACTCCACAGAGGAACATCATGGACATGTGAGAATGGTCTTAGAACGCCTAAGACAAAACCATCTCTACATCAAACTTGAAAAATGTGAATTCCATAGGACCGAAATTCAATTTCTGGGGTATGTACTATCTACGCAAGGGTTTAGTATGGATGGAAGCAAGACCCAAGCCATCAAGGATTGGCCAATTCCTCGAAATGTGAAGGAGGTGCAGCGTTTCATCGGGTTTGCCAACTTCTATAGACGTTTCATTAAGAATTTTTCTGAGGTAGTGTCACCTATCACCCAACTTACCCGGAAACAGTCTAGGTTCTCCTGGACCCCGCAAGCTCAGGAAGCATTTTCCTGTTTAAAGGATAAATTTACCACCGCACCTATCTTAGTACATCCCAACCCCGAGCTTGCCTTCATAATAGAGGTGGATGCTTCAGACTGTGCCGTTGGAGCTATACTCTCTCAGAGAACAGGTGAGAAGAATGTCTTGCATCCCTGTGCCTTCTTTTCCCAGCAGTTGTCTTCAGCTGAGAGGAACTACGATGTGGGCAATAGAGAATTGTTGGCCATTATTGCCGCCTTCAAGGAATGGAGACACCTTCTTCAGGGAGCTGCACAGCAAATAGTCGTCCTGACAGACCATCGTAACCTTGAATTTATCAGGTCGGCTAAGTGCCTGACTCCTCGCCAGGCTCGCTGGAATCTTTTCCTAAACCAATTTAATTTTGTCATTTCTTATAGACCAGGATCGCGCAATGGAAAGGCTGATGCACTCTCTAGGATTCATTCAGCAGAGACACGTCCACTTACTCCTCCTAAGACTATTCTTCCTGACTCTAGATTCCTGGGAGTGATTCATAATCAAGACCTACTTAAGGACATCAAGGAAGCATACCATGCGGATTCTTTGTTGGCTCAACCCCCAAGGGACGTAAGTCTTGTCTTTAAGAATGGTGTGTGGATTCAGGGACAACGTCTGTATATACCTGAAACAGTCAGATTGAGAGTATTGCAACTCATCCACGATTCCAAGATAGCCGGGCATAGGGGAATTCTAAAGACACAAGAATTTCTTTCTCGTTTCTTTTGGTGGCCCACTTACAGGAAAGATGTCTTAAACTATGTCACTTCATGTGAAGTCTGTGCAAGATGCAAAACACCTCGCTCCTCACCAACTGGTCTGTTGCAACCTCTTCCCACCCCGTCCCGCCCGTGGGGATCCATTTCTATGGACTTCATTGTGGAGTTACCAACCTCTCAAGGGAAGAACACCATTCTAGTGGTGGTTGACCGTCTAACAAAGGCAGCTCATTTTATCCCTTGTGTCGGCTTACCCACTGCAAAACAGACATCAGACTTGATGATTAAGAATGTGTTTCGCTTACATGGAGTACCGGATGAGGTCATTTCGGATCGAGGGGTGCAATTCACTTCAATGTTTTGGCAAAATTTCTGTGCAGCATTGGACATTAAAGTAAACCTTTCTTCTGCTTTTCATCCCCAGACTAATGGACAGACAGAACGAACCAATCAGACCCTGGAGCAGTATCTCCGCTGTTTTATCTGCCACCTACAGGATGATTGGGTGGATCTACTTCCACTGGCTGAGTTCTCTTATAACAACTCTCAGAGCGCCTCCACTAAGCAGTCTCCTTTTTACTCCAATCTAGGTTATCATCCTAACATTCTTCCTCAATTTCCCATAAATACGCCCTTGCCGGCAGTGGCTGAAAGAATCACTTCTTTACAAAAGAATATGGATCTTCTAAAGGAAAATCTAGAATTGGCTCAGGAAAGGTACAAGAAAGCAGCAGATAAATTTCGTAAACCTGCACCAGCTTTCAAGGTAGGAGATTTGGTCTGGCTGTCAACCAGAAATCTTAAATTAAAGATTCCATCGTCTAAATTGGGACATAAGTACATTGGACCTTATAAGATCAATAAGATTATAAGTGCTGTTGCTTGTCGTCTTCAACTGCCCAGAACTATGAGAATCCACCCTGTCTTTCATGTATCCCTACTAAAGGCTGCAACACCCAATACGTTTCCTGGACGTTCTTCTCCTTGCCCTGACCCAGTGCTGGTCGATGGTCAGGAAGAATTTATGGTGGAAAGGATTCTAGATTCCAGGTTGTACAGAAATCAGTTGCAATATTTGATTAAATGGCAGGGCTACCCAGTGGAGGACAACTCATGGGAACCAGTCAATAATGTAAATGCTCCTCGCCTGCTCCGCCAGTTTCATCAGAGGTACCCTGACAAGCCTGGTCTGAGGTCATCCGGAGGTTGTCCCTAAGGGGGGAGTAATGTAAGGTTCTTTGTCTCTGTTGACATGTTCCTTGAAACTCAGTTTTCCGTCTGCCATTTTGCTTTCTGTCTTTCTGCAGCTCTTGCCCTCAGTTAATATGGAGTTTCCAGTTTTCATGTTCCCGCCCTGATTCTTCCCTCTTGCTTCTTAAGCAGCCTCAGCTGAACAATCAGTGCTCCTGAATCAAGCCTCAGTCAGTCTGTGACCTGACTCCTGGAAGCCTTGGACTTGTACTCCAGCTATTCCCTACTGAGGAACCTTGGAACACTTTTGGACTCTGGAAACCTGCTGTTTGGTGAATCCATGTTTGCAGAGGAATTACGGTACAGAGAAGAGATCCTGAACCTGCTTTGGAGATTTATTGTAGTGCTTGAAGTTACTCTGGCCTGCTGTGTCTCCTGTCGCTGTTCCTGCAAACTGTGTGAACTTTTCAGCATGCTTGTATGAAGTAATACAAGTCATTTCATTTCAACCTATGTCTCCTGTGTTTTCCTCGCACCCAAGCACAAGACGCTATAGGAACTGTACACTATACATGACAGTTATACAATTTATCACCTTGATCTGGAACCTCAGTTAAAATGTCATCCAAAACATTAACTTCACCATCTTTTCCCTGGTTTCCCTCAGGTGGTCCATCAAGTATGTGACTATGTGACAACCCCAGCACTATACTTCTATGTAGCTCAGGTACCAGGAGCTGACTAACGACCTCTCCCTGGACTACAGTGTCCCTATATAACAGGTTATTGTTCATGGCAGCATGAGGAAACCTCTTCTCAGAGTCAGGCTCTTGGGAAACCTCATTTAGAACACTTATATTTTCCTGTGCCATTTTAAGAGTGGGGTCTCGCAACTGCTCACTCCCAAAATTGTCACAGGACATAGGCAGGTCAGGGACACTCGGTTCCCAAGAACCACCATCCTCGTCTCCCAACATCACCTACAAAGGAATTTCATCTTTATCAATATCATTATCATGGTTATGATCAGTACCATCATCACTATCATGATCATCATCATTATCATTATCATCACATAAGTTTAACGGCCCACTAGCATTGTGTTCCGCCCCTCGGGTCTGCGCACCCTCAGTAGGAGCTTCATCACACTGTCCAACAGAATCATTTTTCCCCCAGAGATCCTTAGATCGGGGAAAGTCATTACCCAATATGGCGGGGTGCACCAGGTTCTTCACTACCCCCACTTCACATGAAACCTCCCCGAGTTTGGGAACCATGTCCACGGTAGTCTCTGGGTAGACTTTGGTGTCTCCATGGATGCACCCCACACTCAGGTGTTTATCAGGGATGAAGTCCCTATCAATCAGGCTGTCACGTACGAGAGTCACTTGACTCCCTGAGTCCAGAAGGGCCTGTGCTGGGCAGCCATTTATCACCACCGAGGACACCTGTGGTCCAGTCTCTTCGGCTGCGGTGGCCACACATACAGGTTCTGCGCAGAGAGAGAGGGATCTGCCAACATCACAATACATAGGCTCCCCCTCTAGTGGACAGTTGGCTGCAATTTCACGGCATCTCCAACACTGTCCATCACACTTTCCACCCATATGTCCCCTCAGGCCTGAACCCGTCTATCAGCATACCCCATGTCCCCAACAGCTGGAACGCTCTTACCGGGAGAGTTCGGCGTCCGGGAACTCTGAAGTGACGACCGCTCAGACGGCTGGTCACGGAGGCAGTCTTTGGTAGTGAAGGCCCTCTCCATCAGGCTGACCAGACGATTGGCGTCCTGGTGGTCTTGTTGTCCGACCTCTGGCTGTACCTCAGGAGGACGTGCGCGGGTGTAGCGGTCCACTATCACCTTTTCGACTCCATGATCAGGTTTGCTGACAGCAGACTCCCGCTCCTTCTTTAGTACTCGGTAGTAGGGGTCCATCATCTCTTCGACCATGCCGACATGTCTGCCGACATCAGGCTCCCGCCACTTCTTTACTGTAGGCAACGCAGGTGCCTTTACAACATTACTCTGGGACGAGGCGCTGCGAGTTTTTTTTAGTGCTGCAATCTGCTCAAAAAACAACCGGTTAGTCTCTTGCTGCTGCTGCTGGCTCTGTATGCGTTGCAGCTGCATGCTCTGCTGGCTCTGCTGCCAGCTCTGCTGGGCCTGCTGCATGCTCTGCTGCATGCCCTGCAGGTGTTGCTTAACGAGCTCCTCCAAACTGGCAAAGCTATCTGTCTCAACAACGGCAGTCTTATGTTGCACATTCATTTGCGCCATTTGTTTAATCAGTGCCTCCAGGCTGTCATCCATGCTGTCAGACTTCTCTGTCTCTAGCCACTGTGCTGCCCACGCATTCTAGCACCAATTGTAAGCTTTTCAGGGGATATAGCTCTGGGATCGCCGTCCGGGTAGACGGAATGGCATAGAAACAGTTCATTCAGACAGCAGTTCTAGTGTAAACTGGCCGCAACCAGCTTTATTAAAGTCCACAGCAAACAGAACGTGATAAAAACAAATCATAAACAGAAAATCCTGAGCCTCTCCGGCTACTGACTTCACACAGATCGATTCCCTCACTATCAGGGACCAGACTCTAACAGCCTGGCCCAAAACAAGACATTATATTCAGCAGTTACCAGCGTGGTTTTCCCAGAGACTCCTCTTGTATCTGGAAGCACCTCCAGCATCCAAATTGAGAGAGCTCCCCTTATATTCAGTAGCCACCAGCATGGAGTTTTGCAGAGACTCCTCTTGTGTCCAGGGGCACCTCGAGCACCCAGACTGAGAGAGCTCACCTCCCGGAGACTCCTTCTGTGTCTGGACTCCTATCCAGACTAAGCGAGCTCTCTGTCTGTGATCCCAGGCACCTACTTCTGGCTTCCTAATTATCACTTGAGTGGCTTCAGGTTTGAGCTGTAAGTGTGTACTGAATGGAAGGTGTAGTGACCTTTCTCTACCACTAGTATTACAAAGCCACACATTTCCCTTATACCAGTTAGCAAAGTACCTAGGTGAAATATACACCCCATTCAACACACATACCTTCACTGTCTCACAGTGCTCACAACAGATCTAGCTAAGTTCCATAGGGGGTCTAGTTTCCAAAATGGTGTCACTTGTGGGGGTTTCCACTGTTTAGGTGCATCAAAGGCTCTCCAAACACGACATGGCATCCAATCTCAATTCCAGCCAATTTTGGTTTGAAAAAGTCAAACGGCGCTCCTTCCTTTACGAGCTCTGCCGTGTGCCAAAACAGTGGTTTTCCCCCAAATATGGGGTATCGGTGTACTCAGGAGAAATTGCACAACAACTTTATCTGCCCATTTTCTCCTTCTACCCTTGTGAAAATAAAAAAAAGTTTGTAGAAGATCAGTTTTGTGACTAAAAAGTTAAATATTCATTTTTTCCTTCCACGTTGCTTCAGCTCCTGTGAAGCACCTGAAGGGTTAATAAACTTCTTGAATGTGGTTTTGAGTACCTTGAGGGGTGCAGTTTTTAGATGGTGTCATTTTTGGGTATTTTCTGCCATATAGACTCCTCAAAGTGACTTCAAATGTGAGATGGTCCCTAAAAAAAATGGCTTTGTAAATTTTGTTGTAAAAATGAGAAATCGCTGGTCAACCCTTATAATTTCCTAACAAAAAAATTTTGGTTCCAAAATTGTGCTGATGTAAAGTAGGCATGTGGGAAATGTTATTTAGTAACTATTTTGTACGATATATCTCTCTGATTTAATTGCATAAAAATTCAAAGTTTGAAAATTGCAGAAATTTCAACATTTTTGCCATATTTCCGTTTTTTTCATAAATAAACGTAAGTTATATCAAAGAAATTTTATGACTAACATGAAGTACAATATGTCACGAGAAAACAGTCTCAGAATTGCGAAGATCCGTTGAAGCGTTCCAGAGTTATAACCTCATAAAGAGACAGTGGTCAGAATTGTAAAAATTGGCCGAGTCATTAACGTGCAAACGACCCTTGGGGTTGAAGGGGTTAAGGGTACATACCCATTTTTCAGAAAAAAAAACGGTCCGTTTTCTGGATGGAAAAAACGGTCCGATTCTATGCAATTGGCATGTGATTGTCATGCAATTTGTATGCGATTTTTAATCGCACCATTCGTTTTCCATCCGTATGCAATGCGATTTTAACATGACGTTTTACATAGAGCTTTTAATTAATGTGTGTGTGTTTTTTTTACCCTTTAATACTATAGGATTAATATTGCATAGTTGTCTAATTGACAACTCTACATTATTAACCTGGCTTATTGTCACCTTTCAATAGCAAGGAGGCATTAACCCATTATTAACCCATTAGCCACCGCTACAGGGCAATGGGAATAGAGGGCTAAGTGCCAGAAAAGGTGCATCTAATAATAGATGTGCCTTTTCTGCGGTGACTGGGGGCAGATGTTAGTAGCCAGGGGAGGCACAAAAAAATGCACCCTTCCTAGGCTATTATTATCTGTCCTCACTCACTGGCTTTCCCTGTCTGGTGGCAAAAATACCTCAGGAGCCCATGCATTTTTTTTCAAAGATTTTACACATTTAATTACCACCTACATGTATGAAATGTTGCACACATGCACTCATGTAATTGTTAATTAAAACCATATGTCAAACTACATGAAATGAAATGGTTTACTGTATGTAAACCATGTGTCATTTCATGTCGGATTCTGTAATGAAAGCCAGCAATTGAATTAGCGGCTGTTCTGCTATGTAGAAGTGTATGACCTATATATATATATATATATATATATATATATATATAATTATTTGCTTTTTGTGTACTTTTTTTTTTTTACAATGTGATTTTAATATGAGTTTTTACATAGAGAGAACTGCTCTATGTAAAACTTCATGTTAAAATCGCATTGCATACGGATGGAAAACGGATGGAAAACGGATGGTGCGATTAAAAATTGCATACAAATCGCATGACAATCGCATGCCAATTGCATAGAATCGGACCGTTTTTTTCATCCAGAAAACGACCTTTTTTTTTTCTCAAAAATGGGTATGTACCCTTAATTAACACATACATTTTTGAAATTTTGCACACATGCACTCAAGTAATTGTTAATTAAAACCATGAAATGAAATGGTTTACTGTATGTAAACCATGTGTCATTTCATGTCGGATTCTGTAATGAAAGCCAGCAATTGAATTAGCGGCTGTTCTGCTATGTAGAAGTGCATGACCTATATATATATGTATATATATATACATATATAATATATATATATGTATATATATATATACATATATATATATATATATACATATAATTTATTTGCTTTTTGTGTACATTTTTTTTTACAATGTGATTTTAACATGAGTTTTTACATAGAGAGAACTTCTCTGTAAAACGTCATGTTAAAATCGCATTGCATACGGATGGAAAACGGATGGAAAACGGATGGTGCGATTAAAAATCGCATACAAATCGCATGACAATCGCATGCCAATTGCATAGAATCGGACCGTTTTTTCCATCCAGAGAACGGACCTTTTTTTTCTCAAAAAAGGGTATGTACCCTTAATTAACACGTAAATTTTTGAAATTTTGCACACATGTACTCATGTAATTGTTAATTAAAACGATATATCAAACTACATGAAATGGTTTACTGTATGTAAACCATGTGTCATTTCATGTCGGACTCTGTAATGAAAGCCGGCAATTGAATTAGCGGCTGTTCTGCTATGTAGAAGTGTATGACATATAAATATATGTAATTATTTGCTTTTTGTGTGTACAGTTTTTTTTACAATGTGATTTTAACATGACTTTTTACATAGCACAGTTGTCTCTATGTAAAACGTCATGTTAAAATCGCATTGCATATGGATGGAAAACAGATAGTGCGATTAAAAATCGCATATAAATCGCATGACAATCGCATGCCAATTGCATAGAATCGGACTGTTTTTTTCCATCCAGAGAACGGACTGTTTTTTTTTCTCGCAAATGGGTATGTACCCTATATATGTGTCACAATGACATGTGTATATGTGTATATATATGTGTATTCTATGTGTATATATCTATTTCTTTTGTGATTTTAAAACTGTCATTTGAATCCATTATATGTCGGTTTTGCAAGCCGTCGAGAAAATTTCGCTGTACGAATGCCATACATATGCCATATGGATGACACACGGATATTTTGATGCGAGGAAATCATATCCTCGCATTGCACACGGATGACATACGGATCACTGTTCAGGGGACTTTTCTTCGTATTACAGCCGTATAATACGGTCCGATTTTTATACGGTGTGTGTGACTCCGGCCATAGACAGACAGATAGATAATAGATAGATAGATAGATAGATAGATAGATAGATAGATAGATAGATAGATAGATAGACAGACAGATACAGTAGCTCAGCCATATCCTCCTTTTTCTCCTCCCGCTTCCTCAAACTCAATGTGGACAAATCTGAACTCATCATCTTTCCCCCATCCCACAGATCTTCCTTACCTGACCTATCTATCATAATTAATGACATCACGCTTTCCCCGTACCAGAAGTCCGCTGCCTCGGAGTAACCCTAGATTCTGCCCTATCCTTCAAACCACACGTTCAAGCTCTTTCTACCTCCTGTCACCTTCAGCTCAAAAATATTTCAAGAATCCGTCCTTTCCTCAACCCTCAATCTACTAAAATGATTGTGCATGCCCTCATCATCTCCCACCTCGACTACTGCAACACCCTTTTCTCTGGCCTCTCGCTAACACCCTCGCACCTCTCCAGTCCATCCTTAACTCTGCTGCCCGACTAATTCATCTCTCTCCTCCGCTTCTTCCCTCTGCAAATCTCTTCACTGGGTCCCATTCCCTCAGCGTATCCAGTTCAAATTACTAATACTGACATACAAGGCCATTTATAACCTGGCTCCTCCATATATCTCTGAACTAATCTCCCGATACCTTCCCTCATGTAATATCCGATCCTCGCAAGACCTCCTTCTCTCCTCCACACTTTTCGCTCCTCATCCAACCGCCTCCAAGACTTCTCCCGAATATCCCCCATTGTTATGCTTCGGTAACTGAGGAGAAATGGCAAAAAATAGCAAAAGCGGTAATACACCAGAGAGGCTGGAACCTATTGGATTGCAGTAACCTGAACTAACCACACAACTAGAGGTAGAATAGAAGATTATTGTTGTGCACTCTAATTTATAAATGGCGAGGTGCTAGTGTCATGGAATAAATCCCAAACTAGTAATGTAAATAGCACTGCACACTCAAGAGGGAATTCCATGCAAAATAGAACAACTTTTATTGATCCAACCAACCAAAGTGAGAAGCATAATAATTAAAGCGTCATAAGCATATGCTTATGACGCTTTAATTATTATGCTTCTCACTTTGGTTGGTTGGATCAATAAAAGTTGTTCTATTTTGCATGGAATTCCCTCTTGAGTGTCAGTGCTATTTACATCACACAACTAGAGGTAGCCGTGGAGCGTTCCTACGTTGATCCTAGACGCCTCGTCACAGCCTGAGAGATAACTACACCTAAAGGCAGAAAGATGAAAGCTATCTGCACCGGAGCAGAGAAAGAAAATAGGAAGCCCCCAAACATGTAATGGAGGTTAGACAAGAAGAAAGCACGGACACAGACAGAAAATAGAATGAGCAAACGCTGGGGCCCAATCTGTCTAGACAGAAAAGTACAGGAAAGAATTCTGACTGCAATCCAACAAAAACCCTAACAAAAATACCAACACTTCTGATTGCCAAAAAACTGAGATCACACGACCTCTTCCACCTAAATCAGATCTCTGGTGTAACAAAATGCTATTCAGCAAATTAAAAATAACAAAAGAGCAAAGCAAAAGTGCAGACACAAACGGAGCACAATTGCAGCACCAGACCCCCAAAAGGGGACAGGCTGCAGTCCACTGCAGGCAGCAAACCAGCAGATAAAATCAAACAGAGAAAAAAAAAACAGCAAACACTTATCTGAAGGAGAGCAGGAAACTAGCAGTGCTTCAAGCAAGACCAGAAGAACAATTGATAATCGGCAAGGCTGCTGGGAAATCAGGCCACTTATATCCTACCATTCAGCGACAGCTGAAGGCCATTCATTAATCAGTTCATTACCCTCAGCAACCACCAGAGGGAGTCCCAGCTCAGAAGCCGCCTCCAGCATATCCACAACAGTAACCCCCCCTGAGGAGGGGTCACCGAACCCTCACCTGCGCAACCAGGCCGATCAGGATGGGCTCAATGATAGGCACGGATAAGTCTCCCAGCATGAATGTCCGAAGCAAACACCCAAGAATTGTACTGACCATAACCTCTCCACTTAACCAAATACTGGAGTTTCCGTCTAGCAAAACGAGAATCCAATATCTTCTCAACCACATACTTCAAATTGCCCTCAACCAAAACAGGGTTGGGAGGTGCAGCCATAGGAACCACTGGTTCGACAAACCTCTTCAATAAGGATTTGTGGAACACGTAATGGATCTTAAATGTCCCTGGAAAAAGCAAACGGAAGGAAACCGGATTAATAATTTCCATGATCTTATAAGGTCCAATGAACCTTGGCTTAAATTTAGGAGATGCAACCTTCATAGGGATATTCCTTGAGGACAACCAAACCAAGTCCCCCACTTTAAAACGAGGACCATCAGTCCTATGCCGGTTGGCAAACCGCTGGGCCTTCTCCTGAGAGAGAGACAACCTCTCCACCATCTGGTCCCAAATCTGTTGCATATGCTGCACAATAGAGTCAACCCCCGGACAGACAGAAGCCTCCGCCTGTCCTGAAGAAAATCGAGGGTGAAACCCGGAATTGCAGAAAAATGGAGACATCAAGGTGGCAGAGCTAGCTCTATTATTAAGAGCAAACTCAGCCAAAGGCAAAAAAGAGACCCAGTCATCTTGATCAGCAGACACAAAACATTTCAAATAAGTCTCCAAGGTCTGGTTTGTTCTCTCGGTTTGTCCATTGGTCTGAGGGTGAAATGCAGAGGAGAAAGACAACTGAACACCAAGTTTAGAAGAAAATGTCCTCCAAAATCTGGAAACAAACTGGACTCCTCTGTCAGACACAATGTTCTCCGGAATGCCATGCAACCGAACCACATGCTGAAAGAACAAAGGCGCCTACTCGGAGGAGGAAGGCAACTTAGGCAATGGCACAAGATGTATCATCTTGGAATACCTATCACAGATTACCCAGATAACGGTCATTCTCTGAGAGACAGGAAGGTCAGAAATAAAATCCATAGAAATATGGGTCCATGGCCTCTTGGGTACAGGTAATGGCATTTACAAACCACTAGAACGAGAGCAAGGCTTGGAACGAGAGCAAGTCCCACAGGACTGCACAAAGTCCCTGATATCACAAGACAAAGTAGGCCACCAGAAGGAGCGACTCACCAAGTCTCTGGTACCAAAAATCCCGGAATGACCAGCCAACGTGGAACAATGAATCTCAGACATCACACTCTTTTTCCACTGGTCTGGAACAAACAACTTCCCAACAGGGCAGCGCTTAGGTTTATCCTCCTGACACCCTTCCAGAGCCAGTCTCAAATTGGGCAAAATGGTGGAAAGAACCACACCCTCTTTCAAAATAACAGCAGGATCAGATAACTCAGGAGAATCTGCAAAGAAACTCCTCGAGAGGACATCTGCCTTGACATTCTTAGTGCCAGGAAGAAAAGAAACCACAAAATTAAAACGTGTGAAAAACAAGGCCCACCTGGCCTGTCTAGGATTAAGTCGCTTGGCTGATTCGAGATAAACCAGGTTCTTATGGTCCGTGAGGACCACCACCTGATGTTTGGCTCCTTCCAGCCAATGTCTCCACTCTTCAAAGGCCCACTTCATGGCCAATAACTCCTGATTACCCACGTCATAATTACGTTCAGTTGGAGAAAATTTTCGAGAGAAAAAGGCACAAGGGTTACTCCTAGAGGTCTCTGGATCCCTTTGGGACAAAACGGCACCTGCCCCAATCTCAGAGGCATCAACCTCCACCTGAAACGGCAGAGAAACATCAGGCTGCCGTAGAACAGGAGCAGAAATGAATCTCTGTTTAAGTTCCTGAAATGCAGAAACTGCCTCAGGAGGCCAATTCACCACATCGGAACCCTTTTTGGTCAGATCAGTCAATGGTTTAACAATACCAGAGAAATTACCAATAAATGTACGATAAAAATTGGCAAAACCTAAAAATCTATGAAGAGCCTTCAATGAAGTAGGTTGAACCCAATCACAGATGGCCTGAACCTTGACCGGGTCCATTTCAATAACAGACGGAGACAAAATGAATCCCAGAAATGAGATCTACTGTACGCCAAAAAGACACTTTGATCCCTTCACATACAGTGCATTCTCTCTCAAAATCTGGAACACAGTCCGAACATGTTTCACATGAGAGTCCCAGTCATTGGAAAAAATCAAGATATCATCCAAATAAACAATCAGAAATTTATCCACAAAATCCCTGAAAATATCATTCATGAAAGATTGGAAGAAGGAAGGGGCATTAGTAAGCCCAAAAGGCATCACTAGGTACTCAAAATGCCCCTCTGGGGTATTAAACGCCGTCTTCCATTCATCCCCGTGCTTAATGCGAATAAGGTTATACTCCCCCTGAGGTCAAGCTTGGTAAACCAACTAGCACTTTTCACTCTGGAAAATAGGTCAGAAATCAAAGGTAACGGATATTGATATTTAACAGTGAGCTTATTCAGGAGGCGATAATCAATACACGGCCTCAATGAACCATCCTTTTTGGCCACAAAGAAAAAAACGGCGCCCAAGGGTGAAGAGGATGGTCTGATATGACCCTTCTCCAATGACTCCTTGATATAAGATCGCATAGGATCATGTTCAGGTACAGATAAGTTAAAAAGGAAGGCGACCTTTAGGAAATTTATCACCAGGCACTAATTCAATAGCGCAATCGTAGCTCCTGTGAGGGCAAGGATGCAGATTTACTTTCACTAAACACATCAGAAAAATTAGGCAAAAAGTCAGGGACCTCCTGAGACTGGGGAGAGGCAGAAAAAACAGGAGTGTCAGTATTAACACATTGGCAGCCCCAACTGGTCACAGACACATATTTCCAATCCAAAACAGGATTATGAGACTGTAACCAAGGGAAACCTAGTACAATAATGTCATGCAGATTATGCAGCACCAGAAATTTGCAACTCTCCTGATGATCTGGTTCAACCCTCATTATCACCTGAGTAGAAAACTGGGGTTTATTCTCTGCCAAAGGGGTAGAATCAATGCCCAGTAGGGGAATAGACTTCTGCAGGGGTATCAGGGGAAACCCACAATGTTTGGCAAAGTCAAAATCCATCAGGTTAATAGCTGCTCCTGAATCAACAAAAGCTTGAGCAGAAAATGTGGACAGGGAGCAAATCAGGGTAACAGTCAACAGAAATTTTGTCTGAACACTACCCAAGACAACTGAGCGTGCAAAACGTCTTCCCCGCTTAGGGTAGACAGAGATAGCATGGGAAACGTCACCACAGTAGACACATAACCCATTGCGCTTACGAAACTCATGACGCTGAGTCCCAGAAGTCACTCCATCACACTGCATGGGCTCAGGAGCTGACTCATAAGGCAACACTATCTCACGCATACCTCTGCGCTCACGCAAACGTCTGTCAATTTGAATAGCCAAAGACATAGAATCATTGAGACAAGAGGGAACAGGGAATCCCACCATAACGTCCTTTACTTTTTCTGACAGACCCTTTCGAAAAAGGGCTGCCAAAGCATGATCATTCCATTTGGTCAGGACTGCCCACTTTCGAAATTTCTGACAGTACAACTCAGCATCTTCAAGACCCTGATTTAATGCCAACAAGGTCTTTTCAGCTTGAACAGTGACATTAGGTTCATCATACAATAACCCCAGAGCCTGAAAAAATACATCAATATCATTCAAAACAGGATCCCCAGGTGTCAGGGAAAAAGCCCAATCCTGAGGGTCGCCGCGCAGCAGGGAGATGACAATTTGAACCTGCTGTGCCGCGTTCCCTGAGGACTTAGGCCTTAAGGCAAAAAACAACTTACAGCTATTTTTGAAATTCAGAAATTTAGATCGATCCCCTATAAACATATCTGGCATGGGGATCCTAGGTTCCACAACTGGCAACCCAGCAAGATAGGTAGCAATACTCCGAACCTCAGTGGCAAGCTGATCCACATGGCCAGATAACTGTGCAAACTCCATTAAGAGAAAAAAAAATTCCTCCTCAGCACCCAGAGAAAAAGAGGGAAAAAATGCAACAAACAGAAAGAAAAAAAAAAAAAAAAATTCTGACAACTCCCTTTTTTGTTTTTCCTTTTTTACTATTTTTCCCTTCTGTTGAGTACCATATAATTTTCAGTTGGGCCGGTTATACTGTTATGTTTCAGTAACTGAGGAGAAATGGCAAAAAATAGCAAAAGCGGTAATACACCAGAGAGGCTGGAACCTATTGGATTGCAGTAACCTGAACTAACCACACAACTAGAGGTAGCCGTGGAGCGTTCCTACGTTGATCCTAGACGCCTCGTCACAGCCTGAGAGATAGCTACACCTAAAGACAGAATGATGAAAGCTATCTGCCCCGGAGCAGATCCCCAAAGAAAATAGGAAGCCCCCAAACATGTAATGGCGGTTAGACAAGAAGAAAGCACGGACACAGACAGAAAATAGAATGAGCAAACTCTGGGGCCCAATCTGTCTAGACAATAAAGTACAGGAAAGAATTCTGACTGCAATCCAACAAAAACCCTAACAAAAATACCAACACTTCTGATTGCCAAAAAACCTGAGATCACACGACCTCTTCCACCTAAATCAGATCTCTGGTGTAACAAAACGCTATTCAGCAAATTAAAAGTAACAAAAGAGCAAAGCAAAAGTGCAGACACAAACGGAGCACAGTTGCAGCGCCAGACCCCCAAAAGGGGACAGGCTGCAGTCCACTGCAGGCAGCAAACCAGCAGAGAAAAAAAAAAACAGCAAACACTTATCTGAAGGAGAGCAGGAAACTAGCAGTGCTTCAAGCAAGGCCAGAAGAACAATTGATAACCGGCAAGGCTGCTGGGAAATCAGGCTACTTATATCCTACCATTCAGCGCCAGCTGAAGGCCATTCATTAATCAGTTCATTACCCTCAGCAACCACCGGAGGGAGCCCCAGCTCAGAAGCCGCCTCCAGCATATCCACAGCACCCCATCCTCTGGAATTCTTTGCCCCAACATGTCCGACTATCAACCACATTCGGATCCTTCAGATGGAACCTGAAAATCCATCTCTTCAGGAAAGCCTACAGCCTGCAATGACCCCACTGCCTCCTCACCACTGCCGGAGATATCGCCTCAACCAACCCTGGAACTGCTGCAACCCCCCCAACCTGCTGTCTCCTTCCCCACCATCCTGTAAAATGTAAGCCCGAAAGGGCATGGTCCTCTCCCCTCTGTGTCAGTCTGTCATTGTTAGTTTGTTTACTGTAAGTGATACCTGCAATTTGTATGTAACCCCTTGTCATGTACAGCACCATGGAATCAATGGTGCTATAGAAATAAATAATAATAATATAATAATAATAATAGCTAGATAAAAGATAAATAGATAATAGATAGATAGATAATAGATAGATAGATAATAAATAGATGATAGATAAATAGATAGAAAGATAGAGAGAAGATAGATAGATAGATAGATAGATAGATAGATAGATAGATAGAATGAAAGTAGATAGATAGATAGATAGAGATAGATAGATAGATAATAGATAGGTAGATAGATAGATAATAGATAGATAGATAGATAGATAGATAGATAGATAGATAGATAGATGACAGATAGACAGATAGATAGATAATATATAGACAGATAGATAGATAGAAGATAGATAGATAGAAAATAGATAGATAATAGATAGATATTACTTAGATAATAGATAGAATGGTACATAAATAGTTAAAGACCCACGCGCACATACACACACACACACACAAAATTTTCACGCAATAGCGTTAATTTAAAAAAAAATGGGAAAAAAATGGCGTGGGCTCCAGCACAATTTTCTGCACCAGAAGGGGAAAGCCGACGGCTTGGGCCAGTATTTCTAGACTGGAAAGGGGTTAATACCCATGGAGCTTCCCAGGCTATGAATATCAGCCCGCAGCTAGCCTTTACTGGCTATTAAAATAGGGGACCCCCTAAAAAAATGACATGGGGTCCCCCAGTAATTTCTAGCCAGAAAGGCTACGTAGACAGCTGCGGGCTGATATTCATAGCCTGTGAAGGGGCCATGGATATTGGCGCACCCCCCTGGCTAAAAATACCAGCACCCAGCCGCCCCAGAATTGGCGCATCTGTACGATGCGCCAATTCCGGCACTAAGCCCCTCTCTTCCCACTCCCCTGTAGTGGTGGGATATGGGGTAATAAGGGGTTAATATCACCTTGCTATTGTAAGGTGATATTAAGCCCGGTTAATAATAGAGAGGCATCCATTAGACTCCTATCCATTATTAATCTTATATTAATAAAGGGTTAAAAAAAAAACACACGCATAAGAAAAAAGTATTTTAATGAAATAAAACACAACACGGTTTTCATATCTTTATTATACGCTCAGATCCAAGCAACGCCCTCGATCTCCTGCAATAAAACGTAAAAAAATAACACAACCTTATACTCCCTGTCCGACGCAGTCCAATTAATAACGAATGTCCCACGATGGTCTCCCCTATAGAACAGTGAGATCAGGTGATGCCACTGCTCTGTAGGGCCTCCCAGTGAAGCACTGACAGGAGACAATGGCTCCTGCAGTGCATCACTGAGTTCATTCTCTCACTTTATGGCAATGCTGCGTGGGAATTTTCTCACCCAGCATTGCCGGTGAGAGAATGAACTGTAGTGACGTCATTCTCTCCCGGCATCTGAGCGATACACAAGAGTGTATCACAGGGCCGGTGTAGAGCGCTGACATCACCTGATGTCAGCGTTCTGTACCAGAGATCGTCGTGGGACACTCGTTGTTATCTGGACTACAGCGGACAGGTGATGTATAGGTTGCTTTATTATTTTATTTTTATTACAGGAGACGATGGATTCAGGGAATAGGTGATTGGTGAGTATGTACTCTATGTTATGTGTTGTATGTTATGTGTATGTTCTGTATGTTATATGTTATGTGTATGTTCTGTATGTTATATGTTGTATGTTATGTGTATGTTCTGTATGTTATGTGTTGTATTTTATATGCATGTTCTGTATGTTATGTGTTGTATGTTATATGTATGTTATGTGTTGTATGTTATATGTATATTATGTGTTGTATGTTATATGTATGTACTGTATGTTATGTGTTGTATGTTATATGTATGTACTGTATGTTGTGTTATATGTATGTTCTGTATGTTATGTGTTATATGTATGTTCTGTATGTTATGTGTTGTATGTTATATGTATGTTATGTGTTGTATGTTATATCTATGTACTATATGTTATGTGTTATATGTATGCTCTGTATGTTATGTGTTGTATGTTATATGTATGTACTGTACGTTGTGTTATATGTATGTTCTGTATGTTATGTGTTATATGTATGTTCTATATTTTATGTGTTGTATGTTATATGTATGTTATGTGTTGTATGTTATATGTATGTACTTTATGTTATGTGTTATATGTATGTTATGTGTTGTATGTTACATGTATGTACTGTATGTTATGTGTTGTATGTTATATGTATGTTAAGTGTTGTATGTTATATGTATGTTATGTGTTGTATGTTATGTGTATGTTACATGTTGTATATTATATGTATGTTATATGTATGTTATGTGTTATATGTATGTTATACGTTGTATGTTATATGTATGTACTGTATGTTATGTGTTATACTGTATGTATGTTATGTGTTGTATGTTATATGTATGTTCTGTGTTATATGTTGTATGTTCTGTATGTTGTGTATGTAATGTATGTTTTTTTACATTCAACACATTAGCCGGATGATAGGACTACTGTCCCATGATTGGCTAATGTGTCACTCACTGACAGTGTAGCAGGCATAGACAGATGGGACTTGTAGTCCCATCGGACGATGCCTGCATTCACACACACACAGCCTCGCACACACACACACAAAGCCGGGCGGCTTGCATTGGGCTTCGTGTTGTCCTTCGCAGAGGCATCTTCTCATGATGCTCCAGCTCCTGAAACTTTGTCTGTACCAATCGATGTAGGGTCTGTAAATGATGCCGATGTTCAAGAACCTAGGTGGACACCCCGTCCACGGGTAGTCCTCCTCCGGGTCTAGCTCCAGCTCGGAGATCTCTCGCCCTTTTAGGCCGAGCAACAGAGTGTATGGGGTGTATCCAGTTGTGCTGTGCACCCAATTGTTGTACACCGAAAGTAATTCAGCTACATACTCAGGTAAACAGACTTTCTTGTTTTCCACCAATGTTCTCAACATCTGAATTAGCATCCGATTGAAACGCTCGCAGGCCCCGTTCCCTTGTGGATGGTAAGGCATCGTCCTGGATTTTTTAATCTGATACAGGCGATGCAGTTCTTCCATTACTCGTCCTTGGAAACAGGAGCCTTGGTCTGAGTAAATTCTCTTTGGACAACCATACACTCAAATAAAGTCTCTGCAAATGGCCTGTGCTGCCGATTCAGCAGTCTGGTCCCAGGTGGTTGGAGTTACCACAGTGAATTTAGTAAAATGATCGGTCATCACCAGACAGTTTTCATATCCAAGGTAGGCTGGACCCACGGTCAAGTAGTTGATCATTAACACTTCTAGGAGAGCCAAAGTCATGATGGTCTGTACAGGGGCCCTCTGTTCGGGAGGCTTAGCTAGTTCACAACTCCTGCATTGTTGACAATCTTCATCTACTGCAGACTTCAGCCAGGGGTGGTAGACCAACTTCTGCAGCCACTGGAATATCTTCTCTGGACCAAAGTGGGCCCCTCTCTTATGAGCTTCTGTGGCCACCTCGCCGATCAACTTTTCTGGAGCACCACTTGCCAGTTGACTGCCAACTCTTGCGCTAACTGCACTTTCCGATACAGCAAGTCATCTTCCAGTTGGACGGCCTCTGGTGGTATCAACTCTTCTGGCATGCCCATTATCTAGGCTATTTCACTTTTGGGCGGGAGCATGAGATTGTCCTCTCCTAGGTTGACACATCGTACTGGCACATTACCGTGATGGACAGTGGCTAAGGTCCGTGCAATGAGGAGCCCTTGAGGTAGTTGTTCCATTACAGCGGGCTCTATCTGGACTTCTACTCCTTCAAGAGGGGTACAGGCTCGGATGGGCAGAGTGAGTACAGTCTGACCGGGCGGTGAAACGAGGTTGGCAGCAGCGGGAATGATCACCTTCCCCAATGTTTTTCCTTCACTCAACGTCTCCGGAGCCTGTGCCACCCGGATCAATTGTTGAACACTTTTCTCTGGGGGGTATGAGGACTCCATCGATTCAGAAACACATCTGTTGACTCATTGACCAGGATGCTCCCGAGTTCATTCAATACGTTCATTCCTAAAGTTACAGTGGGACCATTGCCAGAGTCCCTGGCAGTTAACACGACTACTTTCCGGTCCACGTCCTTGCCACACACTGTGATCTGCATCCAGACCACCCCTGCGACCGGGATGGGCAATTGATTGGCCACAGTCAATTTGCTTACTGGGCCCCATTCAGGCCGCATCGCCTTAGAAAAATGAAGCCTTAAATAAGTCTCAGGCATAGTGGTTACTTGACAGCTGGTATCAACTGAACAGCAGACAGCCCGACCATCCATTTCAGCCCATACCAGAGAACTCAGAGAAACCAAACTTTTGGGACTTCCTTCTCTCCTTCTTGGCTGCTCAGGCTACTGGCGGCGTCCCCCAGCCACGGAGCCCACTAGTTCAACGGATGGTGGTTGAGGAATCTCCCCTGACGCGCGCATTCCCTGGCATAATGTCCAATATCTCCATATGCGAAACAGATCGTCCGCCTTTCTGCGCGAGGTTGTCTCATTTCCTGGCAAGGCTCGGGACCAGTTCTGCCTCCGGAGGGGTCCCAGGTTACCGGAGGTTTCTTTTTAAAGTCAGACCATTCTTCTCGCATGTCCTGAATTTCCTTCCGGATTTCTTTCACCCAACTGGGTTCAGTTGCTAGCGGAGCGTATACATCTCCACTCCAGACCTTCTCTGCTGGGGCTGTCACTCCCTGTTCCTGCTCACGTGCGCCCACCTCCGCCCCAACTTCCAGAAAGGACATACGCGGATTAACCCGCAAGCGCTCCCGCAAGACCTGTTTGAGCAGCACATCTCTAAAGCGTGCCACTAACTGGACTCTCAGAACTATATCAGGGGGTCCTACGCCTATATCATCCTGCTTAGTGATCGCAGCGTGGATCTCCTGCAGCATGTTCATGTATTGGGTCACAGACTCCCCCTCCCTTTGAACAAGGCTAAACAAGTGCATGCACAGTTCTCTGACATCCGTGGGGTCCCCGTGCATTTCCTCTAGGATTTGTAACACCTTGGTAAAGGTGTTTCGCTTATGTGGGGGCCGGAACATGATGGAGCACCTCGCTTCAAAATGGTGTCATTTGTGAGGGGTTTTCACTGTTTAGACACATCTGGGGCTCATCAAACAAGACATGACAACGGCAGACCATTACATCAAAGAATGTGTTCCAAAACGACACTCCTTTTCTGAGCCCCATCATGAGCCCAAACAGTAGTATACTCCCACATATGGGATAACAGCATACTCAGGAGAAATTGCACAACAAACTGTATGGTGCAAATTGTCCTGTTACCCTTGTGAAAAATGCAAAATTTGGAACTAAAAAACATTTTTGTGGGGAAAATTAAGTTTTCTTATTTTCACGGCTCAATGAAATAAACCTCTGTGAAGCACCTGGGGGTTCAAGGTGTTCACAACACATATAGATAAGTTCCCTGTGGGGTCTAGTTTCCAAAATGGTGTCAGTCGTGGGGGTTTCCACTTTTTAGGCACATCAGGGGCTCCCCAAACGCAGCATGATGTCCGCTAATTATTCCAGCAAATTTTGCGTTCAAAAAGTTAAATGGCACTCGTTCTCTTCCAAGCCCTGCTGTGCGATCAAACAGTAGTTTTCCCCCACATATATGGTACCAGCGTACTCAGGAGAAATTGCTCAACAAATTTAATGGTGCAATTTCTCCTGTTACCCTTGTGAAAATGCAAAATTTGGGGCTAAAAAGCATTGTTGTGGGGAAATGTGATTTTTTTATTTTCACGGCTCAATATTATAAACTTCTGAGAAACAACTAGGGGCAGGGCTGGCGTCAGCACCCGGCATACCCGGGCAAGTGCCGGGACCCTGAGCAGGTGGGGGGCCCACTCGCCGTCGGGCACCCCGGCGCCCGTTAGCGGAGGAGAGCGGTGCCAGCACCGCCACTGGGCCCCCCGGCGCTGCGTAATACTTACCTCTCCCCATGCCTCCGCTGCCGCAGCTCCGGGCTCCAGGGGGCGCCTACTAGGGGCGCCCACGCTTCCTCTCACAGCAGCGCCGCTGAATGACGTCATCATTCAGCGGCCGGCTGTGGCAGAGAGAGCGCAGACGCCGGACAGGTGAGATGTGTGTGTGTGTATCAGTGTGTGTGTATGTAGTGCAGTGCTTTGTGTGTGTGTATGTGAGAGAGTGCTGTGGTGCTGTATGTGTGATGGTGGTGGGGGAGGCAGTGATGATGATGATGGGGAGGCAATGATGATGATGATGATGGGGAGACGATAATGATGGGGAGGCAATGATGATGATGATAGGGAGGCGATGATGATGGGGAGGAAATGATGATGGGGAGGCGATGATGATGGGGAGGCAATGATACTGATGGGGAGGCAATGATGATGATAATGGGGAAGCAATGATGATGATGATGGGGAGTCTTTCCACAGCACCCTTTCCTGAGCCGTAACAGCACAGAACGCAGCACAGTGCAGAGGAGAGTTCCATATTTTGTATGCAGCATTATATGGGGACCAGTATCCTGTATGGAGCATTATTTGGGGTCCAATATTCTTTATGGAGCATTATATTTGGCCCTTAATATTGTATGGATCACTGTACTGTCCAGTCTGTGCTGTGCGCTGTGAGGATTTGGCGGTTTCTGAGCTATTGTACAATTTACAATAGATATCACTCATGTAATGGAAGAAGTGAAGTGTTTGGCATTGTACTATACCCATATTTCTCTGCAGTATCTGTGCATCATGAATCGTGGTCTGTGTTAAAGGGGCCCACTGAGACTCTTTCGCCCGGGGCCCATAAAAACCTGGAGCCAGCCCTGACTAGGGGTTCAAGGTGGTCATCATACATCTAGATAAGTTCCCATAGGCGTATAGTTTCCAAAATGGTGTCACTTGTGGGGGTTTAAACTGTTTAGCCACATCAGGGGCTCTCCAAACCCGACATGGAGTTCTCTAATTATTCCAGTAAATTTTGCATTCAAAAAGTCAAAGCGCTCTTTCCCTTCCATGCCCTGCTGTGCACCGAAAAAGTATTTTTCCCCCACATACAGGATATCAACGTACACAGAAGTTGCACAACCAATTGTATGGTGCAGTTTCTCCTGTTGCCCAAATGAAATTGCAAAATTTGGGGCTAAAACCATTTTTGTTGGGAAAATGTGA
>JARQOD010000006.1:182298384-182344432 GCA_033576555.1 Oophaga sylvatica
CAAATTTTGCAGCGGGTCCCATCGGACTTAAGTTACGCCACTGGCTACACAGGGCCCATATGCTGTTCTTGCATAGGAGCCCTTTTTAGTCTGTGTCTGCCACTGGTGGGGGACATTATTACAGAATAAGGACCAGGATGGAGGACATTATTACAGGATGGGGGCATTATTACAGGATAGTGTCTAGGACACAGGACATTATTACAGAATAGGAGCCACAAGAGAGGACATTCTTACAAGATAAGGCCAAGGACAGAGGACAATATTACAGGATTTCGACCAGGATGGGGTACATTATTACAAAGCGAGGGCTACAACAGGGATATTATTACAGGATGGGGACATTATTAATGGTTAGAGTTCAGGACAGAGAACACTATTGTAGCCTAGGGGCCAGGACAGAGGATATTATTACAGGATGGTAATCATCATTATAAGATAGGGATATTATTACAGGATCGTGGCCAGGACGAGGGACATTACAGAATGGAAGTCAGGATGGGACATTTTCAAAGGATAAGAGCAAAGATAGAGGACATTATTACAGGATTTGAACCAGGATGGGGTACATTATTACAAAATGAAGGCCAGGACAGAGGACATTATTACAGGAAAGGGGCCAGCACTGGTGGACACAGACAATAAAGGGCCTCTGTGCAAGAACAATATATGGGCCCTTTGCAACCCAAGAGCTCCTAAAAATGCAGAATTCTACCTGCTTAGGAGGTAGAAATGGGTTCCCTTACCTGTCACGGGTGTGTCGCCACGAAGATCGTCGCGATTACACAGTCTGACTTCGCGCAGCTGAGTTTTAGGTGCTTGGTGTTTTTCGGCAGTGAGGGAGTTAATTCTCTCTCTCTCTGTGCTAGACGAGGCCCGGCCTCGCCCAGCTGCAGTTAATGCTGCAGTAATGAGATTCCTTCAAATACCTGCCAGTCTGCTAGGAATGTGTCGGTGAAAGCATTCATGCAGACCAGCAGAGCGGATCGTGGTATTTTGAAGTCTGAAGTGAAGAGTACCTGGTGTGGTTTTTTCCCCTCCTCGCTTTATCATTTATCTCCGTACCCGTTGGTGTTCCCTCTGTTTTTGTGGTGTGAGTTTTGTATGCAAGGTGGATTTTAGTTTACCCCTTGTACTGTCTCGTTCGTCTATTACTGTGTTTAGGCATATACCTTCCAGTCCCCTGTGTTGTGATCGGGGTCCTTCTCAGGACTAGATTACTGAAGGTCAGGGATTTGCAGGAGATAGGGTTACGCTGGCGGCCTGGACCTCTGTACCATCAACAGTACCTCCAGGTAGAGGGATTAGTCAGGACCCCAGCTTAGGGTCAGCATAGACCCCGGACCTCCTGTATGCAGTAACAGCGTGACATTACCTCTTGGACCCCTGTGCGGCTGCATAGGTTATACATATGATATGTCCGCCCCTGGAGGCCAGGATAAAGAACATTATTAAAGGATGGGGCACATTATTTCAGGATGAAAGACAATATTACTGGATAGAGGCAAGGACAGAGGTCATTATTAGAGGATGGGGGACATTATTACAGGATACAGGTAAGGACAGAGGTCGTTATTACAGGATGAAGGACGTTACAGGATAAGGGTCAGGTCAGAGGACATTATTATAGGATGAAAGCATACAAGAAGAAAAGGTAGCACACTGTAGCGCTATAGCTTGCAAACACGAAATATGAAAAATATGAAAAATGAATTACATCATTACCTTAGAAATATGAAAAATTGAGAAGTCTTAGCGCATAAGATGGCCAAATTATGTGAGCCTGATAGCCACGTCAAGGCTCTTCTCGTATATCAGGTCCCTAACTAATGCCTATCCTCGCTTTAGAAAAGTCTGTCTGCATGGGAACCTATGAATCCTCTTTTCAGACTAAAATCTACATCTCTGTGGAGGGGTGATGAACCTGCTGTAATTAAAAGGCCTGTGACCACCAGGTGGAGTGCTCAGGCAGAAGGTAAATGAATACATATCAAAAAACTGACCGGCACATCCAAACTTAGATTCAGTGTGAACAGGTGCTAAACCTAGAGTCACAACTCATATACATACAAGAAGAAAAGGTAGCACACTGTAGCGCTATAGCTTGCAAACACGAAATATGAAAAATATGAAAAATGAATTACATCATTACCTTAGAAATATGAAAAATTGAGAAGTCTTAGCGCATAAGATGGCCAAATTATGTGAGCCTGATAGCCACGTCAAGGCTCTTCTCGTATATCAGGTCCCTAACTAATGCCTATCCTCGCTTTAGAAAAGTCTGTCTGCATGGGAACCTATGAATCCTCTTTTCAGACTAAAATCTACATCTCTGTGGAGGGGTGATGAACCTGCTGTAATTAAAAGGCCTGTGACCACCAGGTGGAGTGCTCAGGCAGAAGGTAAATGAATACATATCAAAAAACTGACCGGCACATCCAAACTTAGATTCAGTGTGAACAGGTGCTAAACCTAGAGTCACCAACTCATATACATACAAGAAGAAAAGGTAGCACACTGTAGCGCTATAGCTTGCAAACACGAAATATGAAAAATATGAAAAATGAATTACATCATTACCTTAGAAATATGAAAAATTGAGAAGTCTTAGCGCATAAGATGGCCAAATTATGTGAGCCTGATAGCCACGTCAAGGCTCTTCTTGTATATCAGGTCCCTAACTAATGCCTATCCTCGCTTTAGAAAAGTCTGTCTGCATGGGAACCTATGAATCCTCTTTTCAGACTAAAATCTACATCTCTGTGGAGGGGTGATGAACCTGCTGTAATTAAAAGGCCTGTGACCACCAGGTGGAGTGCTCAGGCAGAAGGTAAATGAATACATATCAAAAAACTGACCGGCACATCCAAACTTAGATTCAGTGTGAACAGGTGCTAAACCTAGAGTCACCAACTCATATACATACAAGAAGAAAAGGTAGCACACTGTAGCGCTATAGCTTGCAAACACGAAATATGAAAAATATGAAAAATGAATTACATCATTACCTTAGAAAAATTAAAAATTGAGAAGTCTTAGCGCATAAGATGGCCAAATTATGTGAGCCTGATAGCCACGTCAAGGCTCTTCTCGTATATCAGGTCCCTAACTAATGCCTATCCTCGCTTTAGAAAAGTCTGTCTGCATGGGAACCTATGAATCCTCTTTTCAGACTAAAATCTACATCTCTGTGGAGGGGTGATGAACCTGCTGTAATTAAAAGGCCTGTGACCACCAGGTGGAGTGCTCAGGCAGAAGGTAAATGAATACATATCAAAAAACTGACCGGCACATCCAAACTTAGATTCAGTGTGAACAGGTGCTAAACCTAGAGTCACCAACTCATATACATACAAGAAGAAAAGGTAGCACACTGTAGCGCTATAGCTTGCAAACACGAAATATGAAAAATATGAAAAATGAATTACATCATTACCTTAGAAAAATTAAAAATTGAGAAGTCTTAGCGCATAAGATGGCCAAATTATGTGAGCCTGATAGCCACGTCAAGGCTCTTCTCGTATATCAGGTCCCTAACTAATGCTATCCTCGCTTAGAAAAGTCTGTCTGCATGGGAACCTATGAATCCTCTTTTCAGACTAAAATCTACATCTCTGTGGAGGGGTGATGAACCTGCTGTAATTAAAAGGCCTGTGACCACCAGGTGGAGTGCTCAGGCAGAAGGTAAATTAATATCGAAATGACAATCCAATTAATTCATAACTGCTAAACCTGAGTCAAATCATATACATACGTAGATTAGCTATAGCTTGAACAGATGTGAAAAACTATGAAAAGTACATCATTACTTAGAAATATGAAAAGTTGAGAACTTAGCGCATAGATTGCAACACTGAATTGAAGGTTGGATTACCTCATTCCTTGAATGAAAGAGAAGTTAGCGCATAAGATGGATTAGTCACATTATTTAGTCTGAAAGAGGATTACATAGGTTCCATGCAGAGACTTTCTAACGAGGATAGGATTAGTTAGGGACCTGATATACGAGAAGAGCCTTGACGTGGCTATCAGGCTCACATAATTTGGCCATCTTATGCGCTAAGACTTCTCAATTTTTCATATTTCTAAGGTAATGATGTAATTCATTTTTCATATTTTTCATATTTCGTGTTTGCAAGCTATAGCGCTACAGTGTGCTACCTTTTCTTCTTGTATGTATATGAGTTGGTGACTCTAGGTTTAGCACCTGTTCACACTGAATCTAAGTTTGGATGTGCCGGTCAGTTTTTTGATATGTATTATTATAGGATGGGGCAAGGATGCGGGACATTACAGAATGGAAGCCAGGATGGGACATTATTACAGGATAAGGGCAAAGATAGAGGACATTATTACAGGATTCGAATTAGGATGGGGTACATTATTAGAAAATGAGGGCCAGGACAGGGGACATTATTACAGGATAGGGGCTAGGACAAATAACATTATAAAAGGATTTTTGCACATTATTTAAGGATGGAGGACATTATTACACGAAAGAGACAAGGACAGAGGTCATTATTAGAGGATAGGGGACGTTATTACAGGATAAGTGTCAGGACAGAGGACATTTTTTGAGGATGGGGACATCATTAAACAATGGGAGACATTATTACAGGATACAAATCAGGAAGGGTGACATTAATATAGGATGTGGGACATTATTCCAGGATGGAAGACATTATTACAGAACTGAGGCCAGGACAGGACATTTAAGGGGTTGTCCAGTCCAAATCAATAAGTCTGCAGTTACTCTGTGTGACAGCAGACTTATGAATCTCCCCCAGTGCATGCACTGGATCCGAGGGCGGAGGGTATGTATGAGTTATACATACTCCTGGCCAGGGAACGTCTAGTGGGCTTGGCCTCACTCCATACACTGGTATTGATCTAGTGACACCACTGGCCAGTGGGCATGTCAGACTGGAGGGCACTGCCTCGCTGTATACAAGTGTATGGAGAGCTAGGCTGCACCCGATGGCCAGGAGTATGTATAACTCATACATACCCTCCGGTCCTAGGTCGGAAAGGGGCGTGCGCTGGGGGGATCATAAGTCTGCAGTCACACAGAGTGACTTATTGATTTGAACCGGACAACTTTAACACAGGATAAAAACAAGATGGAGTAAACAGTGACTGTGAAAGGAGAAGTGCACAATAGAGTAAAGCCCCAATATAGAAGACAGTAAAAACAATAGTATTGCTCACTTTGGGTGGTTGTGTGAACAAACAACCATTATAAAGGTTTAGAAAGCCAGCTGTTGCTGCCCGGGACTGGGGGAAAGATCCACCAGATGGAAATTACCAAAACAGGATAAAAACATGTTTAGAAACTGGCTGCGCGGCTGGAAAGAAGTCTCTTACTGCAATATTCTTAGAAGGTGCTTTACTGTCCACTACACATTTCAATGTCATACTGACATCTTTATCAAGTGTAAAAAAAAAAAAAAACTTGATAAAGATGCCAGGACAGCATTGAAATGCGTAGTGGACAATAAAGAACCTTCTAAGAATATTGCAGCAAGAGACTTCTTTCCAGCAGCGCAGTCAATTTTTAAACTTGTTTTTACCCTGTCTTGGTAAGGAAAAGGGCAAGGACCAGGGCCATATTTGGCATTCCTGCTGCCCCTTTAATCCCGAGGGTGGTTTGCATGTTAATGACCAGGCCAATTTTCAAAATTCCGACCACTGTCAATTTATGAGGTAATAAATCTGGAACGCTTCCATGGATCCCGGTGATTCTGAAATCGTTTTTTCATGACATATTGTACTTCATGACAGTGGTGCAATTCCTTCGGTATGACTTGGGTTTACAGTATGTGTGAAAAAAACAAATTTGGCAAAATTTCGCAATTTTCCAACTTTGAATTTTCATGCCTTTAAATAACAGATATGTCACACAAAATAGTTAAATTTCCCACATGTCTACTCTACATCAGCACAATTTTTGGACCAAATTTTTTTTCTGTTAGGAAATTATAAGGGTTAAAAGATGACCAGCGATTTCTCATTTTTTTCAGCAAAAATTTACAAAACGATATTTTTAGGGACCACATCACACTTGAAGTGACTTTGAGGGGCCTATATGACAGAAAATACCCAAAAGTAACATCATTCTAAAAACTGAACACCTCAAGGTGCTCAAAACCACATTCAAGAAGTTTATTTAACCCTTCAGGTGCTTCACAGGAAATTTTGGAATATGGAAAAAATGAACATTTAACTTTTTTTCACAAAAAAATTTACTTCAGATACAATTTTTTTTATTTTGAAAAAATGGCCCCAAAATTTGTTGTTTAATTTCTTCTGAGCATTCCGATACACCATATGAGACAGAAAACCACGGTTTGGGCACACGGCAGGGCTCGTAAAGGAAGGAGCATCAATTACTTTTTGAATGTAAAATTTCTTGGAATCATTAGCGTACGTCATGTTCCATTTAGAGAGCCCCTGATGTGCTTAAACAGTGAAAAAAAACACAAGTTACCCCATTTTGGAAACTAGACCACTTAAGGAATGTATTTAGATGTGTGGAGAGCACCTTGAACCCCCAGGTGCTTCACAAAGTTTATAAAATTGAGCCGTGAAAATAATAAAATCACATTTTCCTCACAAAAATATTGTTTTAACCCCAAATTTGGCATTTTCATAAGGGTAACATGAGAAACTGTACCATACAATTTGTTGTGCAATTTCTCCTGAGTACGCTGATACCCCATATGTACGGCAATACTACTTTTGAGGCACAATGCAAAGCTCACAAGGAAAGAGCCTTCATATTGGAGTTCATAGTTTGCTAGAATGGTTTGAGGGTGCCATGTCACATTGGCAGAGCCCCTGAGATGCCAGAACTACAGAAACCCCCTATATATGAACTACCGTATTTTTTGGACCATAAGACGCACTTTTTTCCCCATAATTTTGGGGAAAAGGGGAGTGCGTCTTATGGTCGCAACATACCTAAAAATCCGGTGGCGGCGGTCCCGATACTCTGTGGTGTGGTGGTGTCCATGGTTCTGTGATGTGGCGGCAGCGGGGCTCCGTGCTGCATGGGGGGCTCCGCCGGCATTTCATCATAGCCTGAAAGCCCCCCGCAGCTCTGTTGCGGAGACGCGGAGGTTGCCGAGACGTGGCCACCCTATAGACAGAGCACAGCCACCCCACAGACAGAGCATAGCCACCCCACGGACAGAGCACAACCACCCCACAGAGCACAGCCACCCCACGGACAGTGGCGCTGCTATAATGAGGCAAGTTGAGCCTGTTGTCTCAGGCGGCAGGAAGCTGCTGTGCAGAGAGGGCGGCATATGCACTCTGCTACTCGCAGCACCTACAGTTTAGCCACAGTCACTGCTCTGCTACTGGCAGCATGTACAATTTAGCCACTGCACGCTACTCCATGTCACTCTGTGGAGCTGAAGTGGAGCAGGAGAGCCCAGTGCCTGCAGCCATGACAGAAGAACATAGACCTGATGGAAAGGTGGAGAGCAGCAAAGACCTGGAGAGAATACCCAAAAAAAATATATGGAAAACAGAGCCAAATATAGAAAAATACAAATGCAATTTTTATTAATGAATCACAAAAAAGTTTTAAAAAAAGTACACTAACATGATACAGAATATCAATGACAAGAGAGAAGGCAAAAAAACCTAGATACCGCTGTTAAGTAAGAATGAATGTCCAAAGTCATATAACACAGAATACTACAAATGAAATTAGAACAAATATGTATCAGGATACTGTGATATATTTATTCAAAAACTGTCCATCAAAAATAAAAATAAATATAGTGCACAGTGCACAAAATAATACCAAAAATTATATATATATACAAATAATATTTTTAATATCCTATTGGTAAAAAAACCTACAAGAGTGCATAAGAAAAAGGAGAAAAAATTATTAGAAATGCTCAAATGAACAATTTATAATTTAAACAGCAAAATTGCATGATCACATCGATGGACAGTGTTGATAAATTACCACAGTACCCTGAAGTGGTGCAAAAATTGGACATGCATAAAAGAAGCCAAAAACCCTATAGTAGCATGCAAAAATCATGAAATACAGTTATACATGAGAATGTGCATATACATATATCTTAGGACCAGGCAAAAGCCTATAAATCAAATCAGTATATATATATATATATATATATATATATATATAAATAAAAAATTGCACATATATGTGCTGCGGTAATAATTGGAAAGAACTATGGCATACAGTTGTATATAAGCATTAATCTAATTCACACTACTGTGAATTAGACTAGAATTTGACTGGAATTTGGCTGCAAGGTAACAGATTATAAAACCACTATGTTTCATTTTCTTATCACTTTCACCCCCATCCTCCTTTCTTTCTTCCTATCCCCTGTAATCCCCCCACCTAGCAAGGAACTAGTAATTTCCCCCTCCATTCTCCCCAGCCATCTCACCTTTCCCTCAGAACTGTTCCTCCACATACAATCCTTTTTACCAAGACACACACGGCCACACCATGGTTTATCCTGCTCCCACCTTCTAACGCTCTGTCTGCTACTCCTCATCGCTGGCGATTAGGGTTGAGCATTCCGATACTGCAAATATCGGGTATCGGCCAATATTGGCTGTATCGGAATTCCGATTCCGAGTTCCGATATTTTCGTCTTATCGGATACCGGAATCGGGATTGTCACTGTCACTGTCAGTGTCCGTCGGTCGGGTCTGTCAGGAGTCAGCGGCACTTACCTGGCAGAAGATCTCCGGCGGTCACGTCCTGGACTGCTTCATGGCCGCAATCTTCTTTCCCCGGCGGTCACATGCAGTTTCTCGCGATAACTGCAGTGACTGCTGGGTAATCCCGGCCGTAAAGCAGTCAGTCCGATGACGTCACCGCCGGGGAAGCAGGTAATCAGCTGTGCTGCGTCGCGATGACAGGCTCTGCCTGTCATTGCGATGTAGCAGAGTTGGATCGTCGTGGGACTGTCGTTATGGACTGCGTCGGACAGGTGGTATACTGTTGGTTTGTTTTTTTTCTTTTTTTACAGGAGATCGATGGCGTCGCAGGAATGAGAGAGTAATAAAATTAATGAAAACTGTGTTGTCTCTTTTATTTCATTAAAATACTTTTTTCTTGCTTTGTCTTTTTTTTATACATTTAATAACTTTGGGATTAATAATGGATCGGTGTCTTATTGACACCTCTCCATTATTAACTGGGCTTATTGTCACCGTGCAATCAACGGTGACATTAACCCCTTATTACCCCGCTTGCCACCGCTACAGGGCAAGTGGGAAGAGCCGGGTAAAGTGCCACAATTGGCACATCTTTTGATGCGCCAAATGTGGGGCTGCTGTAGCCTGGTATTATCAGGCTGTTGAGGGCCAAAATACATGGGCCTTGACAGTCTTTTAATACCAGGCCGCAGCAGTCTGCATTTTACTTGGCTGGTTAACAAAAATAGGGGGGATCCCCACGCCGTTTTTTTTTCGAGGGGATCCCCTATTTTTGTTAACCAGCCAAGCTAAGCAGACTGGTGTGGCCTGGTATTATCAGGCTGGCAAGGTCCATGGATATTGGATCCTTACCAGCCTGAAAAACCAGGCCTCAGCGGTCTGCTTCATCTGGCTGGTTAACAAAAATAGGGGGACCCCACGCCAATTTTTTTCGAGGGGATCCCCTATTTTTGTTAATCAGCCAAGATATGCAGACTGCTGTGGCCTGATATTATCAGGCTGGCAAGGTCCATGGATCTTGGCTCCTTAACAGCCTGAAAATCCAGGCCTCAGCGGTCTGCTTCATCTGGCTGGTTAACAAAAATAAGGGGGACCCCACGCCAATTTTTTTCGAGGGGATCCCCTATTTTTGTTAATCAGCCAAGATATGCAGACTGCTGTGGCCTAGTATTATCAGGCTGGCAAGGTCCATGGATCTTGGCTCCTTAACAGCCTGAAAATCCAGGCCTCAGCGGTCTGCTTCATCTGGCTGGTTAACAAAAATAGGGGGGACCCCACGCCATTTTTTTTTCGAAGGGAACCCCTATTTTTGTTAATCAGTTCCCTCTGACGTCACTGATTGTGTCCCTGGCTGACCTGAAGTGAAAGTGGAAAGCAATCAATTAAGCTTTCCACTTAAGGGCCCGTCTCACATAGCGATATCGCTACCGAGATCGCTGCTGAGTCACTAGTTTTGTGACGCAGCAGCGAGCTCACCAGCGATATCGCTGTGTGTGACATTCAGCGACGATCAGCCCCCCTGCCGGGTATCGCTGATCGTCGCTGAAATGTCAGGACCTTTTTTTGATCGCTGGTTTCCCGCTGACAGGCACACATCGCTGCGTGTGACAGGCGGGAGACCAGCGATCCGCTGGTAACCAAGGTACACAGCGGGTTTCCAGGCGCGGGGCTGTGCCTAGAAACCCGCTGTGTACCTTGGATACCAGCGCCCTGATGCAGGTTGCTGGTATCCAAGGTACACAGCGGGTTTCCAAGCGCTGCGCGGTGCCTGGAAACCCGCTGTGTACCTTGGTTACCAGCGGATCGCTGGTCTCCCGCCTGTCACACGCAGCGATGCGTGCCTGTCAGAGGGAAACCAGCGATCAAAAAAAGGTCCTGACATTTCTGCGACGATCAGCGATACCCGGCAGGGGGGCTGATCGTCGCTGAATGTCACACACAGCGATATCGCTGGTGAGCTCGCTGCTGCGTCACAAAACTAGTGACTCAGCAGCGATCTCGGTAGCGATATCGCTATGTGAGACGGGCCCTTAAGCGATGTTACCCGCAGTGTCGCTGTCCCAGATCGCTGCCTGAGCTGCCTGTTTGGCAGCTCAGCAGCGATCATGTAGCGATACACCAGCGATCCTGACAAGAGCATATCGTTGTCGGGATCGCTGGTGTATCGTTATGTGACACCCAGCCTTTACTCTCCTGTCAGGCAGGAGAGGAACTCATTCATTTGGGGTTTACTGTGAGGCTGCAGCATTAGCTGCGGTCCCTGCAGTAAACATTAACCCTTTCTGAAGGATTACACCGTGGGACCTGACTGTGCATGGGATAGGTAAGAATAATTTTGCTTTTTTATTTTATTTTTATTACAGGAAATGGTTTTTGCAGTAAAATAAAAGATGGTCAAAAACATGTGTCTTTATTTCATTAAAATGATTTTTAATTAAAGTGTGTGTGTTTTATTTTTATTTCATGCAATAGGATTAATAATTGATAGTTGTCTAATTGACAGCTCTCAATTATTAACCTGGCTTAAGGTCACCTTTCAATAGCAAGGTGGCTTTAACCCCATATTAACCCATTCGCCACCGCTACAGGGCAATGGGAATAGACGGGCAAAGTGCCAGAAAGGGCGAATCTAATTATAGATTTGTCTTTCCTGGGGTGTCTGGGGGCAGATGTTAGTAGCCGGGGGGGGGCAAAAATAATGGTCCCTCTCTGGGCTATTATTATCTGCCCCCACTCACTGTCTGGTTGCGAAAATAGGGCGGGAGCCCACGCATTTTTTTTCAGCAATTTTACACCTCATATATATATATACATGTCATTGAATTTGTGACAAATATATATATATATATTTATATTTGTAGTTCATACACTTCTACATAGTATAATAGCCGCTAATTCAATTGCCGGCTTTTGTGAAAATGCAGAACCCGACATGAAATGACACTTGGTGTACATAGGGTTAACCATGTCTTTTCATGTCCTTTGCTATCTAATTTGCACAAACAATTAAATCAGACTATGTGTGCAAAATTTCACACCTGTAGGGGTTAATTAAAGGTGTAAATTCGTAGCAAAAAAGTCCGTTTTTTTTACAACGAATTTACACCTTTAATTAACCCCTACAGGTGTGAAATTTTGCACACATAGTCTGATTTAATTGTTTGTGCAAATTAGATAGCAAAGGACATGAAAAGACATGGTTAACCCTATGTACACCAAGTGTCATTTCATGTCGGGTGACCAGACATGAAATGACACTTGGTGTACATAGGGTTAACCATGTCTTTTCATGTCCTTTGCTATCTAATTTGCACAAACAATTAAATCAGACTATGTGTGCAAAATTTCACACCTGTAGGGGTTAATTAAAGGTGTAAATTCGTAGCAAAAAAGTCCGTTTTTTTTACAACGAATTTACACCTTTAATTAACCCCTACAGGTGTGAAATTTTGCACACATAGTCTGATTTAATTGTTTGTGCAAATCAGATAGCAAACGACATGAAAAGACATGGTTAACCCTATGTACACCAAGTGTCATTTCATGTCGGGTGCTTCTGTCTTTTCACTGAAGCCGACTTTACCCGGCAATTGAATCAGAGGATATTTTACTATGTAGAAGTGTATAAACTATACATATATGTATATATATATGTCACAATGACATGTATATATATATATGTGTATTCTATGTGTGTATATTTAGTGTTTACAAGGAAAGAATGGGGTTTTTTTAGTTGCGATATTTTGTTCCCATAGACTTACATGGGACTTCCGGTATCGGTATCGGGTATCGCCGATATTTTAGTGATATCGGCGATACCATTCCGATTCCGATACTTTAGGATATCGGAAAGTATCGCTCAACTCTACTGGCGATGTATCCCCAAATCCTGGCCCTCCTCATCACATCCCCACACTCATTTCTAACACCCTGCCACGATCTTCCACACGTTTTTGCAACCCTGTCAACCTCATACCTATCCATCCACACCCCCCTCCCCAGTCCCCCTACCCGGAGCACTATGGAACGCACGCTCCGTCTGCAATAAACTGTCATTTGTCCACGACCTCTTTATCACCAACAAACTCTCCTTCCTTGCCATCACTGAAACCTGGCTCACTCCCTCTGACTCAGCCTCTCCAGCTGCGCTTTCCTATGGCGGATTTCATCTTTCTCACACCCCTCGCCCCAGCAACAAACGTGGTGGAGGAGTTGGCTTACTCCTGTCTGATACCTGCTCCTTTACCCCTATTCAAATTCCACCCTCCGCTGCTATTCCCTCGTTCGAAGTGCACTCCGTCCGCATCTATTCCCCCTCCAACCTCCAACTGGCTGTCATCTACCGCCCCCCGGAACTAGCCATCTCCACCTTTCTCGACCACTTCACCACCTGGCTACTCAATTTCCTCTCTGCTGACATCCCCACCATCATCATGGGCGATTTCAACATCCCCATTGACACTTCCACCCCGGCGGCCTCTAAACTTCTTTCGCTCACAGCTTCCCTTGGCCTCACTCAATGGTCCTCTGCGGCCACTCACAAAGGCGGTCACACGCTGGACCTTATCTTCACCCGTCTCTGTTCCCTCACTAATCTCACTAACTCCCCACTCCCCCTGTCTGACCACAACCTACTGACATTCTCTTCCCTCTCCTCTGTTAGTACGCATCCCCCACTCCACAAACTCACCCACCCTCGCAGAAATCTCAAACACCTCAATTTACAATCGCTCTCTGAGTCCCTCCTCCCTCTTACAGACATAGCCTCACTTCATGACACAGATGCTGCTGCCACATTTTATAACACCACAATAAAAACCACACTTGATTCGGCCGCCCCCCTCATGCAGAGCAAAACTCGTACAATCAACAGGCAGCCCTGGCTGACCGCCTGACCAAAGAACTGAGACGGGCTTCCAGGGTTACCGAGCGGAGATGGAAGAGAACCCACTCCACCGAGCACTTCAACGCATACAAGCAGTCCCTTGCCAGCTTCAAGTCCACGCTCTCTGCCGCAAAACAAACTTACTTCTCATCTCTCATATCCTCCCTGTCTCACAACCCTAAACAGCTCTTCAACACTTTCAATTCTCTACTCCATCCCACAGCACCTCCTCCCTCTCCTCTCATTTCTGTCGAAGACTTTGCCTCCTTCTTTAAGCAAAAGATTGATACTATCAGAGAAGGCTTTGGCCCGCAGCCCCCAATGCCCCTCTTAGCCACTCAGCCCTGTTCTTCCAAAACCAGCTTCACCACCATGACAGAAGATCAGCTCTCCACTCTCCTGTCAAGATCACACCTCACCACTTGCGCGCTTGACCCACTCCCGTCCCACCTCATCCCTAACCTTGCCACAGTCTTCATCCCTACTCTCACACACCTCTTCAACCTTTCACTTACAAATGGTGTCTTTCCTTCATCCTTCAAACATGCTTCAATCACCCCGATCCTCAAAAAGCCCTCCCTCGACCCATCCTCAGCGTCTAGCTATCGCCCGATATCTCTTCTCCCCTTCGCCTCAAAACTACTGGAACAGCATGTATATCTTGAACTGTCCTCCCACCTTTCCTCCTGCTCCCTCTTTGACTGGTTACAATCAGGCTTTCGACCGCATCACTCAACTGAAACTGCCCTAACTAAAGTCACTAACGACCTGCTAACCGCCAAGAGCAAGCGACACTACTCTGTCCTCCTTCTCCTGGACCTGTCTTCTGCCTTTGACACCGTAGACCATTCCCTCCTCCTACAGATTCTCTCATCTCTTGGCATCACAGACTTGGCCCTATCCTGGATCTCATCATACCTAACAGACCGAACATTTAGTGTCTCCCTCTCACACACCACCTCCTCACCTCGCCCCCTGTCTGTCGGTGTTCCCCAAGGCTCAGTCCTAGGACCCCTATCTTCTCCATCTACACCTTCGGCCTGGGACAGCTCATAGAATCCCATGGCTTGCAGTATCACCTCTACGCCGATGACACGCAGATCTACCTATCTGGACCTGACCTCACCTCCCTACTGACCAAAATCCCACAGTGTCTGTCTGCTATCTCAGCCTTCTTTTCTGCTCGCTTTCTCAAACTGAACATGGACAAAACAGAATTCATCATCTTTCCCCCACCTCATTCTACCCCTCCACCAGGCCTATCCATCAATGTCAATGGCTGCTCGCTTTCCCCAGTCCCACATGCTCGGTGCCTTGGGGTGATCATCGACTCTGCCCTCTCTTTCAAACCACATATCCAAGCCCTCGCCACCTCCTGCCGCCTCAAACTCAAAAATATTTCCCGGATCCGCTCATTCCTCAACCATGAAACCACAAAAACACTAGTGCACGCCCTTATCATCTCCCGCCTCGACTACTGCAACCTCCTACTGTCTGGCCTCCCCTCTAGCACTCTGGCACCACTCCAGTCCATCCTACACTCTGCTGCACGACTAATCCACCTGTCTTCCCGCTATTCCCCTGCCTCCCCACTATGCCAGGCCCTTCACTGGCTTCCTATTGCCCAGAGGCTCCAGTTCAAAACCTTAACCATGACATACAAAGCCATCCACAACCTTTCTCCTCCATACATCTGTGACATGGTCTCCCGCTACCTACCCACACGCAACCTTCGATCCTCTCAAGATCTCCTTCTCGACTCCCCCCTCATCTCTTCTTCCCACAACTGCATACAAGACTTCTCCCGGGCTTCCCCCATACTCTGGAACTCTCTGCCGCAAAACATCAGACTTTCACCAACAACGGAGACCTTCAAGAAAAACCTGAAGACCCACCTGTTCCGACAAGCCTACAACCTGCAATGATCTTCAGTGTACTGAACCATCGCACAACCAGCTCTACCCTCTCCTAGTGTATTCTCACCCATCCCTGTAGACTGTGAGCCCTCGCGGGCAGGGTCCTCTCTCCTTCTGTACTTATGCGTCCCTTGTCTAGCACATGTTTATTGTATCTGTCTATATTTTCCCCTTTTCATATGTAAAGCGCCATGGAATAAATGGCGCTATATAAATATATAATAATAATAAATAATAATAATTAATCAATGGGCTAGGTGAGTATGTCAATCAGCAGGGTATATGCAAGTGCTACCCTTTACCATAGATTAAATGTTAAATGGAGTTCATCCAATCGGGCCATATATAAATGTATATCACAAAAAACTATACATGTAAAATGCTGCTATTATCATAATCTCAGGCTAAAGTGTATATGTATATTAGCACACACAGGCATCAGTCCGTAATCCTAGTAGGTAAACCAATTATCTGGGAGTATGTAGATACTGCTATCATTATTACAGGCGAAATATTCCTCCCATATGGCCATATATGCCTCAGTGGTGTGTAAAAACAATAGCCAGCATAAATAGTTGGTCAGAGATATGCATGGGCGTACCCAGGATCAAAACTAGGGGGGGGGCAGCACCTGTATACGTCACCAGCCAGCCCCAGCACCTGTATACGTCACCAGCCAGCCCCAGCAGCACCTGTATATGTCACCAGCCAGCCCCAGCAGCACCTGTATACGTCACCAGTCAGCCCCAGCAGCACCTGTATACGTCACCAGCCAGCCCCAGCAGCACCTGTATACGTCACCAGCCAGCCCCAGCAGCACCTGTATACGTCACCAGCCAGCCCCAGCAGCACCTGTATACGTCACCAGCCAGCCCCAGCACCTGTATACGTCACCAGCCAGCCCCAGCAGCTGTATACGTCACCAGCCAGCCCCAGCACCTGTATAGTCACCAGCCAGCCCCAGCACACTGTATACGTCACCAGCCAGCCCCAGCACCTGTATACGTACCCACCCGCACCTTATACATCACCAGCCAGCCCCAGCACCTGTATATGTCACCAGCCAGCCCCAGCACCTGTATATGTCACCAGCCAGCCCCAGCACCTGTATACGTCACCAGCCAGCCCCAGCACCTGTATATGTCACCAGCCAGCCCAGCAGCACCTGTATACGTCACCAGCCAGCCCCAGCACACCTGTATACGTCATACCAGCCCCAGCACCTGTATACGTCACCAGCCAGCCAGCACCTGTATACATCACCAGCCAGCCCCAGCAGCACCTGTATACATCACCAGCCAGCCCCAGCACCCTGTATTTACCACCAGCCAGCCTTATACGTCACCACCTCAGCCTTCAGCGCGGTGGAGGAGTCACACCGGGCTCTGCCTCTCTGCTGTGCCGCCGCAGCTGATGATACAGGCCAGCCGCCAGGGCCTGCCGAGTCGCCGACCGCCGCCGGTGTCAACCACCACCACTGTCTGCCTGGTAGGGTGAGCTGCTGGCTGCTGCAGCCAATTGCTGAAGGGGCGAGAGAGCAGCAGAGCGCGCTCTCTCCGCCCACAAAGAACGTCCTGACGTAAATGTCAGGACGTTCTAACTTCTTAACGGCGGCCCCTGCCTTATCCCTGGCCGACCCTCTCTGTGTCACTGTGCGTGCGTCGCACTTGCCGGCGCAGACAGCCAGGCAGCCCAGAAAGCACCTTTTAAAGGGCCGGCGCCGCGGCCTAGCGGTCCGCCGCCCGCGGGCTGATGTTGATGCCTGATGCCTCCCCTGCTCCTAGGGGGGGGCACTTGCCCCCCCCTGCCCACGGTGGGTACGCCCATGGAGATATGCATGATAAGGCATCCAAACTTACTGAACAACGGGCAGGAGGCAGCTTCCTCTCAGGGTGTGTGTTCTCAGGGAAATTCTCAGAGAGGGACTGTGTGGGGACCTTGGAGTTTCTTGTCTTGGTGAGTTGTGTGATGGGGAAGGGGGAAGGGGATGTCTTCTATCACTGCTCAGTCAGGCTGAGTAACAGGATTATTGGAAACCTTCACAATAGGCATAGACTGGGCAGAATACCGTAATTGTCTCCAGTACAGGCAGAGATCATTAGATTATGGATGTGATGCAGAACTAAAACAAAGGTTAACAATATCTATCTAGAAAAAGGAAGAAAGCAGTACAAGATCTATATATAATCAAAAAGCAAATTGGGGTAATCCTAACCTGAATAGTAGCAACAAAAATGGAAGCAGCACTTCAAAAATAGTGCAAATTATAGGACTTTAATGGCCCATGTGGCGACGTTTTGGTTCATAGAGTGAAATTTTCTCTGGAGAAAGTTCACGCTAAGAACCAAAATTTGCACTACTTTTGGAGTTCTGCTTCCATTTTTTTACTTGTATCTGTCTGTCTATAATCCCTCTCTCCTCTCCATCTAATTATCTACAGTATCTCACGTGTTAGGTAGACTAGCTATATAGACATTTTAAAAAAGTTTGCTGAACTGGCACAAATATACATATACCAACAAAATAAATACCAGGTGGCCCAAAAGTAGGTATACAGATGAATCAGTTAAATTTTTCACAAGCGATGTGCAAACATACTGACTGACCTACAACAAAAGAAGTATATTTGCATTTTAACACATTGTTTATTACATTTGTTTCACATTGTTTAATCTTGTATCATCATGTATCATCACTGTGCACTATAAGGCCTCATGTATCATCACTGTATTATAAGGCCTCATGTATCATCACTGTGCACTCTAGGGCCTCATGTATCATCACTGCATTATAAGGCCTCATGTATCATCACTGTGCACTATAGGGCCTCATGTATCACTGTGCACTATAGGGCCTCATGTATCATCACTGCATTATAGGGCCTCATGTATCATCACTGTGCACCATAAGGCCTCATGTATCATCACTGTGCACTATAGGGCCTCATGTATCATCACTGTGCACTATAGGGCCTCATGTATCATCACTGCATTATAAGGCCTCATGTATCATTACTGTGCACTATAGGGCCTCATGTATCACTGTGCACTATAGGGCCTCATGTATCATCACTGCATTATAGGGCCTCATGTATCATCACTGTGTACCATAGGGCCTCATGTATCATCACTGTGCACTATAGGGCCTCATGTATCATCACTGTGCACTATAGTTCCTCAAGTATCCTCACTGCATTATAGGGCCTCATGTATCATCACTGTGCACTATAGGGCCTCATGTATCATCACTGTGCACTATAGGGCCTCATGTATCATCACTGTGCATTATAGGGCCTCATGTATCATCACTGTACAGCGTGTGTGTGCACAGCGTGTGTGTGTGTGCAGTGTGTGTTAGCACAGTGCTTGCAACATGCCTTTATTTTTATGAATTATAATCTTATACAGCGCTAACACATATCACAGCACTTAATAATTCAGAAAAGACGTACAAAAAACGTCACATATCAGAAAGTAATACAGGTTAAGACTGCAACCAAGGAGCAGGGACTCTGTTCACAAGAGCTTACAATCTGAGGAAGCAGCAATGCTAAAAAAAAACTGTCTTTATTGCTTCACTAGATACTTATACAGGTGCCTTTACAGGCAAAGACCTGGTACGAGGACTGTGGAAAACGTATTTCTATTAAAAAAAAAGCCGTTTTTTGAGCTTAAAGAGCCGGAAAAGGCTATGCAGACTGCTGCGGGCTGATATTCATAGTTTAGAGAGGGTCCATGGATATTAGACCCCCCCTGGCTACAAATACCAGCACCCAGTGCCCCAGAAATGGCGCATCACTAAGAGGCACCATATCTGGCGCTTAGCCTCTCTCTTCCCACTGCCATGTAGAGGTGGCATATGGGGTTTATAAGGAGTTAATGTCACCTTGGATTGTAAGGTGACATTAAGCCCGGTTAATAATGGAGAGGTGTCAGTAAGACACCTCTCCATTATTAATCCTAAAGTTTGTACATGGTTAAAAAAAACACAGCCAGAATAAAATCCTTTATTTGAAATAAATGACAGACACACTTTATTATTCTTAATTAAACCATACTTACAATCAACGCCTAATTCGAAGCGAAGCCCTCGATCTCCTGTAAGAAAGGAAAAATAAAAAAGCAACAATATACCATACCTGTCCGCTGTACAGTCAAGTCCCACGCTGCAATCCATCTTAAGGGGTTAAAACAGTTTACAGCAGGGAGCGGTGCTAATGCGACCGTCCTCCCCACCCCCACCCCCCGCTGTAAACCATAAGGGAATGAATGAACCTGATGCTGGTGTGCAGAGTAAACCATATTTATTTGTACTGATTTTACAAGGGGGGCACCGTTTTGCAGTTCGCCTCGGGCAGCAGAGAGGCTAGGTTCACCCCTGCCCACGGACACAGAGCACCCCACAGAGCACCCCTGCAACACAGAGCACCAGCCTGGACCACCAAACGACCCCTGTGAACCACTCCTCTACCTATGCTGATCCCTTTGCTGGTAACCTGAATTCGGACTGTAAGACGGACCTCGATTTGACACATTATTTTTTTCCCCTATTTTCCTTCTGAAAATTTGGGGTGCGTCTTATGGTCCGGTGCGCCTTATAGTCCGAAAAATACGGTAATTTTACAAACTACACTCCCCAATGAATTCATCTAGGGGTGCAGTGATCATATTGACACCACATGTGCCTCACAGAATTTTATACCATGGAGAGATGAAGAGAGAATAAATTAAATTTTTACTACTAAAATGTTGTTTTAGCCCTAAGTTTTTAATTTTTCTAAGGGCTAATAGGATTTTGTTGCAAAAAACTGAAGTCCAATTTTTCCTGACTGCGCCAATACCCAACATGTGATCGGAAATATTTTTCAGGCCCAGTGCAAAGCTCAAAAGGCAAGGAGCGCCAGATTTTACTGTTATGGTTTGCAGGTGCCATGACCCACTGGGAGAGCCCATGAGGTGCCAGAACAGCAGGACCCCCCATAAATGACCCAATTTTACAAACTACACCTCTCAATGAATTCATCTAGGGGTGCACTGATCATATTGATACCACGAGTGTGTAACAGAATTTTATACCATTGGGCAGTGAAGAAAAAATAACTACATTTTTACCACCAAAATTTTGTTTTAGCCCCATATTTTACATTTTCACACTGAGAAAAGTGTAAAAATGGAACCAAAATTTGTCCTACAATTTCTGATGAACGTGGTAATATTCCATATGTGGCTGTACAGTACTACTTAGCCATTCGGAGAAACTCGAGAGGAAAGGAGCACTATTTGCCACCCTGGAGCGCAGGATGAGCAGAATCTCCCCTCAAGTGAACCTATTTTGTAAATTATACCCCTTTGAGAATTTATCTACAGGTGTAGTGACGATTTTGACTCCATGGGTTTTATCCAGAAACAAGCAGCAATGAATTGCAAACTGCCCATGTAGTGACCAGTATACTGTTGTGACCAGTGCATTGCAGTTACCAGTACGTTATTCCCAGCCTGTGCTTCTGGAGATATGCACCCGTAAATTAGGTGGGCTCTCTTCGCTTCAGAAATGCCAAACATGTGGATGCTATATGTGGTTTAGGTACACTGTGGGGCTCAAAAGGGAGGGGGCATTTGGATTTGGGAGCACAGAATTTGCTGAATTTCAATTGGAGGGTTATGGAGCCATTTCATTTTTCCAGAGCCTTTATACTACCAGTAACGTGGAAGCTCCCTATATTTCTGTTTACAAATGACAGACCGGAATGAGGGTTTGCTTTTTTTTGTGGATTGAGTTGGAGCTTTTATTGGGAACATTTTACATGACATTAGTGATCACAGTCATCCTGCGCTCTATGCTGAGCACTTACTTTGGGGTTAACATCTAAATCTCAGTGACGTGATTCTGATGAAACCCCCGAGGGATCTATTCACTATAATGAGGCAGCACAGTTACTCTGGACTCCGTCTGACTTCTCTTCAGCGGTGTCCTTCTTTTCAGAAGAGCACAAAACTGTGGCCGACAGCACTTTTATGCAATCCTAAAAAGACGGACACCGCCAGATCACAGGTCAGAAGGCGTCCACAGTGCCTCCATCTTCGCCATTATAGGGAATCTTCCGCAAGAGGTTCCATCTAAATCACGTATTTCAGATATTTACACGAAAACCCCGGTGTAAGCGCTCAGCGCAGAGTGCAGGATAAATGTGTGCAGAGCCTTACGGCGATCTTTGAGAGACAGAATGAAAAAATCATCACCAGGTGAAAAATTGGTTTTATTGATTTTTTACGCCGTTCCTCGTGCGGTATAAGTGATTAGCCGACTTTATTCTTTGGGTCGATGAGATTACAGCGATACCAGATTTATATTGTTTTTTATGTGTGGCTGCTGTCACACTAAAAGACGCTTTTTATTGCAAAAAATAGTTTTTGCATCACTGTACTGTTTCAGTTATTCTGATAGATTTTCAGACATACATGGACATTCATGTAATTGTATATATTTAACATCATCTATTGTATTTGTTATACTTTGCTGCCATCTACTGGCCATTGTTTGTATTGCACTCTAATATTTGTTATGGTGTTTCCCATAATACCTCTCTGCCTAAAGCTCCTCCTTCCTTTGGCTGGCTTTTCCTGTCTTGTACTCTGGCCATCTTGGTTTCACACATGTGCTGCAGAGCTGGAGAAAGGATTCTCTTGTTACCTCCAGCGTGGAGCTCCTACCGTCTCTAATCTGATGCTGCTATAACCGTTTCTTCTACAGTCTTCACCTTTACCTCATCTCCATTTCTTCAACTTCCTTGACATCTCGTCTCATCAAGGTACTGTAATAAAGCCTGTTGAATCATCCTTCCGGACTACCACGCGCCGCTGATAGAGATAGGAGCACGAGCTGGTGAGTAACGCTATCCGCCATTGTTTATATACAGATTCATGATCACACCCTTCAGATACATCTCGTCCACGTAAATCGGTGGCAGAATAGTAACAAGAGACCTAAGTCTACAGTTCTGTGTGTATATGCATTGTCTGCTAGCAAGTCTTAATCGTCTACCATCTTGGCTAAAACATGTCCACTAAAAGCACCGTGGACCCATCAGCAAGTGAAACACATCAAATTCCTGACACCATAGATGCTACAGGAGCAGAGTCCGCACTTAATGCAGAACAAGATGTACGACCCAAATTGTAGCCAGGCCGACACAAAAGGCCAGAGAGAACTTTGAGATTACTAGAAACGAGTTCCATGATAACCTAGAACATTTATGGGGCAGAGTTGATCATGATTTAGCAGTTCTTCCACGCTCTCACAGCGACGCCGCAGATTTAACCGCCAAATTGAGAGTTTATCTGCCGCCTATGATCGCTACCAGAAGCTGTCTGCAAGGTATATAACATTCCTGAGTAGGTGTAACATTGAAGATGTCTCAGCAGAACTAGCTGAAAGAGAAACTCTTCTCCAAGAAAAGACCGCATTAGTACGAGATGCCCAAGATAAAGCAGAACTCCGCATCGCTCACCTCCAAGAAACCAGGTCACATCGCACAAAATCGACCAGAAGCACATCCTCGTCTTCCAGATCATTTCACTCCAGGAAATCAACATTGTCCGACAAGATACTGGAGATCCGTGCGGCTGCAGAGGAAGATAAAGTAAAAAGCTCCTTTGCTAAAATGGAGGCTGAAGTGGAAGTAGAAGCCCAAATGGAAGCTCAAAGAAATGAGATGGAGGCTCAAAGAAATGAAATGGAGGCCAAAAGAAGCAGAATGGAAGCTCAGAGGAAATTAAAAATACTCCAAGCAGAAAGGGAAGAAGCAACAACTAGTGTTGAGCGATAGTGCTCGATATCTAAAAATATCGTATCGAAATTGTATCGCCGATAGCACTAAATATCGTCGATATCCGATTTCGATAGCGGAAGTCCCATGTAAGTCTATGGGAACAAAATATTGCAACAAAAAAAACCCTTTCTTACGTTGTAAACACAAAATATACACACATAGAATACATATATATATATATATATATACATGTCATTGTGACATATATATACATATATTTATAGTTTATACACTTCTACATAGTAAAATAGACTCTGATTCAATTGCCGGGTAAAGCCGTGACATACCCCATAGAAGTCGACGGGCTCGGTGCCGAGTACCCCCAAAACCTCTGGCTCTGTGCGACTCAACTTGGGCGTCACGAACAGGATTCTGTAGCTCGCTATAAGCGAGTCCTGTGTGCCTGAATTGAACTGGTTTTGTGCTTGAGAATTGCTAAAATCATCAGAGAATGTATTTGCCATTTTTCCGCCATATCTGCGTCACGACGAGGCACTGGTGAAGAAGGGCGTGCTCTTCATGGGTGTACTGTACACTCACTCAGTGACGCGAAAACGATGGCTCTAAATGGTACTGCAATGTAAGATCGTGCCCCACAGCTCTGGAGTTCCGCCTCCTCATCCTCCTCAGTGTGCGGAAACTAACACGAAGGTCCCGCCTCCCTACAAAAGAGGGGCCCTCTCCAGATGCTAATGACACATGTGACTTGGCAGAGATGGCTAATGGACACGAGCAGAAGTGTGAAGGGATGGAGCAGTCAGAGCTCTCCCCCCACGGAAGCGACCCGATCGCCACGGAACCACCGTTGGGCACCCGGCCTGGAAACCCTCCTACGCTGCAAGAAGCGGCGGATACCCTAAGAGGCCTGGCCCGGCACTGGGAGGAGGTCGCCAGGATGGAAGCGAGCTGGCGTGCCCTAAAACTAAACTTGGAGCGGCGCCAATCCCTCTTACCTGAAGTGTCTGTACCGGAAGGTGAGGCACCCGTTCTAGTAGAGGAGTCCTTGCAATGTGATCCGGTTGACGTTGTCGCAGTGGAGGCACCCGTTCCTGCAAAAACCGCAGCACCGTCAGCACCCCAGATCCCGCTGTCTGCCCCCGTCGCTGAGACAGAAGAAGCGACACCCGTCCTCATGGAGGAGGCCGCGCAGGCACCAGAGCACTACCTGCCTGTACCGGAGCCCCGACTGTCATCTGATTTAGAGCCGTCTGCTTCCTCCGCAGGGGAGCGCCACCAGGACTGGGGGCGACAGGAGAGCTGCCGCAAACCGGACACTGTAAGCTGTAGTGGAGTGGTGGAGACATGGAGCAGCTGGTGGAGGAGAATTTCAACTGGCGTCAGGAGGAAGAGTGGAGACGTTGGGAGCGGGAAGCAGAGCGACAAAGGGAGCAGCGAGAATCCCAAAAACTTCGGCAACGTAACCTGGAGAAGGACCGGGCAGATAAGGACCGGATGAGAAAGGATAAAGGAACCCTGTGTGAGCCGCGGCGTAAGGGTGCAGTACGGAGCTTTAAATTGAAAGGTGGTTGGGGCTTCATCAAGGAGCCTGGACTTTATTTAGAAGTCTTTGTGAACCGCGGGACGTGGAGGCTCACCTCCCAGAAGGACACCCGGGGAGGGACCTGTTGCCAGGAGACTTGGTGACTTACACCCGACACTGGGTTACAATGGATGGTACGCCCTAAATGTTACCAGGTGCGACCCCTACTCCCCAGTGTGTCAAGAACCTGTGAGACCCTCGGAGCATTCAGCCTCCCACATCCAGGCCTCTGCAAAAGTGCCCACCCCACGCCGTAAATCTCCCAAGCCTCCCTCAGTGGTCTCCTCAGCAGCCCCAGCTATGGACATGATAAGTATAGCTGGCCCGTACCCGGCGCCTGTTAGGCCCCCTGGGGTTCGTTCAGTCCGGGACATAGGGTTCCAGACTCGGAGGGAGATGAAAGAGGTGGCCACACAGACCCAGATAGCGGGTCACGACTTGACTGTACAGGCCACACGACGTCATCAGGTCCTGGTGGTCCTTGGTGCCTCGGATGTTTGGCAAGCATCAGAAGAGTACCAGGTGGTACCTGGAACACCCCTGCCAAAGAAGTATAAATAACCCGGACAGGGTCCCTGTATGTAAATAGTTAAATTGTTGATAAATAGTTAAATTGTTTATGTACCCGGATGGGTGAATGTTTATAAAAAAGTTTTTTAATTTAATAAAAAAAAACAAAACACAGTTTTCATTACTTTTATTACAGTCTCATCCTGCGACGCCATCGATCTCCTGTAAAAAAATGAAAAAAAAAAAAAGTATACCACCTGACCGACGCAGTCCATAGTAACGAGTGTCCCACGACGATCCAGCTCTGCTACATCAGAATCCCGGCGCAGCACAGCTGATTACCTGCTTCCCCGGCGGTGACGTCATCGGACTGGTTTACGGCCGGGATTACCCTGCAGTCACTGCAGTTATCGCGAAAAACTGCATGTGACCGCCAGGGAGAAGATAATGGCGGCCATCAAGCAGTCCAGGACGTGACCGCCGGAGATCTTCTGCCAGGTAAGTGCCGCTGACTCCTGACAGACCCGACCGACGGACACTCACAGTGACAGTGACAAATCCGATTCCGGTATTCGATAAGACGAAAATATCGAAACGAATTATCGAAAGGCCGATGGAGCTAATATCGGCCGATAGCCGATATTTGCATTATCGTATCGCTCAACACTAGCAACAGCCCTTGCTAAACTGAAGGTTCTGGAACAAGCATTGGGACAAGAAGATAATTCGGATTGTCTTATTCCAGCAGAAATGGAAGACCCAGCTGATCGCACTTCTAACTACGTACTAAGTCATTTAAAATCTGCACCAGCACCACCTCCAGTTTCTAACATCGATGCGCCCGCAAATCAAGAAATGTCGCCACCTATTGCCGACAAGGTAACTTCCAGCATTAACTCACAATTTAGGCCACAACCAGGAGAACCTAAAGAGACTAAATCACAGTTTAACCCTTATGCCGCATCATTTCGTCCTGATTTGTCGCAGTCATATAAGCCAGAGAACTTACATCCCCTAAGTATACCACAAGTTCATCCTGCAACAATGAGATCGGGCATGTCTGACTTTGCCAGATACATGATGCGTCGGGAGTTGATAAACATCAGTCTCACAAAGTTTGATGATCGTGCCGAGAATTATAGAGCATGGAAATCGACCTTTCAAGCAGTGATCCAAGACCTTAATCTCACTGGCAAGGAACAACTGGATTTTCTTGTTAACTGGTTAGGCCCTGAATCAGCAGAGCGCATAAAGACAATAAGGGTAGTTCATGTGGATTATTCTGATGCAGGTCTTATTGCAGCCTGGAAAGACTGGAGCAAACCTATGGCAGCTCAGAAGCCATAGAAGGTGCCTTATTTAAAAGATTGCAAACTTTCCCAAAGATAACTAACAAGGACAATAGGAAACTTCAAGATCTGAGCGACCTGCTAAAGGAAATAGAATTGGCAAAATTAGACCCACGTCTCTCAGGACTGAGCTACCTAGATACTGCTCATGGCGTTAATCCAATAGTGTCCAAGTTGCCACACAGCATGCAGGATAAATGGGCAGACCACGGCTCAGGGTATAAAAAGCAGCATGATGTGTCTTTTCCCCCTTTTCCCATTTTTCCAGGTTCATCAGTGACCAACCTCGGAAGAAGAATGATCCCAGCTTCGACTTCACTGAGCTTACTCCACCAGCATCATCATCATCTACAAGGTATGATAACACTGCCAAATGTAGAGACTTAAGGAACACAGTGTCTGTGAGAAAGACTAACGTTCCACTTACTACACCTGCCTTCACTAAAACAAATAATGTTACTTCGAAGGCCATGGACAGTAATCTTATGTGCCCTATCCACAAAAGGCCTCACCCGCTTAAAGAGTGCCATGGATTCAGAGCAAGGACTTTGCAGGAGCGTAAAGATACCCTCAAGGAGCTTGGGATATGTTATAAGTGTTGCGCCTCCTCAGACCACCTCGCTAAGGACTGTAGGGCCCCTATTAGGTGCATTGAATGTAACAGTGATAAACACGTCACAGCCTTGCATCCCACGCCAGCTCCATACAGCTCACAACCTTCTGTGACACCCAATCCTGCCCAAAAGCATGGCGGGGAGCTACAAATTCCTGATCCTACTACAACTGATGTTTCCTCCTCATGTATTGAGGTATGTGGAGAAGGGACTGGTCCTAAATGCTGTGCCAAGGTGTGTCTGGTTAAGGTCTATCCAGAAGGACAACCTGATAAGGCCTTCAGAATGTATGCCATAATAGATGAGCAAAGTAACCGATCTCTAGCAAGACCCCAAATTCTTTAAGATCTTTAACATAAAAGGACAAACGATTCCATACACCCTCAACACCTGCTCTGGTCGTATTGAGACTTCTGGCAGGAGAGCCTCTGGGTACATAGTCTCTTCAATCAAAGGAAACGAGCATATACCCTTGCCAACTCTAATTGAATGTGACCAGATACCTGATAACAGAGAGGAGATTCCCACTCCGGAAGCCGTGCTTCCCTCCTCTGGACATGAATGCTGACATTCTAGTCCTACTCGGGAGAGACATTCTGAAGGTCCACAAGGTGCAGCAACAATGTAACGGCCCAGATGATGCTCCATACGCCCAAAAACTCGACCTAGGCTGGGTAATCGTGGGCAATGTATGTTTGGATAGGAGTCACAAGGCATCTGAAGTCAATGCCTGTAAAACGTATGTGCTCCAAAATGGTGGCGCAACTCACTTTAAGTCATGCCCTCATCACTACGACGTGAAAGAAAGGTTCTCTGATTGCATCCAAGAGCCTGACATCATTCCTACTCCCTACGGTGACGACTTAGAGAGAACAGTGTTTCACACAACAAAAGACGACAACAAAGTCACCTTATCCATAGAAGACAAGGAGTTTCTCAAAATAATGGACAGTGGATTCTTCAAAAACGAATCTGACTGCTGGGTTGCTCCCTTACCCTTCAAGGCTTCAAGGACCAGGCTTCCGAACAACAGAGATCAGGCCTTATCTAGATTCATGTCGTTGCAGAGAACGTTGAGGAACAAGCCTGAAATGAAGGAACATTTCATAGCCTTTATGGATAAGATATTTTGCAATGACCACGCAGAGCCAGCTCCACCATTGCAAGCTGATGAAGAATGCTGGTATCTACCTTCCTTTTGAATATATCATCCAAGAAAGCCGAAACACATCAGAGTGGTGTTCAATTCAAGCGCCAAACATGACGGTGTATCTCTGAATGATGTTCTCCTCACTGGACCGAATCTGACTAATAACCTGGTGGGAGTGCTCATGAAATTCAGAAAGGAACTGGTCGCCATCACCGCCGACATCGAACAAATGTTCTATTGTTTCGTCGTGCAGCAAGAGCACAGAAATTATCTCCGTTTTCTATGGCACCGAGAGAATGACACCAGCAAGGAAATGGTTGAATACCGCATGAAAGTGCACGTGTTCGGAAACAGTCATTCTCCTGCAGTCGCTACGTACGGCCTGCGTAGGACCGCCTCCGATGGCGCAGCAGAGTTCGGGAAAGATGCTCAACAGTTCGTTGAAAAAGACTTCTACGTGGACGACGGTCTTAAATCCCTGCCCACAGTGGAAGAAGCCATAAATCTGCTCAAACGGACGCAAGGTATGCTTTCTAAAGCTCATTTGAGATTGCATAAAATTGCCTCCAATATTACTGTTGTCATGCAAGCCTTTCATCCTAATGATCATACCGCTGAATTTAGGGACTTGAATCTAGGCCCGGACAACCCACCAGTACAGAGAAGCCTAGGCCTGAGGTGGAACTTGCTAAAGGACTCCTTCAGCTTTAAGGTTAGTGGGGTGGAAAAACCCTTTACTAAGCGCGGAGTTTTGTCAGTGGTGAACAGTCTATATGATCCACTTGGATTTGTCGCACCCCTGACTATACAAGGCAAGCTCCTGTTGAGAAAACTCTCAGAGTGCATTAAGGACTGGGATGTACCACTCCCTGCGGACCAACAACTAAGGTGGAAGGCGTGGAGAAAATCTCTTTGCGCCATAGATAAGATCCACATACCACATTGTTACACTCCATCATCCCTAGCTAAGAGTCAAAGGAAAGAGATTCATGTATTCACAGACACTTCCACTGAAGCTATTGCTGCTGTCGCTTACTTGAAGGTTGTTGACTCTAACAATGCAGCCCATGTTGGATTTCTGTTTGGAAAGGCTAAACTGGCCCCTAAACCCGAGCACACCATACCCAGACTTGAGCTCTGTGGGGCTGTACTAGCCATAGAGATTGCAGACTTCATACAGAGCGAACTAGCTATTCACGTGGATGACATAAAATTCTACACAGACAGTAAGGAAGTTCTGGGCTACATATATAACCAGACGAAGCGCTTTTACGTCTATATCAGTAAGCGCGTGGAAAGAATCAGGAAATCCTCTAAGCCTCAGCAATGGCAGCATGTCCCATCTCATCTTAACCCTGCGGACCTTGCTACAAGACCATTATCTTTTGATGCCTCTTCTTGAATAACAGGACCAGGGTTCCTTCACGACCGATGCGAAAAGACTGCCGGTGAAGACAGTTTCAAACTTCAGGATCCAGATGTCGACCCAGAGATCTGTCCGGATGTCAGCAGTTTCATTACCAAATTCAAGGAGAAGGTTGGCTTGGACTGTCGGCGTTTTGATCACTTCTCAAGATGGACGAGGTTGGTTCGTGCCATTGCAAGGTTAGTACACATTGTACAATGCTATCACAATAAGGACGGTAACACTGATTGTCATGGTTGGCATATCTGCCATAAGCCCCTCTCTGCAGAAGACATTGCTCTGAGTGAACTCTTTGTCATACGCAATGTGCAGCAGAATGTTTTTCACAAGGAACTATTTCAAGAGACTTAGACCTTTGGATTACTTCAAGAATTCATTTAGACATTTGTCTATCTTGTTAAACAATATTTTATTGCTGCATAGCATGCATTGTTTTTATCTTACAGGTTGAAGTATCTCCCCATGTACTTCAGGAAAACACTCCCAATTCGAGATTGTTGATATGTGAAATTCAAGGATTTCAGACGGGGAGTGTACTGTTTCAGTTATTCTGATAGATTTTCAGACTTAGGGCTCATACTCACATGCGAGGAAATCGTCCGATGCTTGCATGTGAAATCCCAGCTCTGGCGCCGGCACTCGGGAGTGGAGTGCGCGGCTGCATGTATTTATATGCAGCCGCTCGCTCCACTCCCGAGTGCCGGCGCCAGAGCTGGGATTTCACATGCGAGCATCGGACGATTTCCTCGCATGTGAGTATGAGCCCATACATGGACATTCATGTAATTGTATATATTTAACCCCTTAACGACCGCCGATACGCCTTTTAACGGCGGTCATTAAGGGTACTTAAACCACAGCGCCGTTAATTAACGGCGCTGTGGAAAAAGTGAATAGCGCCCCCCAGAGGCGCATTTTCTCCGGGGTCTCGGCTACCGGGGGTAGCCGAGACCCCAGAGAACATGAATCGGGTCGGTTTTTACCGACACCGATGTTGCGATCGCCGTTATTAACCCTATAACGGCGACCGCAACAAAAAAAAAAAAAGTTGTGCCATTTAATTTCTCTGTCCTCTGATGTCATCGGACATCAGAGGACAGAGAAAAAGGGTCCCCAGGACCCCCATGTGGCCCCCAATAAGATCCATGTGGCCCCCGGGCCCTCCGGTGTCCCCCGGTGCCGGCGCCGTTAAGACAATGGCGGGCGCATGCCCAGTGCGCCCGCCGCTATGTGCCGCTGTGCTGGTGGGGGGATGGGCAAATATTCTCTGGGGTCTCGGCTACCGGGGGTAGCAGAGACCCCAGAGAACATGTTCCGGGTCGGTATTCACCGATCCCGGTGTTGCGATCGCGGCTATGCAAGCATAGCCGCGATCGCAAAAAAAAAAAAAAAAAAAAAATGATTTCTCTCCCCTCTGATGTGATCGCACATCAGAGGGGAGAAAATGAGGGTCCCCCGGTCCCCCGATCGCCCCCCCATATACTTACCGGTGTCCTCCGTCCTCCCGCAGGCCCCAGGATCCCGGCTTCTTCTCCCTGCAAAAAAAAATGGCGGGCGCATGCGCAGTGCGCCCGCCGATCTGCTTTGGCGGCAGATTCAAATTTTTTTTCATTCATTCTCATAAAAGTACATTTTGATCACTGTGATAAACTATCACAGTGATCAAAATAAAAAAAACAGTACATAACCCCCCATTTATCACCCCCCTTTGTTAGGGACATATAATAAAAAGTAGAAATTATATTTCTTTTCATTTTTCTGTTAGGGTTAGGGTTATAATTAGGGTTAGGGTTATAATTAGGGTTAAGGTTATAATTAGGGTTAGGGTTAGCATTAGGCTGGTTTCACACATCCGGTGTGCGCCTGACGGCGCCCCCGGCATTTAGCCGCAGCGCCGCATCAGAAAATCTGATGCGCCGCATGCGTTTTTTTTTGCATTGACTTGCATTAGCGCCGGATGGCGCCGCATGTCAATGCGTTGCATGCGGTTTTGTCCGGATGCGGCGCAAATGTACATTGCGGCGGCCGGACAAAACGCTGCATGTAACGTTTTTTGTTTTTGCCGGATGGTTTCTGATGTCTCCGGGCATCAGAAACCATCCGGCAAAAAAACGCATGCGGCCGCCGGCGGCGCATCAGGTTTTCTGATGCGGCGCTGCGGCAAAATGCCGGGGGCGCCGACAGGCGCCCGCTGGAAGTGTGAAAGCAGCCTTAGGGTAAGGGTTATAATTAGCGTTAGGGTTAGGCTGGGTTCATACTGCGTTATGGCAGTCCGTTAGACGGACTGCGTTACACCGCGGTATAACGCGGTGTAACGCAGTCCGTTAACGCTGCCATTCACCCCCATTTGAGGGCGCATCGCGACGCATGCCGTAAAGCGGCATGCGTTTGCGACGTGCCATCATTCAGTGACGGAGCCTCGGACGCGGGCTGCAGCGTTTGGGCTCCATCACCGCTAGCGCAGATGAATCATCTGCTGATTCCTCTGCGCTAGCGGGTATAGCATAATGCGATCGCGTTATGCTATACCATTACCAGCCCGTAAACGCTATGTGTTGAACGGGCTGGTAAAACGCAAAATGAACCTAGCCTTAGGGTTAGGGTTATAATTAGGGTTAGAATTAGGGTTAGGGTTACAATTAGGGTTAGGGTTATAATTAAGGTTATAATTAAGGTTAGGGTTACAATTAGGGTTGGAATTAGGGTTGGGATTAGGGTTGGGATTAGGGTTAGGGGTGTGTTGGGATTAGGGTTGGAGCTAGAATTGAGGGATTTCCACTATTTAGGCACATCAGGGGGTCTCCAAACACGATGTGGCGTTCAAAAGTCAAATGGCGCTCCCTCCCTTCCGAGCCCTGCCGTGCGCCCAAACAGTGGTTTACCCCAACATATGGGGTATCAGCGTACTCAGGACAAATTGCACACCAATTTTGGGGTTCTAATTTCTCCGATTACCCTTGGGAAAATAAAAAATAGCTGGCTAAAAAAATCATTTTTGAGAAAAAAAATGATTTTTCATTTTCATGTCTCTGCGTTTATAAATTTCTGTGAAGCACTAGGGGGTTCAAAGTGCTCACCACACATCTAGATAAGCTCCTTAAGGGTCTAGTTTCCAAAATGGGGTCACTTGTGGGGGGTTTCCACTGTTTAGGCTCATCTGGGGCACTGCAAACGGAACATGACCCCCACCAACGTCTGCATTCCAAAACGTTATTACTTCCTTTCCAAGCCCTGCTGTGCGCCAAAACAGTTCCCCCCCCACATATTTGGTATCAGCGTACTCAGGACAAATTGGACAACAACTTTTGGGGTCCAATTTCCTTGTGAAAAATCAAAAATTTGGGACTAAAAAATCATTTTTGTGGAAAATTGATTTTTTTTTTTTCACACCCAGGCATTATAAACTTTTGTGAAACACTTGGAGGTTCAAAGTGCTCACCACAGATCTAGATAAGTTCCTTATGGGGTCTAGTTTCCAAAATGGGGTCACTTGTGGGGGTTTTCCACTGTTTAGGCTCATCTGGGGCACTGCAAACGGAACATGACCCCCACCAACGTCTGCATTCCAAAACGTTATTACTTCCTTTCCAAGCCCTGCTGTGCGCCAAAACAGTTTCCCCCCCCACATATTTGGTATCAGCGTACTCAGGACAAATTGGACAACAACTTTTGGGGTCCAATTTCCTTGTGAAAAATCAAAAATTTGGGACTAAAAAATCATTTTTGTGGAAAATTGTTTTTTTTTTTTTTTTTACACCCAGGCATTATAAACTTTCGTGAAACACTTGGGGGTTCAAAGTGCTCACAGCGGATCTAGATAAGTTCCATAGGTGGTCTAGTTTCCAAAATGGTGTTACTTGTGGGGGGTTTCCACTGTTTAGGCGCATCAGGGGCTCTCCAAACGCGACATGGTGTCCAATCTCAATTCCAGCCAATTTTGGTTTGAAAAAGTCAAACGGTGCTGCTTCCATTCCAAGCCCTGCCGTGCGCCCAAACAGTGGTCCCCCCCCATATATGGGGTATCAGCATACTCAGGACAAATTGTACAACAACTTTTGTTGTCCAATTTCTCCTGTTACCCTTGTGAAAATAAAAAATTGGGGACTAAACGATCAGGTTTGTAGAAAAAATATGATTTTTTATTTTCACGCCCGGGCGTTATAAACTTCTGTGAAGCACTTGGGGCTTCAAAGTGCTCACCACACATCTAGATAAGTTCCTTAGGGGGTCTAGTTTCCAAAATGGGGTCACTTGTGGGGGGTTTCCACTGTTTAGACACATCAGGGCCTCTACAAATGCGACATGGCGTCCAGCCAATTCCGCGTTGAAAAAGTCAAACGGAGCTCCTTCCCTTGCGACCTCTGCCGTGCGCCCAAAAAGTGGTTTACCCCAACATATGGGGTATCGGCATGCTCAGGACAAATTGCACAAAAACTTTTGGGGTCTTGTTACCCTTGGGAAAATAAAAATTGGGGTAAAAAGATCATTTTTGTGGAAAAAATATGATTTTTTATTTTCACGGCTCTACGTTATAAACTTGTGTGAATCACTTGGAGGTTCAAAGTGCTCACCACACATCTAGATAAGTTCCTTAGGGGGTCTAGTTTCCAAAATGGGGTCACTTGTTGGGGGTTTCCACTGTTTAGGCACATCAGGGGCTCTCTAAACGCGACATGGCATCCAGCCAATTCTGCGTTGAAAAAGTCAAACAGCGCTCCTTCCCTTGCGACCTCTGCCGTGCGCCCAAAAAGTGGTTTACCCCCACATATGGGGTATCAGCATGCTCAGGACAAATTGCACAAAAACTTTTGTGTCTTATTACCCTTGGGAAATTAAAAATTGGGGTGAAAAGATCATTTTTGTGGAAAAAATTTTTTTTTTTTTTTTTCACGGCTCTAGGTTATAAACTTGTGTGAAGCACTTGGAGGTTCAAAGTTCTCACCACACATCTAGATAAGTTCCCTTTAAAGGGGGTCTTGTATCCAAAATGGGGTCACTTGTGGGGTGTTTCCACTGTTTAGGCACATCAGGGGCTATCTAAACGCGACATGGCATTCAGCCAATTCTGCGTTGAAAAAGTCAAACGGCGCTCCTTCCCTTGCGACCTCTGCCACGCGCCCAAAAAGTGGTTTACCCCCACATATGGGGTATCGAAGTATTCAGAAGAAATTGCACAACAAATTTTGTGGTTAATTTTTTCTTTTAACACTTGTGAAAATAAAAAAACTTGGTTCCGAAGTAAAGCTTTTGCAAAAAAAGTTAAATGTCAATTTTTTCCTTCCACATTGCTTCAGCTCCTGTGAAGCACTTGAAGGGTTAATAAACTTCTTGAATGTGGTTTTGAGCACCTTGAGGGGTGCAGTTTTTAGAATGGTGTCACTTTTGGGTATTTTCTATCATATAGACCCCTCAAAGTGACTTCAAATGTGATGTGGTCCCTAAAAAAAAATGGTGTTGTAAAAATGAGAAATCGCTGGTCAACTTTTAACCCTTATAACTTCGTAACAAAAAAAATTTTGGTCCCAAAATTGTGCTGATGTAAAGCAGACATGTGGGAAATGTTATTTATTAAGAAATTTGTGTGACATATCTCTCTGATTTAAGGGCATAAAAATTTAAAGTTTGAAAATTGTTAAATTTTCAAAATTTTCGCCATATTTCCGTTTTTTTCATAAATAAACACAAGTCATATCAAAGAAATTTTACCACTAACGTGAAGTACAATATGTCACGAAAAAACAATCTCAGAATCAGCGGGATTCGTTAAAGCGTTCCAGAGTTATAACCTCATAAAGTGACAGTGGTCAGAATTGTAAAAATTGGCCCGGTCATTAAGCTGCAAAATGGCTCTGTCCTTAAGGGTTAACAACATCTATTGTATTTGTTATACTTTGCTGCCATCTACTGGCCATTGTTTGTATTGCACTCTAATATTTGTTATAGTGTTTCCCATAATACCTCTCTACCTAAAGCTCCTCCTTTCTTTGGCTGGCTTTTCCTGTCTTGAGATTCGTGATCACACCCTTCAGATACATCTCGTCCACGTATATCGGTGGCAGAATAATCACTATATTTTGTGAGCTATAATTTTTCCATATTTTGGCCCACAGAGTCATGTGAAGGCTTGTTTTTACTGGACGAGTTGACATTTTTATTGGTACCATTTTCGGATCATGACATTTTGTGATCTCTTTTCTATTCCGATTTTTGGGAGGCAAAATGAACAAAAACCAGCAATTCAAGAAAATTTTTTTGTGGGGGTTTATGCTTTTCCATGTGTGGTAAAATTGTTAAGGCAGTTTCATTCTTCGGGTCAATATGATTACACCAATACCTCATTGATCTTGTTTTTTTTATGTTTTGGCACTTTTACACAATAAAAACTATTTTCTAAAAAAAATAATTTTTTTTTATAAATATTTATTTATAGATAGAATATTTTTTAATTTTTTATTATTTTTGAATTTTTTAAAATATTTTTACAATTATTTGAAAAAAATTGTTTCACTTTTTTTACTTTTTTACTTTGTCTCACTATGGGACTATTATTTTTTGCAGGCTGATCGCTTGTATAGTATGGAAATGCAGCAGCAGGGAAAGTTGCTAATCATGCACCGCGCACGTGTAATAATGTGAGAATCGAGCAGGAGCTGAGAATGTCACCACGGACCAGAGACAGACCAAGAGTTGAAGGGCTTATTTACAGAGGAGAGTATCTCCTCGCAGGGAGAAGCAGTAAGGGTTAAACTGACAGAGAAAAACATAATTTCAACAGTATACTTAAGCTAAGCAAGATTAACCAACAGTTCAGCCAAACAACAGAAGAAGAAAAAAGGGTATTCTGGGAACTTATCAGTTCGATGAAACCTTGATTGAAGAGGTCGTTTTCTCCACCGTAGGCACCATCAACAGCGGCACTTGTGGTCTCCAAAGTCTCTCTCCTCTTCTTATAAAGAAAGGGGAAAACTCTGGGTAGAAACGGGAGACAGGAAGAACGCTGTGGAACTGAGTATGTCCTGCTCAGAGTCTCTTTGTGTCAGGCTAACAGTCTTTCCGCAGAAACGATGAAGTGCAAGCTAATAAGTCTCTCTGGAACACTCCGGGGCTCCGGCCTGTCACCGGGGAGAATAGGGGCTGCACGTGCGGGTTACTGTCTCTATTTTCCTGCGGGAAGCCTCCTCTGGTCACCGGGACTTCACGCACTCACACGCACTCACAGGTAGCATTCCCTATGTCACGTACTACTAAGTCAAAGCACTGCCCAGGAGTCCCCTCTTTACTGCAGTGCAAAGATGCTGCCTTCACTCTCCGTGATGCGCGCTGCTCTCTGCTCTGCGTGCGCTGCTTTCATGCCTTCCGCCCTTCTAGCTTATGGTCCACCGCCCCAGCACGTCCCCCACATCTCTTGATGGTCACTTGGTGCAGTCGGTCTGGGTCAGTCAGTCTTCCCCCCGGCAACCCTGCTGCCCCACCAAATGGTTCCGACACGGAGCAAGGCAGGTAACCTTCTTCTGTCTGTCCTTGCTCTTCACACCATTACACATGATCAAACAACTTTCCTAGCTCTAGTGACCCGGATGTCAACATGACAACATCGGGGCACCATGGCATCAATCGGGACCCCTTGTCATGCCATGGGGTCTCTGATCCAAAGCCAGAGGTGCTATCATCCCTCTGCCGGCTCCACGAATGCTGCAATTGTGTTCATACGGAGGAAATTACATATTTGTTATAAGCCCTATAAAAAAATCCAAGAGTCCGCTTTGCAGAAAGAGTTAATAATTCAAAGTTCAGACCGCTCTGTAAAGAGACAAATGGCGGAAACTGAAAGACAGGAACAGATGATTCTTCAAAGAGACATAGTTGAGTCTTCAGTTTACAGCTCATTATCGGAGCTGCTCAAACAATCATTAAAAAAAGGAATCATAAAAAAGGCTTTCCAGGACATCTTTGACAAAGAAATAAGATTTGGTTTAGGAATTGACTGAAAATGAAATTATATGTTGTGTAAAAGTATTATACAATATATTATTCAGTTATTTGTAATTATTTTATAAATATAATTCTGTAGTTCTACAGTTTTTGTAGATATATATATATATATATTCATACAGTATATATACTATATTTGTATAAGTAGAGATTGTATAACTGTATATCTATATGTATAGTGATATAATTAAAATAAACTACAGAAAATATTTAGAATTACATTAAAGCCAATACATATATGTATAAGACATTGCAATTGTTTTGTTTCTGGATGAATATGATATTAACCTTATCTCTTATTGTTCCTTAGAATTTTCACTTCAAATTAGGATTTAATCGGGAAAAATTCTCTTACATGGATTTATTCTTTTATTTACACAGGAATTTGTAATAACTGCATGTTTTTATATATTTAACACTTAAAAGGAAATAATATATAACTAACTGAATCTAAATTTAGTTTTTGTGTGTTGCTAACATTTTGAAGTTATTTATTTGCATGGCAATATGTTCTTACTGCATGACAGTCACACATGTGACATTTAAACTGTTCTAATTATAAGGCTACCATATACCCCTATTTCGGTGGTTGCAACTTAAAGCGTTTGTAGCTTCAGTGAAAAGAACTTTTGAGAGCTCGGCCTTTGCATGTAAAATAATTTTTTTTAGGCCTCTTAAGTTACAGGGTTCAATTTCAGTTGCAAACCTTGCACAAAATATAGAAACAGATCATAATTAATTTTCTTATGAGTCTTTCTATCTATAAATAGTTCACAAAGTTTGTTATGTGTATTTGGGGAATATTCAAAGAAATATTAAAATATTAAATGTAGTAGTTTACAATGCGCATTGATAATTAAGATACAATTATTTGGGTTAATATTCCTACCTTTTTGTATGAGGAACTTGTGGTGTGAACTTATCCGTGTCACAGTCTGAGTGACAGATGACAGATGCGTGTATGAGCAGCTGCTAAGAGAAAATGTACGTGTGATGTATGAAAGAAGTATCATAATTCATGGTATGCGAGAAAACAACAACTTGTTTTTATGAGAAATAATACAAATCAGTTCAATTATTAGAATATTAAGATACATAATGAAATATTATCTACTCAACATATATTTCTTTAGTAATTATTGTTTTTTTAGTTAATAGTAGATAAGTGTAATCACACATCAAAATGGTTTATCAAGAAAATCTACATTTAGATTATTATTTTTTTCCTTTTTCCCAAACGATAATTTTATGATATTCAATGTTATTTTTATTTTTAATGGTTACATAGATGGTACACATCTTCAGACAAATATATGGTATAAAGCTAAAACAGAAGTTACATAAATAATTTATAAAACAATTATTTATTTTTTTTTCATTTTGGTTTTGATAAATCAATTATTTCACAAAATAATATTTTTTGGTATTAAGGGGGAAATGTGTTTTTGATCTTGAATACATCATCACATTTCATCAATACCTCTTCTTCACACATTTTAAAGACTATAAAAAGTTACAATGGTATAACTACTACAGATAATAACATTAAGTATTATAAAGAGTCATTTCTTTACACTAAGAAGGGATTACATGCAAAGTTGCATAATATGAATATTTTGGTAACACAAGGTCATGACAAATATGAAATCATCCAGATAATGGAAATATTAAGGGTATGTGTTACTGAGAACATAACTACTCAGCATTTGTCATAAACATATAAAGGCCTTATTTTTATTTTTATTCTTATTTTTGTTTTTATTCTTATTTTTCATTTTTTAATTTTTATTCTTCCTTTATCTCTATTTTTGATTCTTAATTTTATTTTTATCTCAATCAATCAAGAAACATCAATATTTAATAAAGTAATGTCTAGTACAAGAATATTGCTTCATTAAATATAGTGAAGATATCGGTTCATTAAAAGAAAATGTTCTAATTCTGAGTAAATACAATAATTCTTTCATTCATTCATTCATTCACTCATATTCACATTTTGGTTCATGGCTATACATTCTTACCTATTATTGGTCCAATAGATATATTCCATTAATAAAGTTTTAGTAATAAAGATGGAAACACTTGTTACATGAAAAACACACTGACACCTATGGGTTGAAAAGGTAATTACACCAATGACATAAAAATGTTCTATCTCATGAAGAATATGGTTAATAATGCATTATCATTTATGATTGTTTCACATACAAACATGAATTCCATATTACTATTCTGATAATAATTCTATGGATATTACTGATTGCTATGGTACGTTGTGATATTATAGGTTAGGAAAATTACCAGATTTGGTATAGAATAGGGAATGAAGACTTCAAGCAAGATATTGAAATTACGTTAATAAAGACTTTTCATATTTCTAAATTCAAGTAAATTAAAAAAAAAAGTTGCAAGAAGAAAAAGCCGAAGTTCCAGAAGGTAAAAAGGCTATATGATGTCTGAGTAATAATAGACTGTGTCAATTACAATTCATTTCATCATTGACAGCCACAATTGCAGTATCCACCACTGACAGCCACAACTGCAGTATCTAAACTGACAGACACAATGGCAGAGGACGATGATCCTATGATGCTAATATGAACTGTGTTATCACGCTTTTATCACGTTCCAGTGGTTTCCTATCACCTATGAAGCTTCAATGAAAGCTGGTGAACAATAAGTTGTCAGGAAACTACAACCCTGACATGAGTCCTGTGCATTAGGACTAAGGACTGGTTATGGTGCTATCTTTAGCAAGGAAGAGTCATTTTAACCCTTGCTTTGCTGACCAAAGACGTCACACCTGTTCCAAGACCATTGCGGATGGCATGGAGGATTCCAGAAATATCCAAGGCGAGCCAATGTAAGTCCAGGTCTTTAAAGGTGACACTGCTCAGATATTAAAGCTTCATTTCATCAATGGACTTTGTTTTCTTATCAACATTTGAATTTATGGACTTTGATGGACACATGACACACGGTCTCCACAATATCTACATGTTATTTCAAAGGAATTATCGTATAAAGACTGTGTTTTAAAAGAACCAAGAACAAGACGTCAAGATGAAGACCAGATGACATCAGATGATGATGACTGGACCGGAGATGCTTCAATTTAGGTTTAGGAAAGTATAATATATATTTTATATGAATATTGGTCACGGCTTACAATAACATGAATTCACATCATTATGTTATTGAGTGTATGTAACAATAATCTGATATTATTATTATTATTATGAAATTAAATTATTTTGCCAATGAAGAAGAAAAAGAAGAAAGAAGATCTGATTATCCTAAAGATGAACTTCTCTACTTTGAGGGTTCCAATTAATGTCAGTCACCCTCAAAAGGGGGAATTGTTAAATATTAATTATTGGTTAAGGATTTATTCTTTATACACTCAATTCTGTACCGAGCACATTAACGTTCGCTGACATTACAGATGCTATTTCTGTATGGTAAAGTGGCATCTCCATATACAGAGACCACGTGATCTAAGGGACGTATATATAATGGCTACACGAAGGGAGGGGGGCTCTTGCTCGCTCACTCTCTCCACAGACACTTTACTCTGACACTATGATGATGGGACAAGGACTATGATGAATGAACAGCTGCAACCACGTGTTGTTTCTCTAAGACGCTGCTGACAAGGCCAGAATGTCATTTTACCATTCAGGACACCAAGGAAAGATGTGTACAAGTTTTGCTATGGACAAATGGACAATCTTTTCGTAACTATTTCACTCATTTTATGTTTTCCTGTAATGATGTTTTTTTGATGGACAGTCCAATAAACCACTACATTTTTTTTTATAAGAAACGTGACATTTTCTTTAAAGTATCGCATCTGGTAACAAGTCCTTGAAAAATATACTTAAAATAAGCATTTTTAACATACAGACAGTACTGAACCTTCCAGCGAGGAATGGCAATCTGGGATCACTGACTGGACTGATAGAAGGGAGGTTCCCTCCCATGATGGTCACCGGTGATCAATTGTTCTTGTCTCAATTGTGGTTCCTGGTTCATTTGGAAGTTTGCTGGAGTCTTGCCTGCATCTGCTGCTTTCAGATAAGATATTTTCTGCTTTTCTTTTTGTGCTTGCTTTTTGCATAGTTTTCTGCACTTTTGTGGAGGTCAGCCGGGTCCCCTCCTGGGGCCTGAGTTCCTCTCAGTTTATCTGTAGCCACTGTTATTTGTTCATTTGCTTTTTCCTGTTTTTTCAGTGGCTGCGGCTTGGTTTTGTTACACCAGAGATCTGATGTAGGTGGATGAGATCGTATGATCTCAGGTTTTTTGGCAATCAGAAGTGTTGGTATTTTTTAGGGTTTTTTGTTGGATTGCAGTCAGAATTCTTTCCAGAATTTTTCTGTCTAGACAGATTGGGCCACAGCATTTGCTCATTCTATTTTCTGTCTGTGTCCGTGCTTTCTTCTTGTCTAACCGCCATTACATGTTTGGGGGCTTCCTATTTTCTTTGGGGATCTGCTCCGGGGCAGATAGCTTTCATCTTTCTGCCTTTAGGTGTAGTTATCTCTCAGGCTGTGACGAGGCGTCTAGGATCAACGTAGGAACGCTCCACGGCTACCTCTAGTTGTGTGGTTAGTTCAGGTTACTGCAATCCAATAGGTTCCAGCCTCTCTGGTGTATTACCATTTTTGCTATTTCTCCTCAGCTACCTAAACATAACAGCGACTTTAGTCAGTATCTTGCTCAGCTGACAGACATTCAGACGTTTGTATTTTTAGTCCAGCACACTGACTTTGTCATGTTTTATTATCAAGTCTCATAAATTAAACATTACAACATCTACATGACTACATCACTAGAACCACCGTCAGTGCATTAACACATCACTAGAACCATCATCTGTGTAAGTGTAAATCACCAGAAGCACTGTCAGTACAGTAATCAGGGCTGCCACTAGGAATTTCGGGGCCCTATACTGGCAAAATTTTTGGTGCCCCTTGAAACTCTGCCAAGGCTCCACCCTAGCCCCGCCTCTACCCCTCGAACCTTCCATCCTCTCTTGGAAAAACTCCACTTCTGCACCATGTCCTCACCAATCACACATTAGCAGTTCCCATCACCAGATCACTTACATAGCCAGCAGCTTTTGTTTTGGCCAAAAGATTTTTGAATCCGCCACCACAACAAAGTAGACACTTCTGGCAGGGCTCTTGTTATGTTTCGGTAACTGAGGAGAAATGGCAAAAAATAGCAAAAGCGGTAATACACCAGAGAGGCTGGAACCTATTGGATTGCAGTAACCTGAACTAACCACACAACTAGAGGTAGCCGTGGAGCGTTCCTACGTTGATCCTAGACGCCTCGTCACAGCCTGAGAGATAACTACACCTAAAGGCAGAAAGATGAATGTTATCTGTCCCGGAGCAGATCCCCAAAGAAAATAGGAAGCCCCCAAACATGTAATGGCGGTTAGACAAGAAGAAAGCTCGGACACAGACAGAAAATAGAATGAGCAAACGCTGGGGCCCAATCTGTCTAGACAGAAAAGTACAGGAAAGAATTCTGACTGCTATCCAACAAAAACCCTAACAAAAAAACCAACACATCTGATTGCCAAAATACCTGAGATCACTCGACCTCTTCCACCTAAATTAGATCTCTGGTGTAACAAAACGCTATTCAGCAAATTAAAAGTAACAAAAGAGCAAAGCAAAAGTGCAGACACAAACGGAGCACAATTGCAGTGCCAGACCCCCAAAAGGGGACAGGCTGCAGTCCACTGCAGGCAACAAACCAGCAGAGGAAATCAAACAGAGAAAAAAAAAAACAGCAAACACTTATCTGAAGGAGAGCAGGAAACTAGCAGTGCTTCAAGCAAGACCAGAAGAACAATTTATAACCGGCAAGGTGGCAGAACTTATATCCTACCATTCAGCGCCAGCTGAAGGCCATTCATTAATCAGTTCATTACCCTCAGCAACCACCGGAGGGAGCCCCAGCTCAGAAGCCGCCTCTAGCATATTCACAACAGCTCTACTCTACTGTAACTTATTAAACATTTGTTAAATTATCCAATACAATTTTAGGTATATTTTTATTTTTCAATTTTTAAAATGACCAATAATGCCACATACAAGGGAAAATACCACCACACCATGACCACATATTACCACCACATAGTGACCGAATACTACAATACTGATCATTAATAAAAAACACAATACTAATGCTATCATACACAGGAGATCTGTATTTAGTATACAATGTCAGTTACAGGTAATACAGTGATCACCAATGACATTATACACAGGAGCTCTGTATATAGCGTATAGTGTACAGGTAATACAGTGATCACTGGTGACATTATACACAGCATCTCTGTATTTTAGTATATAGTATACAGGTAATACAGTGATCACAGGTGACATTACACACAGGAGCTCTGTATACAGCATATAGTGTAAAGTGTCAGTGTAAAGGTAAAACAGGGATCACCAGTGACATTATACACAGCAGCTCTGTATTTTAGTATATAGTATACAGGTAATACAGTGATCACAGGTGACATTATACACAGGAGCTCTGTATACAGCATATAGTGTAAAGTGTCAGTGTACAGGTAATACAGGGATCACCAGTGACATTATACACACAAACACTGTATATAGTGTACAGGTAATACAGTGATCACCAGTGACATACACAGGAGCTCTGTATATAGTATACAGTATATAATGTTAGTGTACAGGTAACACACTGACTCACCGGTGACTTCTCTAGTTAAAGTCCTTCATCTTCGCTTTTCTTTTTCATCCAGTTCAGACCGTCATCACTTCTTCCAGCTAGAACTCGTCTCTGCAGAAAATAACACAATTATCTAGTGGACATTCCCCCATTTTTACCCAACCTCTATACTACTACAGATGAAGAAAAAAGTGACCATCTCGCCCTGCACAGTAACAGGACCTCTCTTCTCCCACACTGAAGACAGTATCCTCAAAAATAATATCCTTTAATTAGCCCCTATAGTAATAAAATCCCACATTCTGGACCCCATGTGTCCTCCCATTCTAGACCCCACGTGTCCACCCATTCTGCCTCATGTCTCTCCATACTGCCCCCATGTCTCTCCATATTGTCCCCACAGTCATCCATAATAGTATGATGCATCCCATAGTCATATATACGTATAGTAGTATAATTCAGCTGCATGGTAGTATAATGCAGCCCCATAGTGGTATATAATGCAGCCCCATAGCAGTATAATGCAGCCCCATAGTAAAATGCACCCCCATAGTAGTATAATGGACCCCCATAATGGTATAATGCACTCCCATAGGGGTATAATGAACCCCCATAGTGTTTAATATGCCCCATACCACGGCATTACAAAAAATAAAAAAGTTTCTCTCTGCCTGGCCGAGATCCAATGGTGTCCTCCACTCGATGCATCTAAGGCATGGACCTTTGTTCTTGTGTATGACAGTGATGTCATATGCTGGCGATGTGCTTGCTGCCGTGAGCTGCCAGCCTGTGATTGGCTGGCGGCTGTTAACTGTTGCCGTGCGGGAACAATCTTTCGCATGGAACAAATTTTGACTGCCTGTGCGTCTGAGGATGCACGAGCAGCTACAGAGCTGGCAGAATCCTGCAGCTGGGGCCCGCTGAGCAGAGGAGAGGGGGCCCGCTGCGAGTCCCCTCTATTCATCATTGGGCCCCATTCAGTAAGGGCAGTAATGCCCTGATGGCAGCCCTGCTTACGTCAGTGGGTTTGGGAAGAAGGATACTTATATTATAAAGTCTTCAAGAAAATTAGGATTAATAAAGGTATATAAAAGAATTGTCCAGCTGAAAAAAGTGTAAGACCGGGGTCACACGAGTGATGATTTTCTCATGTGAGAGAGTCGGCTCAATTATGCTACTGACACTCGGCTCAAACTCTCATCTGAGTGTCATCTGATTCTCTTGCGTGAGATAATCAGAGCACATTGAGAAGACAGATCTTAATGTCTCCATTTTCTCCATTGTCTGAGGCCGTGGATGTCGGACTGCACTCAGATGACAGCTGAGTCTGTAGAAAAAAATCACAGATCTGCACTGCCCCATAGTATAACACTGTGCCGAATGTTATCCAATAA
>JARQOD010000006.1:182344532-182376543 GCA_033576555.1 Oophaga sylvatica
AAAATTGCGAAATTTTGCCAAATTTGTTTTTTTTCACACATACTGTAAACCCAAGTCATACCGAAGGAATTGCACCACTGTCATGAAGTACAATATGTCATGAAAAAAACGATTTCAGAATCACCGGGATCCATGGAAGCGTTCCAATTTTATTACCTCATAAATTGACAGTGGTCCGGAATTTTGAAAATTGGCCTGGTCATTAACATGCAAACCACCCTCGGGATTAAAGGGGCAGCAGGAATGCCAAATATGGCCCTGGTCCTTGCCCTTTTCCTTACCAAGACAGGGTAAAAACAAGTTTAAAAATTGACTGCGCTGCTGGAAAGAAGTCTCTTGCTGCAATATTCTTAGAAGGTTCTTTATTGTCCACTACGCATTCCAATGCTGTCCTGGCATCTTTATCAAGTTTTTTTTTTTTTTTACACTTGATAAAGATGTCAGTATGACATTGAAATGTGTAGTGGACAGTAAAGCACCTTCTAAGAATATTGCAGTAAGAGACTTCTTTCCAGCCGCGCAGCCAGTTTCTAAACATGTTTTTATCCTGTTTTGGTAATTTCCATCTGGTGGATCTTTCCCCCAGTCCCGGGCAGCAACAGCTGGCTTTCTAAACCTTTATAATGGTTGTTTGTTCACACAACCACCCAAAGTGAGCAATACTATTGTTTTTTACTGTCTTCTATATTGGGGCTTTACTCTATTGTGCACTTCTCCTTTCACAGTCACTGTTACTCCATCTTGTTTTTATCCTGTGTTAAAGTTGTCCGGTTCAAATCAATAAGTCACTCTGTGTGACTGCAGACTTATGATCCCCCAGCGCACGCCCCTTTCCGACCTAGGACCGGAGGGTATGTATGAGTTATACATACTCCTGGCCATCGGGTGCAGCCTAGCTCTCCATACACTTGTATACAGCGAGGCAGTGCCCTCCAGTCTGACATGCCCACTGGCCAGTGGTGTCACTAGATCAATACCAGTGTATGGAGTGAGGCCAAGCCCACTAGACGTTCCCTGGCCAGGAGTATGTATAACTCATACATACCCTCCGCCCTCGGATCCAGTGCATGCACTGGGGGAGATTCATAAGTCTGCTGTCACACAGAGTAACTGCAGACTTATTGATTTGGACTGGACAACCCCTTAAATGTCCTGTCCTGGCCTCAGTTCTGTAATAATGTCTTCCATCCTGGAATAATGTCCCACATCCTATATTAATGTCACCCTTCCTGATTTGTATCCTGTAATAATGTCTCCCATTGTTTAATGATGTCCCCATCCTCAAAAAATGTCCTCTGTCCTGACACTTATCCTGTAATAACGTCCCCTATCCTCTAATAATGACCTCTGTCCTTGTCTCTTTCGTGTAATAATGTCCTCCATCCTTAAATAATGTGCAAAAATCCTTTTATAATGTTATTTGTCCTAGCCCCTATCCTGTAATAATGTCCCCTGTCCTGGCCCTCATTTTCTAATAATGTACCCCATCCTAATTCGAATCCTGTAATAATGTCCTCTATCTTTGCCCTTATCCTGTAATAATGTCCCATCCTGGCTTCCATTCTGTAATGTCCCGCATCCTTGCCCTATCCTATAATAATACATATCAAAAAACTGACCGGCACATCCAAACTTAGATTCAGTGTGAACAGGTGCTAAACCTAGAGTCACCAACTCATATACATACAAGAAGAAAAGGTAGCACACTGTAGCGCTATAGCTTGCAAACACGAAATATGAAAAATATGAAAAATGAATTACATCATTACCTTAGAAATATGAAAAATTGAGAAGTCTTAGCGCATAAGATGGCCAAATTATGTGAGCCTGATAGCCACGTCAAGGCTCTTCTCGTATATCAGGTCCCTAACTAATGCCTATCCTCGCTTTAGAAAAGTCTGTCTGCATGGGAACCTATGAATCCTCTTTTCAGACTAAAATCTACATCTCTGTGGAGGGGTGATGAACCTGCATAATTTGGCCATCTTATGCGCTAAGACTTCTCAATTTTTCATATTTCTAAGGTAATGATGTAATTCATTTTTCATATTTTTCATATTTCGTGTTTGCAAGCTATAGCGCTACAGTGTGCTACCTTTTCTTCTTGTATGTATATGAGTTGGTGACTCTAGGTTTAGCACCTGTTCACACTGAATCTAAGTTTGGATGTGCCGGTCAGTTTTTTTGATATGTATTCATTTACCTTCTGCCTGAGCACTCCACTGGTGGTCACAGGCCTTTTAATTACAGCAGGTTCATCACCCCTCCACAGAGATGTAGATTTTAGTCTGAAAAGAGGATTCATAGGTTCCCATGCAGACAGACTTTTCTAAAGCGAGGATAGGCATTAGTTAGGGACCTGATATACGAGAAGAGCCTTGACGTGGCTATCAGGCTCACATAATTTGGCCATCTTATGCGCTAAGACTTCTCAATTTTTAATTTTTCTAAGGTAATGATGTAATTCATTTTTCATATTTTTCATATTTCGTGTTTGCAAGCTATAGCGCTACAGTGTGCTACCTTTTCTTCTTGTATGTATATGAGTTGGTGACTCTAGGTTTAGCACCTGTTCACACTGAATCTAAGTTTGGATGTGCCGGTCAGTTTTTTGATATGTATTCATTTACCTTCTGCCTGAGCACTCCACCTGGTGGTCACAGGCCTTTTAATTACAGCAGGTTCATCACCCCTCCACAGAGATGTAGATTTTAGTCTGAAAAGAGGATTCATAGGTTCCCATGCAGACAGACTTTTCTAAAGCGAGGATAGGCATTAGTTAGGGACCTGATATACGAGAAGAGCCTTGACGTGGCTATCAGGCTCACATAATTTGGCCATCTTATGCGCTAAGACTTCTCAATTTTTAATTTTTCTAAGGTAATGATGTAATTCATTTTTCATATTTTTCATATTTCGTGTTTGCAAGCTATAGCGCTACAGTGTGCTACCTTTTCTTCTTGTATGTATATGAGTTGGTGACTCTAGGTTTAGCACCTGTTCACACTGAATCTAAGTTTGGATGTGCCGGTCAGTTTTTTGATATGTATTCATTTACCTTCTGCCTGAGCACTCCACCTGGTGGTCACAGGCCTTTTAATTACAGCAGGTTCATCACCCCTCCACAGAGATGTAGATTTTAGTCTGAAAAGAGGATTCATAGGTTCCCATGCAGACAGACTTTTCTAAAGCGAGGATAGGCATTAGTTAGGGACCTGATATACAAGAAGAGCCTTGACGTGGCTATCAGGCTCACATAATTTGGCCATCTTATGCGCTAAGACTTCTCAATTTTTCATATTTCTAAGGTAATGATGTAATTCATTTTTCATATTTTTCATATTTCGTGTTTGCAAGCTATAGCGCTACAGTGTGCTACCTTTTCTTCTTGTATGTATATGAGTTGGTGACTCTAGGTTTAGCACCTGTTCACACTGAATCTAAGTTTGGATGTGCCGGTCAGTTTTTTGATATGTATTCATTTACCTTCTGCCTGAGCACTCCACCTGGTGGTCACAGGCCTTTTAATTACAGCAGGTTCATCACCCCTCCACAGAGATGTAGATTTTAGTCTGAAAAGAGGATTCATAGGTTCCCATGCAGACAGACTTTTCTAAAGCGAGGATAGGCATTAGTTAGGGACCTGATATACGAGAAGAGCCTTGACGTGGCTATCAGGCTCACATAATTTGGCCATCTTATGCGCTAAGACTTCTCAATTTTTCATATTTCTAAGGTAATGATGTAATTCATTTTTCATATTTTTCATATTTCGTGTTTGCAAGCTATAGCGCTACAGTGTGCTACCTTTTCTTCTTGTATGCTTTCATCCTATAATAATGTCCTCTGACCTGACCCTTATCCTGTAACGTCCTTCATCCTGTAATAACGACCTCTGTCCTTACCTGTATCCTGTAATAATGTCCCCCATCCTCTAATAATGACCTCTGTCCTTGCCTCTATCCAGTAATATTGTCTTTCATCCTGAAATAATGTGCCCCATCCTTTAATAATGTTCTTTATCCTGGCCTCCAGGGGCGGACATATCATATGTATAACCTATGCAGCCGCACAGGGGTCCAAGAGGTAATGTCACGCTGTTACTGCATACAGGAGGTCCGGGGTCTATGCTGACCCTAAGCTGGGGTCCTGACTAATCCCTCTACCTGGAGGTACTGTTGATGGTACAGAGGTCCAGGCCGCCAGCGTAACCCTATCTCCTGCAAATCCCTGACCTTCAGTAATCTAGTCCTGAGAAGGACCCCGATCACAACACAGGGGACTGGAAGGTATATGCCTAAACACAGTAATAGACGAACGAGACAGTACAAGGGGTAAACTAAAATCCACCTTGCATACAAAACTCACACCACAAAAACAGAGGGAACACCAACGGGTACGGAGATAAATGATAAAGCGAGGAGGGGAAAAAACCACACCAGGTACTCTTCACTTCAGACTTCAAAATACCACGATCCGCTCTGCTGGTCTGCATGAATGCTTTCACCGACACATTCCTAGCAGACTGGCAGGTATTTGAAGGAATCTCATTACTGCAGCATTAACTGCAGCTGGGCGAGGCCGGGCCTCGTCTAGCACAGAGAGAGAGAGAATTAACTCCCTCACTGCCGAAAAACACCAAGCACCTAAAACTCAGCTGCGCGAAGTCAGACTGTGTAATCGCGACGATCTTCGTGGCGACACACCCGTGACAGGTAAGGGAACCCATTTCTACCTCCTAAGCAGGTAGAATTCTGCATTTTTAGGAGCTCTTGGGTTGCAAAGGGCCCATATATTGTTCTTGCACAGAGGCCCTTTATTGTCTGTGTCCACCAGTGCTGGCCCCTTTCCTGTAATAATGTCCTCTGTCCTGGCCTTCATTTTGTAATAATGTACCCCATCCTGGTTCAAATCCTGTAATAATGTCCTCTATCTTTGCTCTTATCCTTTGAAAATGTCCCATCCTGACTTCCATTCTGTAATGTCCCTCGTCCTGGCCACGATCCTGTAATAATATCCCTATCTTATAATGATGATTACCATCCTGTAATAATATCCTCTGTCCTGGCCCCTAGGCTACAATAGTGTTCTCTGTCCTGAACTCTAACCATTAATAATGTCCCCATCCTGTAATAATATCCCTGTTGTAGCCCTCGCTTTGTAATAATGTACCCCATCCTGGTCGAAATCCTGTAATATTGTCCTCTGTCCTTGGCCTTATCTTGTAAGAATGTCCTCTCTTGTGGCTCCTATTCTGTAATAATGTCCTGTGTCCTAGACACTATCCTGTAATAATGCCCCCATCCTGTAATAATGTCCTCCATCCTGGTCCTTATTCTGTAATAATGTCCCCCACCAGTGGCAGACACAGACTAAAAAGGGCTCCTATGCAAGAACAGCATATGGGCCCTGTGTAGCCAGTGGCGTAACTTAAGTCCGATGGGACCCGCTGCAAAATTTGGACAGCCCCCCAAATATTGGTCAGTTGTATGGGACCTTGTAGGGTTCTAAATCCTATATGAGTTGCCCCCTCTCCCACATTATGTAGTAATATCATTCTGTGCCCCTTCCAGGTATATATGCCCCCCATCGTGGTCCCCTTCCTGATATACAGCTCTGGCAAAAATTAAGAGACCACTGCAAAATTTTCAGTTTGTCTGATTTTTCTCTATAGGTATATTTTTAAGTAAAATGTAAATTGCTCTTTTATTCTATAAACTACTGACAACATGTCTCTGAATTTCCAAACAATAAATTTTGTATTTATTTTCAGAAAATGAGAAATGGTCAAAATAACAAGAAATGCAGTGCTTGCAGACCTCACATCATTTAGAAGCAACAATACTAATGTTTTAACTCAGGAAGAGCGCAAAAAACAATATTTTGTGTAATAACCATGATTTTTAATCACAGCTTTCATGCGTCCTGGCAAGCTTTCCACCAGTCTTTCACACTGCTTTTGCGTGACCTTATGCCACTCCTGGTACAAAAATTTAAGCAGTTCTTCTTTGTTTGATGGCTTGTGACTATCCGTCTTCCTCTTGATTACATTCTAGAGGTTTTCAATGGGGTTCAGGTCTGGAGATTGGACTTGCCATGACAGGGATTTGATGTGGTGGTCCTTCATCCACACATTGATTGACCTAGCTGTGTGGCATGGCGCATTGTCCTGCTGGAAAAACCAGTCCTCAGAGTTGGGGAACATTGCCTGAGTAGAAGGAATCAACTGTTTTTCCAGGATAAGGCCAGTCTCACACGTCCAGATATTTCCGATACCGGAAAAATCAGTACCGGAGATATCTGTGTGCGTGTGTCCGTGTAAAAACGTGGTATATCCATGTGGCACACGTGTGGCACACGTGTGCCGCATCAGGACCATACGGACAGCACAGACAGCACGGACAGCTACAGTAAGAGCTGTCCTCTGCCTGTGGTGCTGAACTCAGCTGTCATTATTCTCCCTTCTCTGCCGGCAACAGCGAGCAGGGAGAATCAATGTGTCATGTATAGTGTACAGTTCCTATAGCGTCTTGTGCTTGGGTGCGAGGAAAACACAGGAGACATAGGTTGAAATGAAATGACTTGTATTACTTCATACAAGCATGCTGAAAAGTTCACACAGTTTGCAGGAACAGCGACAGGAGACACAGCAGGCCAGAGTAACTTCAAGCACTACAATAAATCTCCAAAGCAGGTTCAGGATCTCTTCTCTGTACCGTAATTCCTCTGCAAACATGGATTCACCAAACAGCAGGTTTCCAGAGTCCAAAAGTGTTCCAAGGTTCCTCAGTAGGGAATAGCTGGAGTACAAGTCCAAGGCTTCCTGGAGTCAGGTCACAGACTGACTGAGGCTTGATTCAGGAGCACTGATTGTTCAGCTGAGGCTGCTTAAGAAGCAAGAGGGAAGAATCAGGGCGGGAACATGAAAACTGGAAACTCCATATTAACTGAGGGCAAGAGCTGCAGAAAGACAGAAAGCAAAATGGCCGACGGAAAACTGAGTTTCAAGGAACATGTCAACAGAGACAAAGAACCTTACACAATGAAAAACCCGATGTGGGATCCCCCTTAGGTTTTCAACCAACCCGGCAAATCTATACAGCTGGGGGCCATGAATATTCCCCAGTGCTTTACAGCCAGAGCGGCTGCATTAGAGCTAGCTATAGATAGACAGATAATAGATAGATATGGGATAGATAATAGATATAGATATATATACACCATGTTCCAAATTATTATGCATATTGGTTTTAAGTGTCATAGCATTTTTTTTTTTTTGTAAATGAAACCCATTGATGGTATTGTGTCTCAGGGTTCTTTGGATCACTGAAATCAATCTCAGATACCTGTGATAATTAGTTTGCCATGTGAGCCCAATAAAAGAAAAACTGGATGTTCCACACTATTAAGCAGGCCAGACTTTTCATGTAACATGGGAAAGAAAAAGGATCTCTCTGCTGCTGAAAAGCATCAAATAGTGCAATGCCTTGATCAAGGGATGAAAGCATTAGATATTTCCCGAAAACTTAAGCGTGATCATTGTACTGTTAAAAGATTTGTGGCTGATTCTGAGCACAGACGTATTCGTGCTGATAAAGGCAGAATGAGGAAGGTTTCTGCCAGGCAAGTTCATCGGATTAAGAGAGAAGCTGCTAAAAAGCCATTACAAACCAGCAAACAGATATTTAAAGCTGCTGGTGCCTCTGGAGACTCTCGAACATCAAGGTGTAGGATCCTTCCAATACTTGCTGTTGTGAAAATGGGGGTGCGTCTTATGGTCGCAATATACTTACAAATCCTTTGGCGACAGTCCCAATGCAGGCTCCCTGTGCTCTGTGGTGAGGTGGTGTCGGGGCTCTGTGGTGTGGCTGCAGCGGGGCTCTGTGCTGCGTGTGGGGCTCCGCCGGCATTTCGTCAAAGCCCGAAAGCCCCCCGCAGCTCCATTGCTTGCAACGGGGTGGCCTCTAGAAAGATGGCCGCCGGAGCGGCGCATACTCAAATTCAAATCTCGGCAACGAGATCTCGTTCCGAGTTCTCGTCTCCCGAGATCTCGGGACAAGATCTCGTTGCGGAGATCTGAATCTGAGCTGCGGCCATCTTTCCGGAGGCCCCTGGTGGCCATCTTTCCGAAGGCCTCCGCGTCGCAGCAACAGAGCTGCGGGGGGCTTTCGGGCTTTGACGAAATGCCGGCGGAAACCCCAAGCAGCACAGAGCCCCGCTCCAGCCACACCACAGAGCCCCGACACCACCGCACCACAGAGCACAGGGAGGCTGCATTGGGACCGCCGCCACGGGACCGCAGCCACAGGATTTGTAAGTATATTGTGACCAGAGCACAGCCACCCCACAGAGCACAAGCCACCCCACAGAGCACAGCCAACCCACGGGCACAGCCACCCCACAGAGCACAGCCACCCCATGGACACAGCCACCCCACAGAGCACAGCCACCCCACAGAGCACTCCTGCAACACAGAGCACCACCACCGCACCAGAATGGACCACCGAACGACCCCTGTGACCACTCCTCTACCTGTGCTGATCCCTTCGCTGGTAAGCTGAATTCGGACTGTAAGACGGACCCCCATTTGACACATAATTTTTTTCCCCTATTTTCCACCCCAAAATTAAGTATATAGAGTTTCTGACTGACAACTTTCTTCCATGGTATAAATAGCAGAAACGTGCCTTCAGGAGCAAAATCATCTTCATGCATGACAATGCACCATCTCATGCTGCAAAGAATACCTCTGAGTCATTGGCTGCTATGGGCATAAAAGGAGATAAACTCATGGTGTGGCCACCATCTTCCCCTGACCTCAACCTCAGAGAGAACCTTTGGAGTATCATCAAGCAAAAGATATATGAGGGTGGGACGCAGTTCACATCAAAACAGCAGCTCTGGGAGGCTATTCTGACTTCATGCAAAGAAATACAAGCAGAAACTCTCCAAAAACTCACAAGTTCAATGGATGCAAGAATTGTGAAGGTGATATCAAAGAAGGGTTCCTATGTTAACATGTAACTTGGCCTGTTAGGATGTTTTGGAGTTAAATAGCTTTTTTGTTCAGTGAATGTGACCTCATAATGCTGCAAATTCCACAAATGAGCATTTTCAGTTCTTTAAAACATATAAAATGTTTAGAAATTCTACTGTGCCTAATAATTTGGAACAGTGCATTTTGAGTTTTTATTCATTTTGGAGATTATACTGTTATCATTGGGAGGTTTCTTCAATAAAATTCGATGTATACGCTAACGGGTGATGACTTTTATTAGACTGACTGCCATTTGCACTGACCACTTAGGAAAATACCATTTGCATAATAATTTGGAACATGGTGTAGATAGATAGAGATAGATATAGATAAATAGATTAGATATAGAGATAGATAGATAGGTGATATAGATCGATAGATATAGATAGAGGAGATAGATATAGAGATACAGTACAAAAAAACCCCACAATACTCACCTCTCCTCCTCGCTCCCACAGTGATTCCGCCGGCGACTCTGCTTCAGTGTCAGGAGTTGCCGTCTGCCAGACACACAGCGGGTGCGCGATGAAGTGACGTCATCGCGCACCGGCTGTGAGTCAGAAGCAGAGGGACTGATGGGAGAGAGAGCGTCATCTGACGCTCTATCTTCCATTACAATTGAGGGCGGCACCGGCCCTGACCTATGCGGCTGCCTGGGCTGGGGGCACCTGGGGGATCTGGGGGCCCCTGGGGGAGCGGGGTGCCCTGGTCCCCTGGCACTGGTAGTAGGCACTGGGCAATTTTAGCATTAGCAGCTAAAGTGAAATGATATTCACCCCTTTCCACACCCATGGGGACAGGGGCTCCTACCTCCTGTCACCCGCTGCTGCTCCGCTGGCACGGGCCCCAATAGCAGCTGCGTGGTGTGCCGCTATTAGCGACACGCCACTGGCTAGGGGCCCCTGGAGCAGCGGGGGCCCTAGGCAACTGGCCCCTGTATACCAGCAGGTGCCAGGGCCCACCGGATGCCAGGGCCCACCCGAGAATCCTCCTGTTCTCCGGTGGGCCAGTCCGACCCTGGGTGCAAGACACTGTGGCTTGTACACATCTCCAGGTCTCCAAATAACCATTAGACGACCAGGTGTTGGACAAAGCTGAAAATTAGACTCATCAGAGAAAATTGCCTTAGTCCACTCCTCTATGGTCCAATACTTATGGTCTTTGGTAAACTTCAACCTGGCTCTTCTTTGCTTCTCATTGATGAAAGGCTTTTTTCTAGCTTTACATGACTTGAGCCCTGCCTCTAGGAGCCTGTTATGAACTGTTCTTGCCGTGCACTTCACCCGAGCTGCCATTTGCCATTCCTTTTGTAGGTCACTTGATGTCATCCTGTGGTTGCTGAGTGACATTCGAATAAGATGACGGTCATCCCGGTCAGTGGAGAATCATTTTTGCCCTCTGCCGGTCTGTAGTTTGTTGTCCCCAATATCTGTTGCTTGACCTTGTTGTAATGGACTGCTGTCAAAGAAATTTTAAGGATGGAAGTAACATGACGCTCACTGTGTCCCTCTGGTGGTAAAGCCAGAATTGAGCCCTTCTTTTCCTCACAAGACTTTTCTCTTCAACGCCTTTGGCATGGATAAAAGTTATTTTTTCATTCCTATTACATTTGGGATATTACTAGCACTTATTTTGCCATCCAGCTTGTCCTATTGCAAGAGGATTGTGAACAGCACAACAGTGTTTTTTATATTTCCCTTCGTTAAATAAGATTTGTTTCACGTGATCACCTAATCAGAAGCACATTAAGTATAATGAGGTGTACTCTGGTTGGAATTCAACTGACACTGGAATGGAATGGCTGTCAGACATGTAGAGAAGCTCATTTTTATAAAACTCTGCAGTGGTCTCTTAATTTTTGCCAGAGTTGTATATTTCCCCCATCCTAGTATCTGTCCCCCATCCTGATATATGCTTCCCATCCTAGTATATATTCCCCTATCCTGGTATATGTGTAACGTGGACGAGGGACGGCCACAAGACGAGGGGTACAGCAGCAATCAAAAGACACGCACAAAGATTAGATAATATAATATAAATATTTACTAACCAGTTTATTAAAAAAAAACAAAGGAAATGATGGTAGGTAAACAGTATATAAATAACAAATATGATGACAGAAGTTACTCTAAATAACATCGACTAAGAGTATAAAAGGTAATATTAACCCCTTATTACCCCATATCCCACCGCTACAGGGGAGTGGGAAGAGAGGGGCTAAGTGCCGGAATTGGTGCATCGTACAGATGCGCCAATTCTGGGGCGGCTGGGCGCTGGTATTTTTAGCCAGGGGGTGCGCCAATATCCATGGCCCCTTCCTAGGCCATGAATATCAGCACGCAGCTGTCTGCATAGCATTTCTAGCTATAAATTACTGGGGGACCCCCACGTCATTTTTTTGGGGGGTCCCCCTATTTTAATAGCCAGTAAAGGCTAGCTGCCGGATGATATTCATAGCCTGGGAAGCTTCATGGGTATTAACCCCTTCCCAGGCTAGAAATATTGGCCCGAGCCGTCGGCTTTCCCCATCTGGTGCAGAAAATTGCGCGGGAGCCCACGCCATTTTTTTAAAATTAACGCTATTGTGTGAAGATTTTGTGTGTGTGTGCGTGTGTGTCTTTAACTATTTATGTACCATTCTATCTATCTATTATCTATGTAATATCTATCTATCTATCTATCTATTATCTATCTGTCTATCTATTATCTATATATCTATCTATTATCTATCTATCTATCTATTATCTATCTATATTATGGCTATATGTATGTATATGTCATTATGAGATATGATCTATGATATGAGTGATAACTATTCACCAATATTAGTGCAGCTAATTGAGTAATTTCCTTATGATATTTTTAGATATGTATGAATTATGATAATTGGCAGTAATGAGAACTGTGATGCACTGATCTTATAAAAACCTGCACATATGTGTTAATCACTGCTTGAGGAAGGCTCATGGAGCCGAAACGTTGCCTTTAATGTGGGTTTATTAAACATCCACTTTTCTATTGAATCTATGGAGTGCTGCCTGTTTTTTGGATATTCAAGTTGGCAAGTATTGGATTATTGCTGAAGAGGATTTGCACCCTTTGATATATAACTCTATGCTGCTCCAGTTTTTCTTTAAATATTTTCTATCTATCGGGGCGTGGCTTAGGACTGCGATGGAGTGAGACGTGCGGTCCTGGAGCTCTGAGGTAACATCCTCACAAACTTGCTAATAGCGACAAAAAAAGCTTTATTTTTTCTCATTTATAGTCAAACCATATACACTTTAATTCTAAGATCATTTTGAGAGCCTAAATTGCCCATTTTTGATATGGTATTGCATGAAAGGCAATTCCTGTCAGACACCTATAATATGAACTCTTGGACTATTGCCGCAGTGAGAGCCTCACAATAAAATCTTTTCTCTCTTTTCCTTCATCCCACAAAAATTACTGGAGTGACTTTGAGATATGTTCCTCTCATAAAAGCCCTCAGTTCATGTCGGCTTATTTTATTGATAGAAATAATAAAGGTGTGCACACTGTAGGGAAGAGAATAGGTGCTGGCTGAACCTGGAATTTATCCAGTAAAATATAAATATGAATAAACAGCCGCACTCAATGAGTATATTTATCAATGCATAACATGGGGATTATTATTAGGGTCACCACAGCAATAGTACAAGTGTCAAAGTAACGTTTCAACCAAAAAAGGTCTTTATCAAACAACACTTAGTAGAAGTGGAAAGGGGAGATGAACAATATTAACTATAGTCTTGAGGTGTGATTGACTGTTTGAGGCAGTGGGACCATAAGTCCCAGAGGTTACTGGCGCTCAGAGAATCTGGAGGATCACATCACCACAGATCCTCCAGATTCTCTGAGCGCCAGTAACCTCTGGGACTTATGGTCCCACTGCCTCAAACAGTCAATCACACCTCAAGACTATAGTTAATATTGTTCATCTCCCCTTTCCACTTCTTCTACTAAGTGTTGTTTGATAAAGACCTTTTTTGGTTGAAACGTTACTTTGACACTTGTACTATTGCTGTGGTGACCCTAATAAAAATCTCCATGTTATGCATTGATAAATATACTCATTGAGTGCGGCTGTTTACTGGCTTATTTTATTGAACTGCCGACGTCTGAGGTAATAGAATATTAAGCGGATATTTTTAGACTGTGTTGCGGCTGGGCACATACAGCAGAGGCAAGAGGCTGCCGTCCCTGAGCGGGTTTGTGCTCGCACTCTCCGCATTACAGAGGATTCAAATCTTCGGCGGGAGCGGCTGACGTGAAAATCTCCTCCCTTGTGCTCCTGTGTGGCTCCCCGTGACTCGCCGTGCAGCTGACCAGCATTGCTTTGAACGCGTGCAACAGTGGCAGAGGGCAGCCACACCTGAACGGGTCTGTGCATTGGCGTGCGCTCTCCACATCACAGCGGAGGATTCAAGTACTTGGCGGGAGCGACTGAGGTAAGAGCCTCCTTCCTTGCGCTCCTGTGTGGCCCCTTCTGTATCTCACCGTGATGACAACCAACCTTGTATGGATCTCATCGCTTCCTCCTGACGTAATAGACAGAGAAATTCCTGGAGTCTGTGGCGCGTCCAGCGCTGAGAGAAAACCCCGCGGCTGGCTGCTGATAATTCGGTGCAGCAACTGGAGCATCACTGTGTGAGGAGAAAGTTTGTATACTCTGCAAGTGATTTTGACTCATATGATAGATCAACTTCTTTATTGCTAAAATCCATAAGGGTGCCATGGCTGTTTTTTCCCAGAGTTGCCCTGTGACTCATTAAGAGGCAGGCGACGCTGGCAGGGACTCTTCCACGGTGGCTCTCTGTTAAAGATATACGCTCCTAGGATCCTTTTCTCCATATTGCCATTGGAAACTCATGATGACATTGTTACACCATTTATCACCATACGGATTCCTTTTCAACAAAAGTGTAAGACTTTGAACTTGACTTTATTTTGGTTTTCCTGACAGGTGGGATTGCTGAGGCTAGTTGTCCTCCCTGGCCTCCCTTATCCTTTTATGCTTCTCAAAATTCATGGTTGATGTTTGTTAGTTGTTAATCTCACTGCCTGCTGTCTAATCTTTTTTATTACAGCATCTTGAGTTTGTCAGCCACATAGTCAACTTACTATCTTTACTACTGGGTTATTCTAATATTATATTACCTTACCCAAGTTCTCTATAAGTACTCATTGACGAATTACTTATTATGGTGCTTGAACCTCTAGGTTCAAGCAACATATTGTAATCCGATTTCTTATATTTATTGTGCTTTGGAAAAAGCACTATATTGTTATTCACATTATTCTTTTTCCGTGTTCTTCTTCTTCTCCAGATTTGCGCAATTAATACAGCCCGAACCGCTCGGTGTACAGACTCCGTTCAAACAAGGTTTTGAAGCTAGCTGCCGTGACAGGTGTGCTAAGTATTTTTGGAGTCGATCGGATTTTTTGCTTTTTAACCCTTTATGTTTGAAAAAAAAAAATCTTCCCATTGGAATGCATTGATTTTGAACTTAAATGTACGTCTCGGGCTTGGAATTTTTTAAAATCGAAAAATGATATTTTTCCTCCGACTGTTAACCCCCTGAGGACATTTTTGTAGAAAAAAAATTTTGCCACCTCAAAACGTGTGTAAAAAAATGGCGTAAAAATAAATTGCCATAGGAATTAATGGCCCCATTGTAATCAATGGGCTCCCATATAAATCAATAATATAGCTGTGAGGCGTTTGTAAGGACCAACTACCACACCAGCTATAAATAACCCGGTTGCTAGGTGACAACCCATGAACTATAGTAGTATAAGCCATCCTATAATCAGCAATAATGCCTAATATATAATTGACAAAATGTCCACAAAGAAAACCCCCATATGTATGGTTAAATGTGGACAAAACCACAAATAAACCAGCAGCTGTGTGAACATAGACAAAAATGTTCTGTGAACCAGAATGCACCCATGAGGTAGAGAAAGACAATAATTATGCATGCATGCTTACCTTCCCCTGACGAAGCCGTCCGGGTGACGGCGACACGCGTTGGGCAGCCTCCGCCTCTGCCTCCTGCTTCCTTGTCACTTGCCCTCCTTCACCATGGCAGATTTGTGAGCACATTTCTACATCGCTCATTGCTTTTATTCTTTGGACTTGCATCTGGGCACATTGCATGGGATTTCCCTGACTGGTAGTATATCTTAGCAACTTTTGCTGTGCATAATTATTGTCTTTCTCTACCTCATGGGTGCATTCTGGTTCACAGAACATTTTTGTCTATGTTCACACAGCTGCTGGTTTATTTGTGGTTTTGTCCACATTTAACCATACATATGGGGGTTTTCTTTGTGACATTTTGTCAATTATAATTAGGCATTATTGCTGATTATAGGATGGCTTATACTACATGTTTTGCCTTATTATTGACTATTGTATAGCAGGATGTATGCGGTTGGCTTCTCACTGTTTTTAGTATGTTTTATTGTTGTTTGCCAATAAAGTCATTTTTTATTATTATATAGGGTGGTGTGCAACATTTTTGGTGGTCATCTTTTTTCTTCCTCCAGTCTTCCCACTATTATTGACCACTGTTTGCACCCCCTGATATTGATTGTTTAATACTTCGCAGTGCGCCCATTTTTTCATATTGCAGTCCCATGAACTATAGTGACCCCGGGTAGTAGGTGGCACAGCCATGAATTTTAATGACCTGAACTGGAAACACAAACTCCCATAGGAATTTAACCCCTTCACCCCCAAGGGTGGTTTGCACGTTAATGACCGGGCCAATTTTTACAATTCTGACCACTGTCTCTTTATGAGGTTATAACTCTGGAACGCTTCAACGGATCTTCGCGATTCTGAGATTGTTTTCTCGTGACATATTGTACTTCATGATAGTGGTAAAATTTCTTCCATATAACTTGCATTTATTTATGAAAAAAACGCAAATATGGCAAAAATTTTGAAAATTTTGCAATTTTCAAACTTTGAATTTTTATTCCCTTAAAACAGAGAAATATGTCACACAAAATAGTTAAGAAATAACATTTCCCACATGTCTACTTTACATCAGCACAATTTTGGAAGCAAATTTTTTTTTTGTTAGGAAATTATAAGGGTTAAAAGTTGACCAGCGATTTCTCATTTTTACAACAAAATTTACAAAGCCATTTTTTTTCGGGACCACCTCATATTTGAAGTCACTTTGAGGGGTCTATATAGCAGAAAATACCCAAAAGTGACACCATTCTAAAAACTACACCCCTCAAGGTACTCAAAACCACATTCAAGAAGTTTATTAACCCTTCAGGTGCTTCACAGGAGCTGAAGCAACGTGGAAGGAAAAAATTAACATTTTACTTTTTAGTCACAAAAATGATCTTTTACAAACATTTTTTTTATTTTCACAAGGGAAAAAGGAGAAAAAGGACTGATAAAGTTGTTGTGCAATTTCTCCTGAGTACGCCGATACCCCATATGTCAGGGAAAACCACTGTTTCGGCACACGGCAGAGCTCGGAATGGAAGGAGCGCAGTTTGACTTTTCCAAACCAAAATTGGCTGGAATTGAGAACAGACGCCATGTCGCGTTTGGAGAGGCCCCGATGTGCCTAAACAGTGGAAACCCCCACATGTGACCCCATTTTGGAAACTAGACCCCCTAAGGAACTTATCTAGATGTGTGGTGAGCAGTTTGAACCCTCAAGTGCTTCACGCAAGTTTGTAATGTAGAGCCGTGAAGAAAAAAAATCATATTTTTTCCACAAACATGATGTTTTAGTCCCCAAATTTTTATTTTCCCAAGGGTAAGAGGAGAAATTGGACCACAAAAGTTGTTGTCCAACATGTCCTGAGTACGCGATACCCATATGTGGGGGGGAACCACTGTTTGGGCGCACGGCAGGGCTTGAAAGGGAAGGAGCGCCGTTTGACTTTTCCAAACCAAAATTGGCTGGAATTGCGAACGGACGCCATGTTGCGTTTGGAGGGCCCCTGATGTGCCTAAACAGTGGAAACCCCCCACATGTGACCCCATTTTGGAAACTAGACCCCCTAAGGAACTTATCTAGATGTGTGGTGAGCACTTTGAACCCTCAAGTGCTTCACGCAAGTTTGTAATGTAGAGCCGTGAAGAAAAAAAATCATATTTTTTCCACAAACATGATGTTTTAGTCCCCAAATTTTTATTTTCCCAAGGGTAAGAGGAGAAATGGACCACAAAAGTTGTTGTCCAACATGTCCTGAGTACGCCGATACCCCATATGTGGGGGGAACCACTGTTTGGGCGCACGGCAGGGCTTGAAAGGGAAGGAGCGCCGTTTGACTTTTCCAAACCAAAATTGGCTGGAATTGCGAACGGACGCCATGTTGCGTTTGGAGGGCCCCTGATGTGCCTAAACAGTGGAAACCCCCCACATGTGACCCCATTTTGGAAACTAGACCCCCTAAGGAACTTATCTAGATGTGTGGTGAGCACTTTGAACCCTCAAGTGCTTCACGCAAGTTTGTAATGTAGAGCCGTGAAGAAAAAAAATCATATTTTTTCCACAAACATGATGTTTTAGTCCCCAAATTTTTATTTTCCCAAGGGTAAGAGGAGAAATTGGACCACAAAAGTTGTTGTCCAATATGTCCTGAGTACGCCGATACCCCATATGTGGGGGGGAACCACTGTTTGGGCGCACGGCAGGGCTTGAAAGGGAAGGAGCGCCGTTTGACTTTTCCAAACCAAAATTGGCTGGAATTGCGAACGGACGCCATGTTGCGTTTGGAGGGCCCCTGATGTGCCTAAACAGTGGAAACCCCCACATGTGACCCCATTTTGGAAACTAGACCCCCTAAGGAACTTATCTAGATGTGTGGTGAGCACTTTGAACCCTCAAGTGCTTCACGCAAGTTTGTAATGTAGAGCCGTGAAGAAAAAAAATCATATTTTTTCCACAAACATAATGTTTTAGTCCCCAAATTTTTATTTTCCCAAGGGTAAGAGGAGAAATTGGACCACAAAAGTTGTTGTCCAACATGTCCTGAGTACGCTGATACCCCATATGTGGGGGGGAACCACTGTTTGGGCGCACGGCAGGGCTTGAAAGGGAAGGAGCGCCGTTTGACTTTTCCAAACCAAAATTGGCTGGAATTGCGAACGGACGCCATGTTGCGTTTGGAGGGCCCCTGATGTGCCTAAACAGTGGAAACCCCCCACATGTGACCCCATTTTGGAAACTAGACCCCCTAAGGAACTTATCTAGATGTGTGGTGAGCACTTTGAACCCTCAAGTGCTTCACGCAAGTTTGTAATGTAGAGCCGTGAAGAAAAAAAACATATTTTTTCCACAACATGATGTTTTAGTCCCCAATTTTTTATTTTCCCAAGGGTAAGAGGAGAAATTGGACACCAAAAGTTGTTGTCCAACATGTCCTGAGTACGCCGATACCCCATATGTGGGGGGGAACCACTGTTTGGGCGCACGGCAGGGCTTGAAAGGGAAGGAGCGCCGTTTGACTTTTCCAAACCAAATTTGGCTGGAATTGCGAACGGACGCCATGTTGCGTTTGGAGGGCCCCTGATGTGCCTAAACAGTGGAAGCCCCCCACATGTGACCCCATTTTGGAAACTAGACCCCCTAAGGAACTTATCTAGATGTGTGGTGAGCACTTTGAACCCTCAAGTGCTTCACGCAAGTTTGTAATATAGAGCCGTGAAGAAAAAAAATCATATTTTTTCCACAAGCATGATGTTTTAGTCCCCAAATTTTTATTTTCCAAGGGTAAGAGGAGAAACTGGACCACAAAAGTTGTTGTCCAACATGTCCTGAGTACGCCGATACCCCATATGTGGGGGGGAACCACTGTTTGGGCGCACGGCAGGGCTTGAAAGGGAAGGAGCGCCGTTTGACTTTTCCAAACCAAAATTGGCTGGAATTGCGAACGGACGCCATGTTGCGTTTGGAGGGCCCCTGATGTGCCTAAACAGTGGAAACCCCCCACATGTGACCCCATTTTGGAAACTAGACCCCCTAAGGAACTTATCTAGATGTGTGGTGAGCACTTTGAACCCTCAAGTGCTTCACGCAAGTTTGTAATGTAGAGCCGTGAAGAAAAAAAATCATATTTTTTTCCACAAACATGATGTTTTAGTCCCCAAATTTTTATTTTCCCAAGGGTAAGAGGAGAAATTGGACCACAAAAGTTGTTGTCCAATATGTCCTGAGTACGCCGATACCCCATATGTGGGGGGGAACCACTGTTTGGGCGCACGGCAGGGCTTGAAAGGGAAGGAGCGCCGTTTGACTTTTCCAAACCAAAATTGGCTGGAATTGCGAACGGACGCCATGTTGCGTTTGGAGGGCCCCTGATGTGCCTAAACAGTGGAAACCCCCACATGTGACCCCATTTTGGAAACTAGACCCCCTAAGGAACTTATCTAGATGTGTGGTGAGCACTTTGAACCCTCAAGTGCTTCACGCAAGTTTGTAATGTAGAGCCGTGAAGAAAAAAAATCATATTTTTTCCACAAACATAATGTTTTAGTCCCCAAATTTTTATTTTCCCAAGGGTAAGAGGAGAAATTGGACCACAAAAGTTGTTGTCCAACATGTCCTGAGTACGCTGATACCCCATATGTGGGGGGGAACCACTGTTTGGGCGCACGGCAGGGCTTGAAAGGGAAGGAGCGCCGTTTGACTTTTCCAAACCAAAATTGGCTGGAATTGCGAACGGACGCCATGTTGCGTTTGGAGGGCCCCTGATGTGCCTAAACAGTGGAAACCCCCCACATGTGACCCCATTTTGGAAACTAGACCCCCTAAGGAACTTATCTAGATGTGTGGTGAGCACTTTGAACCCTCAAGTGCTTCACGCAAGTTTGTAATGTAGAGCCGTGAAGAAAAAAAATCATATTTTTTCCACAAGCATGATGTTTTAGTCCCCAATTTTTTATTTTCCCAAGGGTAAGAGGAGAAATTGGACACCAAAAGTTGTTGTCCAACATGTCCTGAGTACGCCGATACCCCATATGTGGGGGGGAACCACTGTTTGGGCGCACGGCAGGGCTTGAAAGGGAAGGAGCGCCGTTTGACTTTTCCAAACCAAATTTGGCTGGAATTGCGAACGGACGCCATGTCGCGTTTGGAGGGCCCCTGATGTGCCTAAACAGTGGAAGCCCCCCACATGTGACCCCATTTTGGAAACTAGACCCCCTAAGGAACTTATCTAGATGTGTGGTGAGCACTTTGAACCCTCAAGTGCTTCACGCAAGTTTGTAATGTAGAGCCGTGAAGAAAAAAAATCATATTTTTTCCACAAGCATGATGTTTTAGTCCCCAATTTTTTATTTTCCCCAGGGTAAGAGGAGAAATTGGACCACAAAAGTTGTTGTCCAACATGTCCTGAGTACGCTGATACCCCATATGTGGGGGGGAACCACTGTTTGGGCGCACGGCAGGGCTTGAAAGGGAAGGAGCGCCGTTTGACTTTTCCAAACCAAAATTGGCTGGAATTGCGAACGGACGCCATGTTGCGTTTGGAGGGCCCCTGATGTGCCTAAACAGTGGAAACCCCCCACATGTGACCCCATTTTGGAAACTAGACCCCCTAAGGAACTTATCTAGATGTGTGGTGAGCACTTTGAACCCTCAAGTGCTTCACGCAAGTTTGTAATGTAGAGCCGTGAAGAAAAAAAATCATATTTTTTCCACAAACATGATGTTTTAGTCCCCAAATTTTTATTTTCCCAAGGGTAAGAGGAGAAATTGGACCACAAAAGTTGTTGTCCAACATGTCCTGAGTACGCTGATACCCCATATGTGGGGGGGAACCACTGTTTGGGCGCACGGCAGGGCTTGAAAGGGAAGGAGCGCCGTTTGACTTTTCCAAACCAAAATTGGCTGGAATTGCGAACGGACGCCATGTTGCGTTTGGAGGGCCCCTGATGTGCCTAAACAGTGGAAACCCCCACATGTGACCCCATTTTGGAAACTAGACCCCCTAAGGAACTTATCTAGATGTGTGGTGAGCACTTTGAACCCTCAAGTGCTTCACGCAAGTTTGTAATGTAGAGCCGTGAAGAAAAAAAATCATATTTTTTCCACAAGCATGATGTTTTAGTCCCCAATTTTTTATTTTCCCAAGGGTAAGAGGAGAAATTGGACACCAAAAGTTGTTGTCCAACATGTCCTGAGTACGCTGATACCCCATATGTGGGGGGGAACCACTGTTTGGGCGCACGGCAGGGCTTGAAAGGGAAGGAGCGCCGTTTGACTTTTCCAAACCAAAATTGGCTGGAATTGCGAACGGACGCCATGTCGCGTTTGGAGGGCCCCTGATGTGCCTAAACAGTGGAAACCCCCCACATGTGACCCCATTTTGGAAACTAGACCCCTAAGGAACTTATCTAGGTGTGTGGTGAGCACTTTGAACCCCAAGTGTTTCACTAACGTTTATAATGCCCTGGCGTGAAAAAAAAATATATATTTTTTTTTCCACAAAAGTGATGTTTTAGTCCCCAATTTTTTATTTTCCCAAGGGTAAGAGGAGAAATTGGACCCCAAAAATGGTTGTCCAATTTGTCCTGAGTACGCTGATACCCCATATGTTGGGGGGATACACTGTTTGGGCACACGGCAGGGCTCGGAAGGGAAGCAGTGACGTTTTGGAATGCAGACTTTGATGGAATGGTCTGCGGGCGTCATGTTCCGTTAGCAGAGCCCCTGATGTGCCTAAACAGTGGAAACCCCCCACATGTGACCCCATTTTGGAAACTAGACCCCCTAAGGAACTTATCTAGGTGTGTGGTGAGCACTTTGAACCCCCAAGTGTTTCACTAACGTTTATAATGCCCTGGCGTGAAAAAAAAAATATTTTTTTTTTCCACAAAAGTGATGTTTTAGTCCCCAATTTTTTATTTTCCCAAGAGTAAGAGGAGAAATTGGACCCCAAAAGTGGTTGTCCAATTTGTCCTGAGTACGCTGATACCCCATATGTTGGGGGGATACACTGTTTGGGCACACGGCAGGGTTCGGAAGGGAAGCAGTGACGTTTTGGAATGCAGACTTTGATGGAATGGTCTGCGGGCGTCATGTTCCGTTAGCAGAGCCCCTGATGTGCCTAAACAGTGGAAACCCCCCACATGTGACCCCATTTTGGAAACTAGACCCCCTAAGGAACTTATCTAGGTGTGTGGTGAGCACTTTGAACCCCAAAGTATTTCACTAACGTTTATAATGCCCTGGCGTGAAAAAAAAAAATATTTTTTTTTCCACAAAAGTGATGTTTTAGTCCCCAATTTTTTATTTTCCCAAGAGTAAGAGGAGAAATTGGACCCCAAAAGTGGTTGTCCAATTTGTCCTGAGTACGCTGATACCCCATATGTTGGGGGGATACACTGTTTGGGCACACGGCAGGGCTCGGAAGGGAAGCAGTGACGTTTTGGAATGCAGACTTTGATGGAATGGTCTGCGGGCGTCATGTTCCGTTAGCAGAGCCCCTGATGTGCCTAAACAGTGGAAACCCCCCACATGTGACCCCATTTTGGAAACTAGACCCCCTAAGGAACTTATCTAGGTGTGTGATGAGCACTTTGAACCCCCAAGTGTTTCACTAAAGTTTATAATGCCCAGGTGTGAAAAAAAAAATCCTACTTTTTACCTCACACAAATGATGTTTTAGTCCCCAATTTTTTATTTTCCCAAGGTTAAGAGGAGAAATTGGACACCAAAAGTTGTTGTTCAATTTGTCCTGAGTACACTGGTACCCCATATGTGGGAAAAAACTGTTCGGGCACAATTTGGGGCTCAGAAGGGAAATTGTGACGTTTTGGAAGCAGACTTTGATGGAATGGTCTGCGGGCGTCATGTTCCGTTTGCAGAGCCCCTGATGTGCCTAAACAGTAAAAAAAAACCACAAGTGACATAATTTTGGAAAGTAGACTCCCAAGGAACTTTTCTAAATGTGCCCCCCTTCTGGAACTAATCTTTCCTGTAAAGTAAATTAGTAGTGCATTGAGGTGTGGTACAATTTGAAACAATCCTTCATACACAGGCCAGGTTTTTCGGGGCAGGTGTCGCATTGGTAAGTGGTGTCCTTGCGTATTCCCCTTTTGTAACACACTCGGCACCTTTTTTGTGGCTTACCTTTGCTTCCAGTTGGCGGGACCACCCCCGGGAAATGCTGACCTGGTATGATACGAGCACCTTCAGTTCCGGAAGTACTGGGGCCCGCTGTTTCCTGAGCGCCAAACATCAGGGCCTTAACCACTACCTCCTGAAACTGAAGGTACGTCGTATCGCTGTTGCGTGCACATCGTGACAGCAGGAAAGCGTTGAGCATTGCCATTTGGACGATGTGCACGGACAGCTTCTTGTACCACACCTTGGCCTTTCTCAAAGCACTGTACGGTTGGAGGAGTTGATCAGAGAGATCAACACCCCCCATGTATTTTTTGTACCCCAGTACACAGTCCGGTTTGCGGACCTGTGTAGAGGTACCCCGTACAGTGCTGAGGGCGCTGCCATCACCATGTATGGTGGTCAAGAGAAGGACATCCCTCTTGTCCTTGTACTTGACCACCAACAGGTGGTCGCTACATTGGGCTCTGCTCTCACCCTTTCTGAGCATCTGCCCAAGTAGCGTCTTCGGGAGGCCTCTCTGATTTTTGCGGACGGTACCGCAGGCTGCGGTACCTCGCGCAGAGAGGGATTTGTAGAGTGGGATGCTGGAATAAAAGTTATCAGTGTAAAGGTGATAACCTTTATCCAGCAGTGGGTGCACCAAATCCCACACAATTTTCCCACTCACTCCCAGGACGGGGGGACACTCAGGGGGTACAATCCTGGTGTCCTTTCCTTCGTAAACTCTAAAGCTGTGTGTGTACCCTGAGGTACTCTCACACAGCTTGTAGAGTTTGATTCCGTACCTTGCCCTCTTGCTGGGCAGGTACTGGCGGAATGCGAGCCGTCCCTTAAAATGAACCAAGGACTCATCCACGCAGATGTCCCTTTGGGGCACGTACACTTCAGCAAACTTTTTGTTGAAGTGTTCGATGACCGGCCGAACTTTGAACAGGCGGTCAAAGTTGGGGTCATCTCGTGGGGGACACTGTGCATTATCATTATAATGCAGGAATTTGTGGATGGCCTCAAAACGCGTCCGAGCCATGACCATTCGGAACAGTGGAGTGTTGTATAAAATATCAACACTCCAATATTGCCGAATTTCTGGCTTCTTCAGGATCCCCATATGGAGGACCAGGCCCCAAAACTGCATCATTTCAACTGCGTCTACAGGAGACCAGTTGGAAAATGATGAACGGGGGTTTTGCGCCAAAAATTGCCGAGCGTACAAATTTGTTTGCTCCACCATGAGGTTAATTAAATCCTCAGAGAAAAAGACTTTGAAAAAGTCTATTTCTGTGAAGCGGTGGAGTCAAACCTGATTCCTGATTCTGCCACAAAATCAGGAATCAGTGGCTCGTAATTTTCGGGGGCCGGGGTCCATACGGGGTCCGAAGAGGGGTGCGCTGGTTCATTTTCAGGGGCGGGCGCTGCCTCATGTTCTGTCCTGGGGCGTCTGCGTGGCGGTTCCGCAGGACCCGAGGAGGAAGATGAGGAGGAAGAAGAATCTTCATCTGAAAAATAAAGAAATGTGGGATCCTCCCCCTCGCTATCAGTGTCGGAGGCAAGGATAGCGTATGCCTCCTCCACTGAATAGCGCTGTTGGGATGAGCGTGACGGGCGGGACATTTTTTTTGTGAATGTGGTGCTTTGTGTGAACTTTATTTATAACTGTGTGTGTGTGGGGGGGGGGGGATAGTGATTGGTGTAAACTAAGCTGAAAAGAAAAAGCTAAAAGAAAGAAAGCGAATAGGAAAAAAAGGCCTGGAAAAAGTCTAAACAGCGCACGAGCTCTGATAAGTGACCGGTGTCACTTATCAAAGTTCCGTGGCTGCTGGATGTGCGCACGGGAGTGCGGAAAGGGGGGTGAAAAAAAAAACTGGCAGGCACGAGCTCTGATAAGTGACCGGTGTCACTTATCAAAGTTCCGCGGCTGCTGGATGTGCGCACGGGAGTGGCGGAAAGGGGGGTGAAAAAAAAAAAATGGCAGGCACGAGCTCTGATAAGTGACCGCTGTCACTTATCAAAGTTCCGCGGCTGCTGGATGTGCGCACGGGAGTGGCGGAAAGGGGGTGAAAAAAAAACATGGCAGGCACGAGCTCTGATAAGTGACCGCTGTCACTTATCAAAGTTCCGCGGCTGCTGGATGTGCGCACGGGAGTGGCGGAAAAGGGGGGTGAAAAAAAAAAACTGGCAGGCACGAGCTCTGATAAGTGACTGGTGTCACTTATCAAAGTTCCGCGGCTGCTGGATGTGCGCACGGGAGTGGCGGAAAGTGGGTGAAAAAAAAAAAAAAAACAGCAGGAACGAGCTCTGATAAGTGACTGGTGTCACTTATCAAAGTTCCGGGCTGCTGGGATGTGCGCACGGGAGTGGCGGAAAAGTTGGTGGAAAAAAAAAAAAAAAAAACAGCAGGAACGAGCTCTGATAAGTGACTGGTGTCACTTATCAAAGTTCCGTGGCTGCTGGATGTGCGCACGGGAGTGGCGGAAAAGTTGGTGAAAAAAAAAAAAAAAAAACAGCAGGAACGAGCTCTGATAAGTGACTGGTGTCACTTATCAAAGTTCCGTGGCTGCTGGCCGGTGGAAATGTGCGCAGGACGAGTGGGCGGGCAATAAGATTCGGTGGAAAAAAAAAAACAAAAAACGGCAGGAACGAGCTCTGATAAGTGACTGGTGTCACTTATCAAAGTTCCGTGGCTGCTGGATGTGCGCACGGGAGTGGCGGAAAAGGGGGGGTGAAAAAAAAAAAAACGGCAGGCACGAGCTCTGATAAGTGACCGTGTCACTTATCAAAGTTTGCGGCTGCTGGATGTGCGCACGGAGGGGGGTGCGAAAGTGTTGATGGGTGAACTGCGTCACAATCAACGCTCGGCGGCGCAAAGGGGGGTGAAAAGAGGGGGAAATGGAAGGGGGGAGGGGGGGGGGAATGGGGGGAATTGGGGTGGATCGGGCAGGGATCGGGGCTCAAAAACTCACGTTTGTAGTCTTTTCTTTCTTTTCTCTTCTTTCTTCTCTCTTCTTTCTTCTCTCTTCAGCAGGAGTTGTGGTGTCACAGGCTACTGTGGCACCACAAGGCCCAGCACAGGAGGAGATCTGGCAGTGTGACCGCACAGCAGGAATCCTCAGCAAGTGTGAGGACCCCTGCAGTGCGGTCAGACAGGTCAGATCTAGTTTGCAGACAGGTCACAGAGCGGTCACATCGCTGCTGTGACCTGTCATTGGTGGGATCGATGATCACATCGATCCCACCAATCAAAGGAGACCCCTGCATTGCCGGTTGCTAGGCACCGGCCTAGTAATCGGAGCTCACAGCTCCGATTCCTAGGCAGGTCACCGGCAGGTCACCTAGCAGGGCACAGAGCGGTCACACCGCTGCTGTGCCCTGTGATTGGCGCGATCGTCGATGACATCGATCGCGCCAATCAGCTCCTTCATGCCCTACAGGCCCTGGCCTAGGATCGGTGCTATTACTGCACCGATCCAGGCAGGTACAGGCAGGGCACAGCGCGGATATACCGCGGCTGTGCCCTGCGATTGGCGCGATCGATGTGATCGGCGATCGCGCCAATCCGGGGGGGGTCTGGACTTTCCTAGGCCCAGGCCTAGGATCGAGTACATCGGTACTCGATCCTAGCCTGCGATCTCACTGTTTTAGCCGCTCTGATTGGCTGAAACAGTGAGAAAGGCTGTGATTGGCTGTTCAGAATTCAACAGCCAATCACAGCGATCGGGAGGCCTGAGGGGGGAGGACGCAGCCCGGGATGCCGACGCCAACTTCCAAGAGGTAAGCTGGCGTCGGAATTTTAATGCGATCACCGCTACTTAAGTCGCGATGTCGCATTAAAGGGCATGACGTACTATCCCGTCCATGGTCAGAATGGCACGGGTTTTATGGACGGGATAGTACGTCTAATGTCAGAGAGGGGTTAAATAGCCATAGATTATTGCGGAGGCTGCCATGTATGCAAATCTAACATCATCACATGACCTTATTGGCCAATAGAATCTTGTAGGTACTTCATTCATGGCCTAACTGGGATACACAAGGTCACATGACAACTACTGGCCAATGGAAGCTCCCAGGTTCTAATGTTGTTGCCTCACTGAACTGACAGTCAAATATTTCTTCTCCAGAACGTCCCAGGGCCCCGCAATGTTGGCCCCAAAACGTCACGGGGCCCCGCAATGTTGGCCCCCAAACGTCACGGGGCCCCGCAATGTTGGCCCCCAAACGTCACGGGGCCCCGCAATGTTGGCCCCCAAACATAACGGGGCCCCGCAATGTTGGCCCCCAAACATAACGGGGCCCCGCAATGTTGGCCCCCAAACATAACGGGGCCCCGCAATGTTGGCCCCGCAATGTTGGCCCCCAAACCTCACGGGGCCCCGCAATGTTGGCCCCCAAACGTCACAGCGCCCCGCAATGTTGGCCCCCAAACATCACAGGGCCCCGCAATGTTGGCCCCCAAACGTCATGGGGCTCCGCAATGTTGGCCCCCAAATGTCACGGGGCCCTGCAATGTTGGCCCCTAAACGTTACAGGGCCCCGCAATGTTGGCCCCCAAACGTCATGGGGCCCGCAATGTTGGCCCCCAAATGTCACGGGGCCCTGCAATGTTGGCCCCTAAACGTTACAGGGCCCCGCAATGTTGGCCCCCAAACGTCACAGGCCCCGCAATGTTGGCCCCCAAACATCACGGGGTCCCGCATGTTGGCCCCCAAACATCACGGTGCCCCGCAATGTTGGCCCCCAAACGTCATGGGGCTCCGCAATGTTGGCCCCCAAACGTCACGGGGCCCCGCAATGTTGGCCCCCAAACATCACGGGGCCCCACAATGTTGGCCCCCAAACATACGGGCCCCAACAATGTTGGCCCCCAAACATAACGGGGCCCCGCAATGTTGGTCCCGCAATGTTGGCCCCCAAACGTCACGGGGCCCCGCAATGCTGGCCCCCAAATGTGTACGGGCCCCGCAATGTTAGCCCCCAAAGTTCTAGGGCCCCACAATGTTGGCCCCCCAATGTGTAGGGGCCCCACAATGTGTAGGGGCACCAATTCAAAGCACAATCTGTAGTTCCTTCAGGAAATACACATCTAGTTTCTTCTTCTTCTTCTTCTTCTCCGCGTTTTCTGCAATTAATGCGGCCCGAACCGCTCGGCGCAGAGACCCCTGTGAGACAGTGAAGGAATATGTGTTGAATGGGGTGTACATTTCACCTAGGTATAAGGGAAATGTGTGGTTTTGTAGACCTAGTGGTAGAGAAAGGTCATTACACCATCCATTCAAGTACACGCTTGCAGCTCAAACCTGTGGCCACTCAGGTGATAATTAGGAAACCAGAAGTAGGTGTCTGGGAATACAGACAGTGCTGGAACTAGTTTAGTCTGGACACCAGGAAGGTGTCCCGGCACAAGAAACAGTCTCCAAGTCAGAGAACTAGCTTAGCCTGGACACAGGGAGGTGTCCCGGCACGAGAAGCAGTCTCCAGGAGTTTGAGCTATCTCAGTCTGGGTGCAGGAAGTACCCCGGACACAAGAGTAGCCTCAGTGAGTCTCCGTGTGAATAGCGGCTGAATAGGAGTGGATCTCTCTCAAGTCTGGACGCTGAAGGGGCCTTCAGACACAAGGAGGAGTATCTGGGAAACTCCGTACTGGTAACATATATCATATGTGTTGTTTTGGGCACAGACTGGTAGAGTCTGTACCCTGAGAGACAGGGAAATCGATCTATGTGTAGTTAGTGGCTAGACAAGCCTAGGTTTTCTGTTTATGCTTTATTTTAATCTGTTTGCTGTGGACTTTAATAAAGCTGGTTGCGGCCAGTTTTTACACCAGAACTGCTGTCTGAATGAACTGTTTTCGTGCCAATCTGTCTACCCAGACAGCGATCCTAGAGCTATACCGCCTGGAAATGTCACACCCCGTTCAGGCGGCGTTTCGAAGCCCTCGGTGGGGACAGGTGTGCTATGTATTTTTGGAGTCGATCCGTTTTTTAGTTTTTAAAAAAAATCGCATTTTAAGCAAAAATTTTCCCATAGGAATTAATGGCGACCTTTCCATGACCCCCAACTGACATGGATTGAAGCCACAGCGCAGGTGCAGTGACCTTACAAAGATGGCAGCTATGCAAATGCAGCTTCCACACATGACCCGTATCAGCTAATAAAAGCTGACAGATCGCTGATTCAAGGTCTTAAAGGCGCAGCGCAGAGCCCCAGGCAGCACACGGGGCCCCAGGCAGCACACGGAGCCACAGGCAGCGCGCCAATGGCTTCTGAAAAGCCCCATGGATGCAAAAGTGGCTTTAGAAGCCCAGTGTGCCAAAGTGGCCCCTGAGGGGCCCGGAGCACCAAATTGGCCCATGAGGAAAAGTGACAGCATGTGTCAACATGGCTAAAGTGGCTACCAAGTGGCCAAAGTAGCTACCGAGGTGCCGAATGTGCCAAAGTGGCTACCAAGTGGCCAAAGTGGCTACCAAGGTGCTGAAAATGTCAAAGTGGCTAGCAAGTGGCCAAAGTGGCTACCAAGTGGCCAAAGTGGCTACCGAGGTGCTGAATGTGCCAAAGTGGCTACCAATGTGCCAAAGTGGCTACCAAGTGGCCAAAGTGGCTACCGAGGTGCCGAATGTGCCAAAGAGGCTACCAAGTGGCCAAAGTGGCTACCAAATGGCCAAAGTGGCTACCGAGAGGCCGACTGTGCCAAAGTGGCTACCAAGTGGCCAAAGTGGCTACCAAGTGGCAAAAGTGGCTACAGAGGTGTCGAATGTGCCATAGTGGCTACCAAGTGGCTACCGAGGTGCCGAATGTGCCAAAGTGGCTACCAATGTGCCCAAGTGGCTACTGAGGTGCCAAATGTGCCAAAGTGGCTACCAAGTGGCCAAAGTGGCTACCGAGGTGCCGAATGTGCCAAAGTGGCTACCAAGTGGCCAAAGTGGCTAACGTGGTGCAGAATGTGCCAAAGTGGCTACCAAGCGGCCAAAGTGGCTACCGAGTTGTTGAATGTGCCAAAGTGGCTACCAAGTAGCCAAAGTGGCTACCAAGTGGCCAAAGTGACTACAGAGGTGCCGGATGTGCCAAAGTGGCTACCAAGTGGCCAAAGTGGCTACCGTGGTGCCGAATGTGCCAAAGTTGCTACCAAGTAGCCAAAGTGGCTACCAAGGTGCCGAATGTGCCAAAGTGGCTACCAAGGTTCCAAATGTGCCAAAGTGGCTACCAAGTGGACAAAGTGGCTACCAAGTGACCAAAGTGGCTACTAAGGTGCCGAATGTTCCAAAGTGGCTACCAAGTGGCCAAAGTGGCTACCAAGGTGCCGAATGTGCCAAAGTGGCTACCAAGTGACCAAAGTGGCTACCAAGGCTCTAAATGTGCTAAAGTGGCTACCAAGTGGCCAAAGTGGCTACCGAGGTACCGAATGTACCAAAGAGGCTACCAAGTGGAGAAAGTGACTACCAAGTGGCCAAAGTGGCTACTAAGGTGCCGAATGTTCCAAAGTCGCTATCAAGTGGCCAAAGTGGCTACCGAGGTGCCGAATATGCCAAAGTGGCTACCAAGTGGCCAAAGTGGCTACCGAGATGCTGAATGTGCCAAAGTGGCTACCAAGTTGCCAAAGTGGCTACCAAGGGGCCAAATGTGCCAAAGTGGCTACCAAGTAGCCAAAGTGGCTACTGAGGTGCCGAATGTGCCAACGTGGCTACCAAGTGGCCAAAGTGGATACCATTGTGCAGAATGTGCCAAAGTGGCTACCAAGTGGCCAAAGTGGCTACCAAGGTACTGAATGTGCCAAAGTGGCTACCAAGTAGCCAAAGTGGCTACCAAGTGGCCAAAGTGGCTACAGAGGTGCCGAATGTGCCAAAGTGGCTACCAAGTGGCCAAAGTGGCTACCGAGATGCTGAATGTGCCAAAGTGGATACCAAGTTGCCAAAGTGGCTACCAAGGGGCCGAATGTGCCAAAGTGGCTACCAAGTAGCCAAAGTGGATACCATTGTGCAGAATGTGCCAAAGTGGCTACCAAGTGGCCAAAGTGGCTACCAAGGTACCGAATGTGCCAAAGTGGCTACCAAGTAGCCAAAGTGGATACCATTGTGCAGAATGTGCCAAGTGGCTACCAAGTGGCCAAAGTGGCTACAAAGGGACGAATGTGCCAAAGTGGCTACCAAGTGGCCAAAGTGGCTACAGAGGTGCCGAAGTGCCAAGGGCTACCAGTGGCCAAAGTGGCTACCAAGGTGCCGAATGTGTCAAAGTGGCTACCAAGAGACCAAAGTGGATACCAAGGTGCCAAATGTGCTAAAGTGGATACCAAGTGGCCAAAGATGCTACCGAGGTGCCGAATGTGCCAAAGTGGCTACCAAGTGGCCAAAGTGGCTACCGAGGTGCCGAATGTGCCATAGTGGCTAGCAAGTGGCTACCAAGTGGCCAAAGTGGCTACTGAGGTGCTGAATGTGACAAAGTGGCTTCCAAGTGGCCAAAGTGGCTACTGAGGTACCGAATGTGCCAAAGTGGCTACCAAGTGGCCAAAGTGGCTACTGAGGTACCGACTGTGCCAAAGTGGCTACCAAGTGGCTGAAGTAGCTACCAAGGTGCTGAATATGCCAAAGTGGCTATCAAGTGGCCAAAGTGGTACCGAGGTGCCAAAGTGGCTACCAAGTGGCCAAAGTGGCTACTGAGGTGCCGAATGTTGCAAAGTGGCTACCAAGTGGCCAAAGTTGCTACCAAGTGGCTGTGTGCACCAAAGTGGCTACCAAGGATTCTTGCATGCCAAAATGGCTACCAAGGGGCCAAAGTGGCTAACAAGGGGCCCCGCACATCAAAATGGCTACCAAGGGGCCATATACATCCCATCCCAGGTTGTGCC
>JARQOD010000006.1:182376643-182447740 GCA_033576555.1 Oophaga sylvatica
ATACACAACATTCATATTCTAACTTTACTTTCTTACAGTCGACACCTGATACACTGCTGTAAAGCTGGCAGCGCTGTTCAAGCACCATGTATTTCCTTCAGGAAATGCCCATCTAGTTACTTATTAATACTGAATCTATTTGGTGACTCTTCCACTACTTAGTATCACTACTTAACTAGTTATCTGTTTGCTATGGCCTTAACCATAACTTTATAATATTTGTGAGATTTTCTCTACTCCTGCTAATTAAACCTTTGTTCTAGGCTTCTATCACCTATATAGATCATTTGTATTATACCTAATACCTAAAGTAATAGCCTTGTCTTCTTCTGGGGTTCAAAAACCCCAAAGAAATAAGGGACTTCACTGTAACCCCTCTAAGACTATAGTTAACACTTTGAGTCCCCAAAGATCTAGATCCCCAATAAAAAATGGGATCACGCATAAATCTCATAAGCCAAACTCATTTGGCCAGACAGATGATAGTAAGAAATTAATTGATCCTGCCAAATCCATATAATTCTCCCAATCTCGCAGGTGATATGGATCTCTGTTGTGTTTTGGTAGCTGGACATGGGTGACAGGTGAGGAGGACAGGGATGAGAAAGTGAGTAGATGGTGGTCAGATAGGGGGAGAGAGGGAGGTTGTGAAGTTAGATAGGGAGCAGAGGCGGGTGAAGACCAGGTCGAGTGTGTGCCCGTCTGTGTGCGTGGCTGAGGAGGACCACTGGGTAAGTCCAAAAGATGATGTAAGGGATAGGAGTTTAGAGGCTGCCGACTGGTGGGTGTCAATGGGGATGTTGAAGTCACCCATGATGATGGTGGGGATGTCAGCAGAGAGAAAGTGGAGGAGCCAGGTGGAGAATTGGTCAATAAAGGCAGTGGTCGGGCCCGGAGGTCGGTATATGACGGCCACTTGGAGGTTGGAGGGAGAGTATATGCGGACAGAGTGGAGTTCAAAAGAGGGGAGGATAAGGGAAGGAAGAGGTGGGATTGGGTTAAAGATACAGTTAGAAGAAAGGAGAAGGCCCACACCTCCACCATGTCTGTTGCCGGGGCAGGGAGTGTGGGTGAAGTGGAGACCGCCGTAACATAGCGCAGCAGCGGAGGCGGTGTCGGAGGGTGTCAGCCATGTTTCAGTGAGGCCAAGGAAGGTAAAATTATGAGAGGTAAAGAGGTCGTGAATCACATGGAGTTTATTGCAGAAGGTGCGGGCATTCCAGAGTGATCCAGAGAGGGATCTGAGTGGCGGGCGTCAAGGGCACGGATTTGAGGTTGGAAAGATTTCGGGTGTTAATAACTGGGTTGGGAGCGATAGGAAGGGGTAATAATGGGAGGTATGAGCTGTGGGGGTCCAGGATTGGGAGATCTCTCTCTCTCCCTGAAAAGAAAGGGTTGAGAAATTTGGGGGAGCATTGCGCTTCTCAAGTTGGTGCCCAAGATGATGACTCTTCAGACTCTTCTCCTGGTTCTGGCCCTGAAAGGGTCCGGTTTAGGAGGGAGGACTCTAGCATCGTCGTGCGCTTGGTCCCGCTAACACATCTACTTAATTGTACATGTCTGCTCATGTTGATAAAATCAACAATAGCATGCAGCTTAACTTTGACAGACAGGAAAAAATGCTCAAAGATACGTTTGAGTTATTTAATAAGAAACTTGAAAATCACGAGGAGAGACTCTCAGTTGTAGAGAGGAAAACCGAAAATTCATCTAAAGACTACTATGACCTCAAATCTGAACTAGTCAAACTTAAGACTAAACTGGCAGATATGGAGGATAGGAGCAGACGAAACGTCAAGATCAGAGGTATACCTGAGACTGTTCCTGCTAGCAAACTGGGTGATTTTGTCAGGGGGGTATTCAAATCCATGATCCCGACACTATCTAACTATGATCTCACCATAGATAGAATCCACCGCCTACCTAAGCCGCCCTCTGTACCAAAAGATCTCCCACGTGACACTATATTACAAATTCACTTTTTTCAGGTCAAAGAGCAGGTTCTAAATTTTGTAAAAGAACATAAAGGCTTTCCTGAGCCATATAAATACTTGAAGATTTTTGCCGATCTTTCCAAGGAAACTCTGGAAGGAAGGAAAACGTTCAAATCCGTTACGACTGTCTTAAGAGATAGGGGAATTAACTACAAATGGGGTTTCCCGTTGAAGCTGAAGTTATTTATAAAGGCAAAACCACAATCTTATTTTCCTCAGAGGAAGGTCAAAAATTTCTGTCTTCACTTAAGACCCCATCAAACAGTAATATCTCTTGTTCCTCACCAACAGGGGATCCAACCTGAACTTTCCGCTCTCCAGGCCTAATCCTGGCCCTAATGGTCCTAATGTCTTTCTTTACTTAAAACTATTGTTAAAACTGTTAAGTTTAGATGTTTGACTTTCGCTTAAATACTACTTCGCGAGGATGTTCTCTGTGAGCTTATGTCCACAGACTATCCCCGTAGAAGGAGTAGAGTCTACCTGGTTAGACTCTTTCCGGAGGATTTTTCCCTTTTCTCATATATTATTGAGCTCGGTGTTTGTTTGTTTGCTTTTTTCGTATTCTGTATTAATAAGCATCTTGTTATACGGTTGTTTTATTTCCTTGTTTTTGTGACAAGTTCATTTTTTCAATCCATATTCCATACTAAATTGGACTAACTTTTTGTTTGTAATGAAGTTAAAGTTGGTTACCTACAATGTTAGAGGACTCAACAGTCCAAGAAAGAGGTTCACTATCAGTTCAGAAATTAACCGGCTACACCCTGATATTGTATGCTTGCAGGAGACCAAATTTAAAGAAAGTAATCATCCCCCTTTTTCTGATAAAAATTATCCAAATATTTTCGAATCCTCAAACCCCAAAAAGAAAGCTGGAGTGGCTACTATGATTCATAGCTCCCTTGCTTTTGAATTGCTAAATGAATATAAGGATGATAGAGGTTATTACCACATCCTGGTCTGCAACTTAAATTTTCACACTTATACCATCGTAAATGTCTATGTCCCCAATACAGGGCAAATTAAATTTTTAAACAAATTAAACAAAAAATTACACTCTATCAAGAGAGGCTCCTTGTTGATTTTGGGCGATTTTAATGTGGTCCCGGATGCAACAATGGATTCTACTGCCGTAACCAGACACAAGTATATTACCCTTAGCAATTGGATATTTAAATCAGAATTCTTTGATGTGTTTCGATCTTTAAACACGACCTCCAGAGAGTATAGTCACTTTTCCGCTCCCCACCAATCGGCCTCTAGAATAGATCTAATCTTAACAGATGTATTTTCTTTGCCTAAGTTCGTCTCGGTTGAGATTCTTCCCAAAACTGTTTCTGACCATGCCCCAATTGTGGGGGAAATGTTAGTTGGAGCACCAATTAATACCCAGTCTTTATGGAAATGTAACTCCTCCCTTTTCCAGTATCCCGATATAAAATCAGAAATTAATACTGCCCTAATTAACTATTTCAAAGAAAATGACACGCCTCTCCTTAAACCGTTCTCTCTCTGGAACGCTCATAAAGTGGTTCTGAGAGGAGTTCTGAATCATATTTCTTCCAGATTCAAGAAATCCAATAGAAATAAAATTAAATCTCTACAATCTTCCATCAAAGAAAAAGAACGGATTCAGACCTCCAGGTCCAATCCATGTCCCATAATACAAACTGAACTCTCTAAACTCCGGCAAGAATTGAAATCGACTATTTTTTCATTCTATGATTCAGCCCTGAAATCTTCTAGATTTAAACAATATACCTCACTCAATCATCCCAGCAGGTATATGACTAATCGTTTAAATAAAATTAGAATCCGAAACAAAATAGACAAAATTGTGACCCATACTAGAGTTGAGCGATACTTTCCGATATCCTAAAGTATCGGAATCGTAATGGTATCGCCGATATCACTAAAATATCGGCGATACCCGATACCGATACCGGAAGTCCCATGTAAGTCTATGGGAACAAAATATCGAAATTAAAAAAAACCCATTCTTGCCTTGTTGGTTAATTGTACATGAAGGAAAACAAGAAAGAGTAATGTAGAATGTATTGGGGGAGGTTGAGGAGACATTAAAGGCATAGATGTTTGACCCAATCCAATGGAATAGCATTATTTATTTTTTTTTAGGAAATACGTTCGGATTGACGAACAAATTGACAATGTTGTTAACCTTTTTTCTATTTTGTCAAATATGTCTGTTTCACAACTTCCATGGTCTTCACCTTTTTAACTTTTCACACACTTTCTCCTTCATAATTTTCAGCAGCATCATCTTTCTCATCAAATTATTCTTCATCTTCACCTTCTTAATCTTCTAAAACTTCTTGCTATTCATCTTTTTGTTAACATTACTTATATTGTTCTTATTAAACAGTTATTATTCTTCATATTCTACTTCTTCATCTTCTTCCTATTCATCCTTTTCATCATATTCTTATTTGTGACAGACATTCCTGTACTTGTAATCTGTAAAACTCTGAATTTTCATCCTTCCGTTCTTGCTGTCACAAAAGATTTTAATTACAACAGTATTTGTCCGCGTTCAGTTTAGCCTGCAGCAGCATCAGGCATTTTCCAGGGGCACCACGAGGAGGAACGGACTCACCCCCATACACTGCTTAGTCTTCTTCTGCTTAGAATTTAGAGCATATATTTTGCTCTTCATTTTGGTCTTATACTTAATGTTCTTCTGCTTTTTGATCTTCTGCTTATTGTTCTTCTGTCTCTTGTTCTGTATCTTGTAGTTTGTCTTAACCTTCTTTGTCCTGTTGGTGATGGTACAAAAGCCAATGGAAGTAACGAGGACCAGCTGACTGTGCTGGAACCCGGAGGGTCAGCAGAAGGAAAAGAGCCAATGGCACAACCGAGGACCAGCTGACGTTACTGGGACACGGTTACTAAGCAGGAGGTACCTGTGCTCCAAAGCACTACCAAGGACCAGCAGACGTTGCTGGAACTCGGATACCGACATGGAGGCACCTAGGCCAAAGGCACTGCGGAGAACCAGCTGACGGTACTGGAACCCGGATGAGTAGCAGAAGGTACAAGAGCCAATGAAAGTAACGAGGACCAGCTGACTGTGCTGGAACCCGGAGGGTCAGCAGAAGGAAAAGAGCCAATGGCACAACCGAGGACCAGCTGACGTTACTGGGACACGGTTACTAAGCAGGAGGTACCTGTGCTCCAAAGCACTACCAAGGACCAGCAGACGTTGCTGGAACTCGGATACCGACATGGAGGCACCTACGCCAAAGGCACTGCGGAGAACCAGCTGACGGTACTGGAACCCGGATGGGTAGCAGAAGGTACCCATGGAAATTAAAGTTGAGGCAGCAGGACTGTTTGCTGTTCACACAGCAGGGGAACAGCTGACATTACTGAACCCCAGTAACACAGGAGCAAGTGTAGACTGTGCTAACAGCACTTCCGAGAAACAACTGGCGGTGTTGTAACCCAGGGATGAGAACAGAACAGGGTGGAGGCAGCAGGACTTTTTGCCGTTCACACAGCAGGGGAACAGCTGACATTACTGAACCCCAGTAACACAGGAGCAAGTGTAGACTGTGCTAACAGCACTTCCGAGAAACAACTGGCGGTGTTGTAACCCAGGGATGAGAAGAGAACATGGTGGAGGCAGCAGGACTATTTGCCGTTCACACAGCAGGGGAACAGCTGACATTACTGAACCCCAGTAACACAGGAGCAAGTGTTAACTGTGCTAACAGCACTTCCGAGAAACAACTGGCGGTGTTGTAACCCAGGGATGAGAACAGAACATGGTGGAGGCAGCAGGACTTTTTGCCGTTCACACAGCAGGGGAACAGCTGACATTACTGAACCCCAGTAACACAGGAGCAAGTGTAGACTGTGCTAACAGCACTTCCGAGAAACAACTGGCGGTGTTGTAACCCAGGGATGAGAAGAGAACATGGTGGAGGCAGCAGGACTTTTTGCCGTTCACACAGCAGGGGAACAGCTGACATTACTGAAACCCCAGTAACACGGGAGCAAGTGTTAACTGTGCTAACAGCACTTCCGAGAAACAACTGGCGGTGTTGTAACCCAGGGATGAGAACAGAACATGGTGGAGGCAGCAGGACTTTTTGCCGTTCACACAGCAGGGGAACAGCTGACATTACTGAACCCCAGTAACACGGGAGCAAGTGTTAACTGTGCTAACAGCACTTCCGAGAAACAACTGGCGGTGTTGTAACCCAGGGATGAGAACAGAACATGGTGGAGGCAGCAGGACTTTTTGCCGTTCACACAGCAGGGGAACAGCTGACATTACTGAACCCCAGTAACACAGGAGCAAGTGTAGACTGTGCTAACAGCACTTCCGAGAAACAACTGGCGGTGTTGTAACCCAGGGATGAGAAGAGAACATGGTGGAGGCAGCAGGACTTTTTGCCGTTCACACAGCAGGGGAACAGCTGACATTACTGAACCCCAGTAACACGGGAGCAAGTGTTAACTGTGCTAACAGCACTTCCGAGAAACAACTGGCGGTGTTGTAACCCAGGGATGAGAACAGAACATGGTGGAGGCAGCAGGACTTTTTGCCGTTCACACAGCAGGGGAACAGCTGACATTACTGAACCCCAGTAACACGGGAGCAAGTGTTAACTGTGCTAACAGCACTTCCGAGAAACAACTGGCGGTGTTGTAACCCAGGGATGAGAACAGAACATGGTGGAGGCAGCAGGACTTTTTGCCGTTCACACAGCAGGGGAACAGCTGACATTACTGAACCCCAGTAACACAGGAGCAAGTGTAGACTGTGCTAACAGCACTTCCGAGAAACAACTGGCGGTGTTGTAACCCAGGGATGAGAACAGAACATGGTGGAGGCAGCAGGACTTTTTGCCGTTCACACAGCAGGGGAACAGCTGACATACTGAACCCCAGTAACACAGGAGCAAGTGTAGACTGTGCTAACAGCACTTCCGAGAAACAACTGGCGGTGTTGTAACCCAGGGATGAGAAGAGAACATGGTGGAGGCAGCAGGACTTTTTGCCGTTCACACAGCAGGGGAACAGCTGACATTACTGAACCCCAGTAACACGGGAGCAAGTGTTAACTGTGCTAACAGCACTTCCGAGAAACAACTGGCGGTGTTGTAACCCAGGGATGAGAACAGAACATGGTGGAGGCAGCAGGACTTTTTGCCGTTCACACAGCAGGGAACAGCTGACATTACTGAACCCCAGTAACACAGGAGCAAGTGTAGACTGTGCTAACAGCACTTCCGAGAAACAACTGGCGGTGTTGTAACCCAGGGATGAGAAGAGAACATGGTGGAGGCAGCAGGACTTTTTGCCGTTCACACAGCAGGGGAACAGCTGACATTACTGAACCCCAGTAACACGGGAGCAAGTGTTAACTGTGCTAACAGCACTTCCGAGAAACAACTGGCGGTGTTGTAACCCAGGGATGAGAACAGAACATGGTGGAGGCAGCAGGACTTTTTGCCGTTCACACAGCAGGGGAACAGCTGACATTACTGAACCCCAGTAACACGGGAGCAAGTGTTAACTGTGCTAACAGCACTTCCGAGAAACAACTGGCGGTGTTGTAACCCAGGGATGAGAACAGAACATGGTGGAGGCAGCAGGACTTTTTGCCGTTCACACAGCAGGGGAACAGCTGACATTACTGAACCCCAGTAACACAGGAGCAAGTGTAGACTGTGCTAACAGCACTTCCGAGAAACAACTGGCGGTGTTGTAACCCAGGGATGAGAAGAGAACATGGTGGAGGCAGCAGGACTTTTTGCCGTTCACACAGCAGGGGAACAGCTGACATTACTGAACCCCAGTAACACGGGAGCAAGTGTTAACTGTGCTAACAGCACTTCCGAGAAACAACTGGCGGTGTTGTAACCCAGGGATGAGAACAGAACATGGTGGAGGCAGCAGGACTTTTTGCCGTTCACACAGCAGGGGAACAGCTGACATTACTAAACCCCCAGTAACACAGGAGCAAGTGTAGACTGTGCTAACAGCACTTCCGAGAAACAACTGGCGGTGTTGTAACCCAGGGATGAGAAGAGAACATGGTGGAGGCAGCAGGACTTTTTGCCGTTCACACAGCAGGGGAACAGCTGACATTACTGAACCCCAGTAACACGGGAGCAAGTGTTAACTGTGCTAACAGCACTTCCGAGAAACAACTGGCGGTGTTGTAACCCAGGGATGAGAACAGAACATGGTGGAGGCAGCAGGACTTTTTGCCGTTCACACAGCAGGGAACAGCTGACATTACTGAACCCCAGTAACACGGGAGCAAGTGTTAACTGTGCTAACAGCACTTCCGAGAAACAACTGGCGGTGTTGTAACCCAGGGATGAGAACAGAACATGGTGGAGGCAGCAGGACTTTTTGCCGTTCACACAGCAGGGGAACAGCTGACATTACTGAACCCCAGTAACACAGGAGCAAGTGTAGACTGTGCTAACAGCACTTCCGAGAAACAACTGGCGGTGTTGTAACCCAGGGATGAGAAGAGAACATGTGGAGGCAGCAGGACTTTTTGCCGTTCACACAGCAGGGGAACAGCTGACATTACTGAACCCCAGTAACACAGGAGCAAGTGTAGACTGTGCTAACAGCACTTCCGAGAAACAACTGGCGGTGTTGTAACCCAGGGATGAGAAGAGAACATGGTGGAGGCAGCAGGACTTTTTGCCGTTCACACAGCAGGGGAACAGCTGACATTACTGAACCCCAGTAACACGGGAGCAAGTGTTAACTGTGCTAACAGCACTTCCGAGAAACAACTGGCGGTGTTGTAACCCAGGGATGAGAACAGAACATGGTGGAGGCAGCAGGACTTTTTGCCGTTCACACAGCAGGGGAACAGCTGACATTACTGAACCCCAGTAACACAGGAGCAAGTGTAGACTGTGCTAACAGCACTTCCGAGAAACAACTGGCGGTGTTGTAACCCAGGATGAGAAGAGAACATGGTGGAGGCAGCAGGACTTTTTGCCGTTCACACAGCAGGGGAACAGCTGACATTACTGAACCCCAGTAACACGGGAGCAAGTGTTAACTGTGCTAACAGCACTTCCGAGAAACAACTGGCGGTGTTGTAACCCAGGGATGAGAACAGAACATGGTGGAGGCAGCAGGACTTTTTGCCGTTCACACAGCAGGGGAACAGCTGACATTACTGAACCCCAGTAACACGGGAGCAAGTGTTAACTGTGCTAACAGCACTTCCGAGAAACAACTGGCGGTGTTGTAACCCAGGGATGAGAACAGAACATGGTGGAGGCAGCAGGACTTTTTGCCGTTCACACAGCAGGGAACAGCTGACATTACTGAACCCCAGTAACACAGGAGCAAGTGTAGACTGTGCTAACAGCACTTCCGAGAAACAACTGGCGGTGTTGTAACCCAGGATGAGAACAGAACATGGTGGAGGCAGCAGGACTATTTGCCGTTCACACACGCAGGGGAACAGCTGACATTACTGAACCCAGTAACACAGGAGCAAGTGTTAACTGTGCTAACAGCACTTCCGAGAAACAACTGGCGGTGTTGTAACCCAGGGATGAGAACAGAACAGGGTGGAGGCAGCAGGACTTTTTGACGTTCACACAGCAGGGGAACAGCTGACATTACTGAACCCCAGTAACACAGGAGCAAGTGTAGACTGTGCTAACAGCACTTCCGAGAAACAACTGGCGGTGTTGTAACCCAGGGATGAGAACAGAACAGGGTGGAGGCAGCAGGACTTTTTGCCGTTCACACAGCAGGGAACAGCTGACATTACTGAACCCCAGTAACACAGGAGCAAGTGTAGACTGTGCTAACAGCACTTCCGAGAAACAACTGGCGGTGTTGTAACCCAGGGATGAGAAGAGAACATGGTGGAGGCAGCAGGACTTTTTGCCGTTCACACAGCAGGGAACAGCTGACATTACTGAACCCCAGTAACACAGGAGCAAGTGTTAACTGTGCTAACAGCACTTCCAAGCAACAACTGGCGGTGTTGGAGCCCAGGGTCAAGGAGGGTGTAGGCATAAAATATTGAGTTATTGCCTTGTTACGTGGCCATTGCAAATGTATGTACTTCAAACAAGAATAAATGAAGTTTTACTACAACAATAAAATGATAAATTTCAATTACAAGAATAGAAAAATATTTATACTTGACAGTCCTCTGTGGTTGATAACGTTTAATGGCTAACTGAAAATATGGTAACAAATTCAAAGCTTTCGAGACTACTCAGGTGTCTTCATCAGGCTAAGAGTAAAGCCAAAAATGAAGAATCACATATTTCTACACACAACAGGACACAGGAATAGCTAAGACAAGTGAGGGAGGGACAAGTGAGGGGAGACCGGCAACAAAAAGGAGAACAACGATGAATTATCAGCGCCACACAATCACAGATAAATTAATGAATTTAGCTGTGGCAAAAGACTTTTGTATGCCCGCCCGGTCATAGCATCATGGATATGGAATTACTGTTATTAAAATATAACTTCAAATATGAGAAACGTACAAAGGTTTCAGAATATAAGCTCATCATGACCTTTGACACTGTTAGTGATGGAATGAATAGATCACATGGATTTATGTCATTCTATATCAATTAAGGAATCTGCGTCTATGCCCTTCCAGGGTCATGAAAACCCCAAAAAATACGCCAATGAGAGGGCAATCAAACTTTCTATCCTTATCTAGGAACTGTTTGAATATTTATGTTCATCCCTGTGAGATAATGACAGTTCTGATACACGTCACTTACTTGTCTTACCTATTGCAATATTCCTGTGTCCTGTTGTGTATAGAAATATGTGATGCTTAATTTTTTTAGTTAGTCTTTCCCTGATGAAGAGACGTGAGTAGCCTTGAAAGCTTGCAATTTGTTTCCATCTTTTCAGTTATCCATAAAAAGGGTATGAACCACTGCTGACTCTGAAGTCTAAATATTTTTCTATCTACTGGCTAACACGGTACAAAGATACACATGTTTTCTAATTTCAAGAAGGAAAAATAAAGAAAATACAAATCTAAACGCATATATGCACATGCCAAAAATAAATGGAACAACACAACACCCAAAAAATTGGTAACAAAATATAGTGTTGTAAATTTAAGAATAAAAGTACATTTTTTTTTTATGAATAATGCTTAAGGAACGCAATGTTAAACTATAACATAGTGAAGACAATGGATTTTGTAATAGTCACTCATCATCATCATCGCAAATTTTATGTGACAGTCACAGACAATTTAATTATTTAAGTTCATAAAATCGTAACTTTCTATAGCATGTATGACATGTCCAGCATGGACTCATCAATGTGATTGATGACACAATAATGTACAATAAAAAATAACCATTTAAAAAAACATTAGGCATTGTTTGTCACAATTTAAGTGTGTGCCTGCAAGTGTAGGTGAAACAAAGGCTACGGATAGCAAAGGTATATTCTATGTCTGTATCACACAGTGGACAGCCTCTGATGGGTAATGCCGATGTTATACTGTACGTCAATAAAGTCTGCGGCTGAAATCATGCATTTTTTGCTTGTAGAGTGTTGAAGAGGGTAAAAGAATGTCTGTTTGCGCAAAGCTTTATCCGTCAACACTACCTTCCTACTGTCACGCGTAGGGTAGGGTAGCGTGTGGCAATTAGCTGACTATCAAATGTGAGGTTAGGCTGCGTTATTGCGCACTAGGGACGCCAAAAAAAATACAGCAGTAATAATTTAATGTGTAATACTACACCTATGACAAACCAAAAAATTACGTTCCCTCTTTAACAATGTACAAGACTAACAAGCCTAATGGTTGACGCTGACTTAATTGAGATACAGTATTACATCAACATTGTCCATGAGTAACTATGCACTGTGATACCTATATACCAGTATTAATTTATATCTCTTGTGGTTGTTTCAACAGCACTTGCAGGTATAAGTACCTATTGTCAGTATGCATGATGCACTTTCTAGATGTAATAATTTATTATTGGACATTATTACCATGTTTACATGCTGGCCATTTCATATATGGTGTTTGAAGTTACAGTTGGCATCAGTATGTGTATTTTATAATGTCTGTCATAAATAAAACTCGTCATGATGATGATGAGGATGTAATGATTCGTACATCCATTGAGTGCATTATCTTACAGGTACAGATAAAGTTCCTTTAAAAGCATTAATTCATAAGTCTGAAATGTACTTTTATGCATTAATTTAAAAATGTGAAGAGTAGACTATGTTTTATTTTTTGTTACCATTTCTAATAGACATGTGCAGATATGCGCTGTGATGACAAATTATTATTTGTCCATATTTTTCTTAAAAATTTATCATTCTAGGCCTGCAAAACTTCACAATTTCATGTTTTCAGCATAACAAGCAGGTGACGGCTCTTCCCTATTTGGAGCATGTTGGTCATGTGTTTTTCTGTCCATGTGTCGGGAACAGGACACTTCTTGCCGTTGACACAGCAGGGGAACAGCTGGCGTTACTGAACCCCACTAACAGTAGAGCTTGTGTTTTGTTCTGTGGACACGACACTTCTGAGCAGCAACTGGCAGTGTTGGAGCCCAGGGAGTAGAGTTCAGGTGGTAGAAAGATGAACATAACAGGAGACATGGATAACGTTGCGAACCAGTTATTTAATCTGAAAACGGACAGAGAAATTCTGGCGAGATCCATGCCTTGTTCATTTTCAGAAAAGTAAGCCGGTCTACATTATCGGAGGATAGTCGCATGCGACGGTCTGTTAGTACACCACCTGCAGCACTAAAGACGCGCTCCGATAATACACTGGCAGCAGGGCAAGCCAGCACCTCCAATGCATACTGGCTAAGCTCTGGCCATGTATCCAGCTTAGAGACCCAAAACTTGAATGGGGAAGAGCCATCTGGGAGTACACTGAGAGGCAAAGCCAAGTAGTCTGTCACCATCTGACGGATACGTTGCCTCCCGCTGACTGGAGCCCTCTCGGATGGTGTAGACATTTGTGGCGCTGCCACAAAACTTTGCCACATTTTGAACATACTGGTCTTTCCCTGTGCAGAGGCACTGCGTGTGCTCCCTCTTGTTGCAGAGCTCTCTACACTGCCTCGACGCACAGAGCTGCTTTGTAAAGCAGTAGCAGCAGCAGTGCTCTCGGCAGTAAGGTAGAACATTAGGGATTGCACCAGTGTGTCTTGGTACTCCCGCATTTTACGCTCCCGGTTCAACGGTGTGATGAGGCTTTTGACGTTGTCCCGGTAGCGAGGGTCTAGGAGGGTGTACACCCAATAATCAGACGTCGTGAGAATGTGGGCGATGCGGCGGTCGTTTCTTAGGCACTGCAGCATGAAATCAACCATGTGCTGCAGACTCCCAACTGGCAAAGAAACGCTGTCCTCTGCAAGAGGCGTTATCTCTGCCTGCTCTGCATCACCCCACCCTCGCTCTACATACTGACTAGAGCGTTGTGTACCTCCCTCTGGAGCGATGTCTTCCTCCTCCATTGACTCCTCCTCCTCATCCTCCTCACAAAGTGAGCCCTGCCCAGCCCTTTGTGAGGAACCACGTTGCGCTGACTTTCCAGAAGGTGATGGAATTTGTGACTCCTCATCCTCCACCTCTTCCAAAACCTCATCCCTTATTGCTTGCAGTGTTTTTTGAAGCAGGCAGATAAGGGGACAGTCAGGCTGACTAGTGCATCATCTGCACTCGCCATCCGCGTTGACTCATCAAACGCACGCAAAACGTGGCACATGTCCTTCATAGTGGCCCACTCATTAATGGTGAAGTGTGGACGGCGCAAATTGCGTGTTGATTGCGCCTGATGCAGCTGATACTCCATAACTGCTGGCTGCTGCTCACACAACCGCTCCAACATATGTAACGTTGAATTCCACCTGGTGGATACGTCACATATGATGCGATGTTCAGGAAGGCGCAATCTGCGTTGCAGAGCTGCAATGCGCGATCTGGCCATGCTGGAACGTCGCAAGTGAGCGCACTCTAGGCGGACCTTGTGCAGCAGTGCATCAAGATCCGGATAGTCCCTCAAAAAACTCTGCACGACCAAGTTGAGCACATGTGCCAGACATGGTATGTGAGTGAGGTTGCCAAGGCCCAGAGCTGCCACCAGATTTCGGCCATTGTCACACACTACCAAACCTGGCTGGAGATTCGCTGGCAAAAACCACACGTCGCTCTCCTGCTTGATGGCATTCCAGACCTCCTGCGCTGTGTGGCTTGGATTCCCCATGGGAATTAATTTCAGAACGGCCTGTTGCCGTTTGGCCACGGCTGTGCTCATATCGGTCGCATCAGGTAAGCGTCCACGGGTCCATGTGGAGGTAGACCGTGACGGCTCCTGCAGCGATGATTCTGAGGAACTGGAGTAGGAGGAGGAGTCAATGTGGACAGACTTGATTCCGGCAATCCTTGGAGTTGGCAGAACACGTACAGCGCCACTCGCAAGATCTGTACCCGGCTCCACAACATTCACCCAATGGGCAGTGAGTGAAAGGTATCGTCCCTGGCCATGGGTACTGGTCCACGCATCGGTGGTCAGGTGGACCTTGCTACTGACGGCGTTTAGTAGCGCATGTTTAATTTTTGCCTCAACATGCTTTTGCAGACCAGGGACGGCTTGCCTGCTGAAATAAAATCGGCTGGGCACATTGTATTGTGGGACTGCCAATGCCATTAATTCACGGAAACTGTCAGTCTCCACCAGCCTGAATGACAGCATTTCAAGGGACAGGAGTTTTGCAATGACAGCATTCAGAGCCTGTGCTCGTGGATGGTTTGCCGAGTATGGCCGTCTTTTATCCCATGCCTGTGCTACCGATGGCTGTTTTGTGGCCTGGGTGTGTGAGGATGACAGGGAACTTGCACCTGTGGGTGGAATAACACTGTGTCTCTGGACAACAGTGACAGAGGTTCTTCCATGGCGATCCTTTGAGGAAGCCTTACCAGCTGTGTGTGAACTGGAGGAAGAGGCTCCAACAGGAGCTGAAGATGTAGGTGCTGCTGTAGGTTGGCCTACATCTCCAGTGTGTCTTTGTAACTCAACAAAGTGCTTTGACCGCACATGTTTCCACATATTTGTTGTATTAAGGTTACTGACACTTTACCTCTTTTAATTTTTTGATTACACAGCTTGCATTTGACATAGCAAATATCATCTGCAACTGTATCAAAAAAGGACCACGCAGAGCAAGTCCTGGGAGCGCCCGGTTTGGCTGTTGTAAGAGAACTGCTCCGAACGGGTGCCAAACTGGAGGCTACAGGCAAGCGAGTCTGCAGCCTACCTCTCCCTACTGTTTGGACCGTTGGTGCAATCTCTTCCTCAGAGCTGCTCCCACCACCTTCCTGTTCCTCACGCCATGTTGGGTCTTGGACCTCATCATCTCCACCACTACCCTCTTCCAACACCTGCTGTTGTTGGGTGGTCTGGCCAGCACCATGCTCAACAGAAACTGGCAACTGAGTCTCATCATCATCAGATGCGTTCTGCGGTGTGCTGACCATCGGCACTGGCTCACCCGCCTCTTCAGATTCAGAGAGACACAGCTGTTGCGCATCACTGCATACTGCCTCTTCTTCACATTCCAGAATGCTGCTTGGCTGGGCCCCTGTTTCCAAGCCAACAGATTCTGAGAACAGAAGCAGAGACTCAGCTGGCTCCTGTACAGAGCTCTCTGACTGCCTGGGCAATTTGGCAGGCGGTGAAGAGACTGATGGTTGTTCAACAGTGCTGTGGTCCTGAGAGGAGGTGGAAGGTATTGAAGTCGATGCATTGGCTGCCATCCAACCAACAACGGCTTCAATTTGTTCTTCACGCAGCAGGGGGGTACGCTGAGCTCCTACAAAAGTGCGCATAAAGGAACGCTCACGGGGAAAACTGGTGGATGCTGTGTCACTGGGTGCGGCAGCAGCCACAGAATCCCCACGTCCTCTCCCTGCTGCAAATCCACGGCCTCGACCACGACCACGTGCCTTACTCACTGACTTCTTCATCTTGGTAGATTGATAAAGAAAGTCAGAAAAGTTAAGGCCTAAGTGTGGTTATTCCTCACAGACTACAGTGAACCCTGCAGACAACTGTTCAGTATCTGTGAAAGGCCCCTTTGTGTAGTTCTATAGTGTTTGCAACCAATGTATTGTATACGGATGGAAGCGCGTCACACTAATAGATTAGATTTTTTTCCACTAAAATGGAGCAGCACCAATTAGAGAAAAATGTGAAGGATGAGACAGTGACACACGCTCAGCAGACTACAACCGGCAGTGGTTGAAGTACAAACTGGAGCGTAATCTGCACTCACAAAATGAAAAGCTCACAGACTACAGTGAACACTGAAACACAACTATTCACTATCTGTGAAAAGCTCCTTTGTGTAGTTCTATAGTGTTTGCAACCAATGTATTGTATACGGATGGAAGCGCGTCACACTAATAGATTAGATTTTTTTCCACTAAAATGGAGCAAGCACCAATTAGAGAAAAATGTGAAGGATGAGGCAGTGACACACGCTCAGCAGACTACAACCGGCAGTGGTTGAAGTACAAACTGGAGCGTAATCTGCACTCACAAAATGAAAAGCTCACAGACTACAGTGAACACTGAAACACAACTATTCACTATCTGTGAAAAGCTCCTTTGTGTACTTCTATAGTGTTTGCAACCAATGTATTGTATACGGATGGAAGCGCGTCACACTAATAGATTAGTTTTTTTTCCACTAAAATGGAGCAGCACCAATTAGAGAAAAATGTGAAGGATGAGGCAGTGACACACGCTCAGCAGACTACAACCGGCAGTGGTTGAAGTACAAACTGGAGCGTAATCTGCACTCACAAAATGAAAAGCTCACAGACTACAGTGAACACTGAAACACAACTATTCACTATCTGTGAAAAGCTCCTTTGTGTAGTTCTATAGTGTTTGCAACCAATGTATTGTATACGGATGGAAGCGCGTCACACTAATAGATTAGATTTTTTTCCACTAAAATGGAGCAGCACCAATTAGAGAAAAATGTGAAGGATGAGGCAGTGACACACGCTCAGCAGACTACAACCGGCAGTGGTTGAAGTACAAACTGGAGCGTAATCTGCACTCACAAAATGAAAAGCTCACAGACTACAGTGAACACTGAAACACAACTATTCACTATCTGTGAAAAGCTCCTTTGTGTACTTCTATAGTGTTTGCAACCAATGTATTGTATACGGATGGAAGCGCGTCACACTAATAGATTAGATTTTTTTCCACTAAAATGGAGCAGCACCAATTAGAGAAAAATGTGAAGGATGAGGCAGTGACACACGCTCAGCAGACTACAACCGGCAGTGGTTGAAGAACTAACTGGAGCGTGATCTGCACTCAAAAAATCAAAACCTCACAGACTGCAGTGAACACTGAAACACAACTATTCACTATCTGTGAAAAGCTCCTTTGTGTAGTTCTATAGTGTTTGCAACCAATGTATTGTATACGGATGGAAGCGCGTCACACTAATAGATTAGATTTTTTTCCACTAAAATGGAGCAGCACCAATTAGAGAAAAATGTGAAGGATGAGGCAGTGACACACGCTCAGCAGACTACAACCGGCAGTGGTTGAAGAACTAACTGGAGCGTGATCTGCACTCAAAAAATCAAAACCTCACAGACTGCAGTGAACACTGAAACACAACTATTCACTATCTGTGAAAAGCTCCTTTGTGTAGTTCTATAGTGTTTGCAACCAATGTATTGTATACGGATGGAAGCGCGTCACACTAATAGATTAGATTTTTTTCCACTAAAATGGAGCAGCACCAATTAGAGAAAAATGTGAAGGATGAGGCAGTGACACACGCTCAGCAGACTACAACCGGCAGTGGTTGAAGAACTAACTGGAGCGTGATCTGCACTCAAAAAATCAAAACCTCACAGACTGCAGTGAACACTGAAACACAACTATTCACTATCTGTGAAAAGCTCCTTTGTGTAGTTCTATAGTGTTTGCAACCAATGTATTGTATACGGATGGAAGCACGTCACACTAATAGATTTGATTTTTTTCTAATATAATGGAGCTGCACCAATTCCACTAAATAAAATAAAAAAAAAGAGTCAGTGACACGTGCAGATGCCTACAAACAGCGGTGGATGCAGAGCAAACTGCAGCGTCACCTGCACTGTCACACACACACCTTGCACAGAGCTGTTAAAACAACACTGGCAAAATGAAGCTTTACACAGCGGTTGGTAAACTAGCCTGCCTCAAGCACAGTAGTACACAAAATCGCAATATGTAACTGTCCCTCAGAGTTAGCAGAGTAGCGTTCTGTCCCTTACTGAGTTCACAGCACAGTGACGCTAAAATGGCGGCGGCGCCTTTTATAGTGCATTCTGACATCATTTCAGCAGCCAATCACAGCCATGCCATTAGTTAAGATGACCGCAGCATTACAGGATGTGCCCACACTTCGTAGGATTCCTCATTGGCTGACTAAAATCACATTGCCTCTCAAAGAATTATGGGAACTTCCGATTCCGGTATACGATATGGAAAAAGTATCGGAATTAAGTATCGGAATTCCGATAACGCGAATATCGGCCGATACCCGATACTTGCGGTATCGGAATGCTCAACACTATCAGTGACACGTGCAGATGCCTACAAACAGCGGTGGATGCAGAGCAAACTGCAGCGTCACCTGCACTGTCACACACACACCTTGCACAGAGCTGTTAAAACAACACTGGCAAAATGAAGCTTTACACAGCGGTTGGTAAACTAGCCTGCCTCAAGCACAGTAGTACACAAAATCGCAATATGTAACTGTCCCTCAGAGTTAGCAGAGTAGCGTTCTGTCCCTTACTGAGTTCACAGCACAGTGACGCTAAAATGGCGGCGGCGCCTTTTATAGTGCATTCTGACATCATTTCAGCAGCCAATCACAGCCATGCCATTAGTTAAGATGACCGCAGCATTACAGGATGTGCCCACACTTCGTAGGATTCCTCATTGGCTGACTAAAATCACATTGCCTCTCAAAGAATTATGGGAACTTCCGATTCCGGTATACGATATGGAAAAAGTATCGGAATTAAGTATCGGAATTCCGATAACGCGAATATCGGCCGATACCCGATACTTGCGGTATCGGAATGCTCAACACTAACCCATACACAAACTACCCTTACCCATCCCAAAGATATTGCCAACTCATTTGCAGAATACTTCAATAATTTATACAACCTCCAACAAACCCATCCGCTGGCTCAACCAACTAAAGCAGATATCGACTCCTTTCTTTCATCAATAGACTTGCCTAAATTAAGTGCCGAGGATCTGAATTTTCTTTCTTTGCCTTTTAATAAAAGCGAAATACTGGAGGTGATTAAATCCTTAAAATCTTTTAAGTCCTTAGGGCCTGATGGCTTCTCCAACGACTATTACAAGGCCTTTGGTGATCTTCTAGCCCCTTAATTAGAAAAAGTCTTTAATGTAGCTTCTAAGCTTGGTCATTTCCCTGATGAGATGTTGGAAGCCTCCATAATCCTTATACCCAAACCCAATTCTGATCCTCAAAATGTTGCCAGTTATCGTCCAATATCCCTTATAAACACAGACGTAAAGATCTACGCAAAAATACTGGCTAATCGGCTGAGTCAGTGCCTTCCTAAATTGATTTCTAACGATCAGCTTGGTTTTCTTAAAAACAGGCAGTCAACAGATGGGACGAGAAGGCTCATTAATTTGATGACAATAATTTCTTCCCAAAAACTCAGTGCCACAGTCATATCTCTTGAAGCCGAAAATGTTAGAACTCTCCTGTTAGGTTTTTTCTATCTTGCTAGTCACATGACCTTTGTTGCCGATTTAATCCTACTCCGCCCTTCTGGCTTTGCTGGACTTCATTGTAATTTCTACTCTTAAGCTAGCCGGGTGCTTTGTTACCTTTCTATATTAGTTTTGCCTGGTCTTTTGACCTCTATGTTCTATGTTGTTTGTTTTTCTTTTTACTGCTACAACTTCTGTTAGGAGGTGTCCATCTTTTCTCCCAGTCCCTAGTTCTTGTAGGGATCCCTTCCTCGCATCTATAGGTCTTTGTACAGACTAGCTGAGGACTTTAGCGGGTCTGATCGCAGGATCAGGTTCCCCGTTACATCGTAGGGATCAAACTTAGTTCTATCATAGGGACAGATATCCCTTTCTTTCCTTAGTGCTTGTAGCAGAACATAACAGTAAGTCCAGCCCAAGAAAAATATCTCTAAGGAAAGATTTCCTGTTTCCCTAATGGTGTTGGTTCAGGAGTTGACTCAACGCCTGAAGGGACTCTCTCTGGAGGTGTCCGAGCTTCAGAAACACGTGAGTAGCTGTTCTGGAGCACATTTCGTGGAGCCAAAGGTACGTTTGCCTGATTAATTTTTTGGTGAACAACAAGATTTTTTTTCTTTTAAAATTGCTTGCTTGTTGTATTTTCGTTTGAGACCCAGATCCTCTGGTGATGAATCACAGCGCATAGGGTTCATAATGTCACTTTTGCGCAAAGAACCTCAGGAGTGGGCCTTTTCTCTGCAAACTAGTGATCCATGCTTTAGATCAGTGGATAGTTTTTTTTCTGCTTTGGGGTTGTTGTATGATGATCCTGATCGTGTCTCAGCTGAGACAGAGTTGAGACGTTTGAGGCAGGGATCAGGTAATGTGGAAAAATATTGTACTCACTTCCGACGGTGGTCTACTCAGGTGGGGTGGAATGATTCAGCTTTGAAAAGTTTGTTTCTTGCAGGGCTAAGTGAAAGGGTTAAAGATTTGCTGATTGCTTATCCCATACCTGGTAACTTGCAAGAAGCTATGCAATTAGCTATACGGGTGGATAGGAGACTGTGTGAAAGGGTTAATGACAGTAAATCCTCTGCCAAGTCAGCTCCAAGTCTTGAGAGGGTCTGTACTGACATTGGAGAGCCGATGGAGATTGGAGCGATGGCACCTCGCTCTCAGGAAAAAGACCGCAGGTTTTCTGAAGGTTTGTGCTTTTATTGCGGCAAATCTGACCATTTCATTAAGAACTGTATGCTTCGTATGAACAAAGAAAAAAAAAGGTCAGTATAGCCTGTTTAAATACTAAGGGCGTCTTTCTTTCTGCCACTACTACTGCGGCTCAGGAAGAATTAATGGATTTTCGGGTATTTGTCAATTGTGGTTCAACTCTGAATGTGATTGATGGGGGATTCTTGGAAAAACTTAAATTAAAACCCAAACCTTTGTCATCCCCTATTGCCGTTGTTTCTGTTGATGGCTCTCCCTTGAAGAATGTTACTCACAAGGTCTGTGAATTTCCCCTTACTATTAATGGTATTCATCAAGAGAATTTGGATTTGGTAGTATTGAATAATTTACCTTCACCGGTGATTTTGGGGTTACCCTGGTTAAAATTGCACAATCCTGTTCTGGATTGGTCTACCAATGAAATTAAGTCCTGGAGTTCTAAGTGTTATGACAAGTGTTGTAACGGGAGTATTGCTGCTGTGGATAAAGGGGAACTACCTGTACCTATTCAGGATTTTTGGAAAGTTTTTTCTGAGAAGGAATCGCAGATTTTACCTCCCCATAGAGACTATGATTGTACTATTGAATTTGTCCCTGGAGCGACTCTTCCTAAAAGTCGTTTATTTAATCTTACTATTCCTGAGAGAAAGGCTTTGGAGGAATACATACAGACAAGCTTGGCCGCCGGTCACATTAGGCCTTCCAAGTCTCCTGTGGCTGTTGGATTTTTTTTTGTTAAAAAAAAGGACGGCGGTTTACGTCCTTGTCTGGACTTTCGTGAGATTAATAAAATTACTGTACGCAATCCTTACCCACTGCCATTGATTCCTGATTTGTTTAACCAGTTAGCGGGGGCCAAGTGGTTCTCTAAAATTGATCTTCGGGGGGCATACAATTTGTTGCGCATGAAGGAGGGTGACGAATGGAAGACTGCTTTTAACACTCCTGTGGGTCATGTTGAGAATCTGGTTATGCCTTTTGGCCTTACCAATGCTCCTGCATTTTTTCAGAATCTTATTAATGACATCCTTAGACCTTTGATCGGCAAAAATGTTGTTGTGTATTTGGATGACATTTTGATTTATTCGTCGAATCTGGAGTCTCATTGGCGGAGCGTTCGTGAGGTATTACAGTTATTGAGTGACAATTCGCTTTTTGCTAAGCTGGAGAAATGTGAGTTCGCTGTACAGAGAATTAGTTTTTTGGGCTACATTATCTCCAGCGAAGGTTTTGAGATGGACCCGGTGAAAGTTCAAGCTGTGCAGGAATGGCCTAGGCCAGTGATGGCTAACCTTGGCACTCCAGCTGTTGTAAAACTACAACTCCCAGCATGCCCTTGCAACCTGCAGCTGTTGAGTCAGCAGTTGAGACATGCTGGGAGTTGTAGTTCTCCAACAGCTGGAGTGCCAAGGTTCGCCATCACTGGCCTAGGCCTATTGGTTTGAAATCATTACAGAGGTTTTTGGGTTTCGCCAATTATTATAGAAAATTCATTAAAAATGTTTCTATTATTGTCAAACCACTGACCGATCTCACCAGGAAAGGTGCTAATGCGGTTCAGTGGACTACTGAGGCCATTGAAGCTTTTGTGTTTTTATAGGAGAGGTTCAGCTCTGCTCCCATCCTTATGCAGCCTGATGTGACTAAACCGTTTTTGGTTGAGGTTGATGCTTCTTCTGTGGGGGACGGCGCGGTGTTGTCTCAGGAAAACACGGATGGAGTACATCCTTGTGCATTTTTTTTCAAAAAAATTTTCTGAGACTGAACTGAATTATGATATTGGTAATCGGGAATTGTTGGCCATTAAACTCGCATTTGAACACTGGCGGCATCTCTTGGAAGGTGCTGAATTTCCCGTTCAGGTTTTCACTGATCATAAAAATCTGATCTATCTTGATGCTACCAAACCTTGAATGCCCGTCAGGCTAGGTGGGCACTGTTTTTCTCGCGGTTTAATTTTTCCGTTACTTACATCCCAGGTACTAAGAATGTGAAAGCCGATGCTTTGTCTCACAGCTTTTCTCCCATGGTTGATGCTGAGGAGGAGGAGAACATTTTACAAGAAGGAGTTGTGATTGCTGCTTTGGACTCTGTGTTGGAAGATGAGATTCTTAAAGCACAGGAGAATGCCCCATCTAACACTCCCCATGGGAGGTTGTTTGTGCCTGGGACCTTTAGGAGAGATTTGTTTGTTGAGTGTCATGAGTCTCGGTTGGCAGGTCATCCTGGAATCCCTGAGACCAAGAGACTTGTGGGTCGCAGTTTTTGGTGGCCTGGATGGCAGAAGGAAGTCATTAAGTGGGTGCATCAATGTACTGTGTGTGCTAGATCTAAGTCTTCACATACTCCTGCTGCGGGGTTGCTTTGCCCTCTGGAGGTTCCTAGTGCTCCTTGGACACATTTGGCTATGGACTTTATTACTGACCTTCCCCCCTCTGAGGGTTTCACTGTCATCTGGGTGGTCATGGACCGTTTTAGCAAGATGTGTCACTTGGTTCCTTTCATCAAACTGCCCTGCGCTAAGACTCTCGCTAAGGCCTTTGTCAAGGAAATTGTCAGACTACATGGCGTTCCTACTGACATTGTTTCTGATAGGGGACCTCAGTTCGTGGCTCGTTTTTGGCGTGCCTTTTGTGACAAGTTGGGAGTTCATTTGTCGTTTTCATCCGGATATCATCCTGAGTCTAATGGCCAGACAGAAAGGAAAAATCAGGATGTTGAGCAGTTCTTGCGTTGTTTTGTGGCAGACAATCAAGAGGGGTGGTCTGAGTTTCTGCCACTTGCTGAATTTGCTCTTAACAACCATACATCCTCTTCTGCTGGTTGTTCGCCTTTTATTTGTTGTACTGGGAGACATCCGTCGGTTGGGTCATTCTCCAAATTGGTATCGGCCGTGCCTGAAGAGGAGAATTTTTCTGGTGATTTGGAGAGAGTTTGGACGGATGTGCATGGTAATCTTCAGGAGACTAACAGAAAATCTAAAAGGTACTTTGATAGGAAACGGCAAGAGGTTTTGTTTGCTATTGGTAACATTTTTTGGTTATCCTCTAAGAATCTGCGGTTGAGGATTCCTTCTAAAAAATTGGGTCCCAAGTTTGTAGGGCCCTTTAAGGTGCTTCAGGTTGTTAACCAATCGGCGGTTAGGATGGAGGTTCCTACCTCCTGGAAGATTAATCCGGTGTTTCATGTTTCTCTGTTGAAAAGAGCTGATGTGTCGGATGGAGACGCCTCTGCCACTGTTCCCCCGGTGGTGGAGGACGGGGAATATGAAATTTCCCGCATCCTAAATTCTAGACGGTATAGAGGGAGTTTGCAGTATCTCGTTGTTTGGAAGGGTTTTGGACCCGAGGATAACTCATGGGTGAGGGCGGCTGATGTTTCTGTGTCCAGACTTGTCAGAGCGTTTCACAACAGGTTTCCGGGTAAGCCTGGGCCTAGGGGATCTGGAGGATCCTCTTAGAAGGGGAGGTACTGTTAGAACTCTCCTGTTAGGTTTTTTCTATCTTGCTGGTCACATGACCTTTGTTGTCTATTTAATCCTGCTCCACCCTTCTGGCTTTGCTGGACTTCATCGTAATTTCTACTCTTAAGCTAGCCGGGTGCTTTATTACCTTTCTATATTAGTTTTGCCTGGTCTTTTGACCTCTATGTTCTATGTTGTTTGTTTTTCTTTTTACTGCTACAACTTCTATTAGGAGGTGTCCATCTTTTCTCCCAGTCCCTAGTTCTTGTAGGGATCCCTTCCTTGCATCTATAGGTCTTCGTACAGACTAGCTGAGGACTTTAGCGGGTCTGATCGCAGGATCAGGTTCCCCGTTACATCGTAGGGATCAAGCTTAGTTCTATCGTAGGGACAGATATCCCTTTCTTTCCTTAGTGCTTGTAGCAGAACATGACAGAAAAGGCGTTTGATCATCTTAACTGGACGTATCTACGTGCCGTTCTCCAGAAGTTTGGGATACATTCTTATTTTTTTTCTAACATCTTAGCCCTATACGCCAAGCCCACAACAAAAATTTACTTAAATAACTGCCTTTCATCTTCTTTTAGCATTACAAACAGCACTAGGCAAGGCTGCCCGTTATCGACCCTACTGTTTGTCATGGCAATAGAGCCATTGGCACAACTTATTAGAAATGACCAAAATATCTCAGGAATTCAATCATCTACCAGAGAGTATAAAATTGGGCTTTTTGCCGACGATATTATTCTCACTCTGACCAAGCCAAGTGACTCAATTTCAGCCCTTCAAACTCAACTCCATCTTTTTTCCAAAATTTCTTTCTTTAAAGTTAACAATTCAAAGTCTAAAATCCTCAGTTTTAACTTAACCACTGCTCAACTGACTAATTTAGCATCGATCTCCTCTTGGAACTTAACTGATGACCACTTAACATACTTAGGCTTGCGGTTTACCAAAAATATTAGATCTCTGATTCCCACAAATTTAGAAATCCTTTCTACTACCATAAATAAAGTCTTAAATGCCCTGAAAGATAGAGACTTATCATGGTGGGGAAGGACCGTGACTGTAAAATCATATATTCTACCAAAAATCTTATATGTATTGTGGTGTAGTGACCCCTGATGCAGCTAGGGGGCACTGTGTATGCTCCTCGGGATATGCATGGAGGCATGTGATGGATGGACGGTATGTATCGCAGAGGTGGGTGGCCCTGTGATGGAAGCCTGGGCGTGTTTTGTTCAGCAGATCTACTGCTGAGAGTTTTGCTATACATTGGGAGGCTTCCAGGTGACTTGGAGAGCTGGGTGGGTCCAGTCACCTACAAACCCACCCAAGGGGTATGTGTCTGAATACCCAAGATAAAACCTGTATGTGGTTGTGTGTATCTGAAGGACCTGTGATGAGGTCATGACCATGTGACCTAACCATGTGATTCCTGACCTCACCTGTGGGCGGGGTTACATCTATGTAACAGGAGTGTGTTTGGCACCTGGGAGAGTGTTGTGGGAGTCTGCCAGTGTGGACAGACGTCCATGTGTCCAGGCGGGACATTACAGAGAGGTCTCTGTGTCTGAAGAGTGATGTGGGAGTCTGTGAGTGTGAATAGACTACCATGTGTCCAGGCGGGACATTACAGAGAGGTCTCTGTGTCTGAAGAGAGTGTTGTGGGAGTCTGCTAGTGTGGACAGACTTCCATGTGTCCAGGCGGGACATTACAGAGAGGACTCTGTGTCTGAAGAGTGAGGTTACAGGACCGAGCTGAAGTACTTGAGAATTGTACTGTACGTTACTGTGTGGTTTATGGAGCAATAAACCTGATGAACTTTTGATATAAAAGTGTGTCCTGATTACCTCTGAAGCAGCTGAGTGAGTTGAAACCTTACAGTATTCAGGTCGCTCCCGCTGAAAATCTCTTCATTCCTTACCAGTTTGCAAAGCTCACTTAATCATTTTATTTGGGGTAGGAAGAAAGCCAGAGTGGCTCAAAATGTTCTTTATAATCAAAAACTTTATGGTGGAGCTGGACTACCGAACATTTCGGTTTATTACTCTGCTAATCTGATCAAACAGAGCTGTTTTTGGTGGCCTCATAAAGACCCTCCAGCCTGGTACGATTTAGAACTCTTTTTAAACAACAATCCTCCCCATTTGTTAGTATTAGGTTTTCTCTTAAAGAAGCAAATTCCTTATAATTCCCACCCCATTCTCCAGCCCTCCATTGAGGCCTGTAAAAGGCTTTCTAAACCAAAAAAGGGTTGTGATAAAATCCATATCCTCAAGAATATTCCATTATCTCTTATCCATGAATCTAGGGGATTGGTCTTGGACCTTCTCTGACTCAAATTGGGTATTAAGAAACTGGGAGATATCTACGATGGTTCTAAATTCTATCCTTATTCTTTTATTAAAGAACATTTCCATTCATCCTCCCTATCATTTTTTCACTACATTATTCTCAAGGAACAAATTAATGTCTTCCTGCAAGTGCGCCCTCGGATTTCTGAACCGGTATTAAATTTACTTTGCAACTTATATCATAAAATTTTTTGGAGTCTTAACTACATTTACCCATGGTTTAACCACAGCACGCAGTTGGTCAAAACACAAAACATGGTTAAATGGGAGTCGGAACTTCATTTAACGTTTGACCACTCTGAATGGGTATATGCATGTACGCTTTCCTATGCATCTTCTCTCTCTATGGCCCTTCAAGAATCATACCACAAACTCCTCACAAGGTGGTATTTTACTCCAGCTAGATTATCTAAAATTAACAAAATTCATTCACCTAATTGCTGGAGAAACTGTGGTCGTTATGGTAATCTTCTACACAGTTTCTGGCAATGCCCGAAAATCCATCCCCTCTGGAAGAAAGTTTTGGGTCTTATTAATGCCATCTCTTCTAAACAAATTCTACTAACACCTCAATTGGCCCTTCTCACACTAAATACTGAAAAAATTGACCCACATTTGAGATTATTAATAGCCCACATCCTACTGGTAACCAAAAACAGCATCGCTTTCTACTGGAAAAAATCAGAGTCACCCTCTTTTCAAGACATTGTTGATAAAATCACACTTCATAAATCGTTTGAATATAAACTAGCATTGGTTAATAACCACTGCGATAAATTCTTCAAAAATGGTCCAAATGGATGGAATTGTTTCCCTAATATACGAAATGTACTTGTCTGTTTTCTTTCTTATTAGTTCATTTTATGTTATAAACTTTGTCACTACTGTACTATAGTTACAATTTCATAGTTTCCTCCTTCACTGCCTTTCCTGCTTTTTCCTTTCCCTTTCCTTCTATCTCCCTCTTTCCCTTCCTTATTCCCTATTGTTTCCCTTCCCGTCCTTGAAAATTTGAATAAAATTATTGGAAAAGAAATATTATCTATCTATCTAGAAAACAAAAATTGGAACAGCACGATCAAAATTCAGCGGGTGCAAAAATCCTTCTTAGCAAATCATCCAATACTTGCCCAAGTCCATAGAAACAAAGGAAGGCAGCACTCCAAAAATGAGGTAGATATGTGCATTTATTCAAGCCAACATGGCGACGTTTCGGCTCACAATGAGCCGAGAAAGGCTTGAGAAAGGCTCATTGTGAGCCGAAACATCGCCACGCCATGTTGGCTTGAATAAATGCACATATCTACCTCATTTTTGGAGTGCTGCCTTCCTTTGTTTATATCTATTTATTATCTATTATCTATCTATTATCACAAACCTTTTTTTTGTTTAATAACATATCTTTATTTAGCTTACAAAAATGCATACAAATCCACATGAAAAAATGCATCAAAAAAGCACCTGCGTTTTCTGCCAAGAGGTCCTGTTTTTGTGCAGAAAATTCAGCAGTCAAATCTGCAACGTGTGCACATAACCTCAAATCCCCCGCCAAAGCCGCGCGGCACCGCTCATTGGCTGAGCCGCCCCTGGCGGGGGATTCAAATCCTGTGCGGCACCGCTCATTGGCTCAGCCGGTGGGGCGGAGGATTTGAATCCTGAGCCGCTCATTGGCTGAGCAGTGCCGCGTGGCTTTGGCGGGGGATTTGAATCCCGCCCGCTCATTGACTTAGCAGCCGGCAGCTCAGCCAATGAGCGGTGCTGCGCGGGATTTGAATCCCCCAGCCAAGGCTGGCGACTAATCAGCTGCTAGCGGTATTGGCGCCAGATTTGAATACCGCTAGCAGCTGATGTGATTGGTCGCCCGATTGGTTGCCGATCTATCAGCTGTTAGAAGTATTGCCACTAAGGATACACAGATGTTCATTTCACCGCACTCCCGATGCAATAGCATCAGGCCTATTTCTAGTTATTTACATAAGCGCATATATACAGATATAAGTTGGTAATGGTACATCCTGAGATTGAAGTAGAAGGGTCCTTGCTGGACTGTCCCGAATAATCAGAAACGCTGTCTTGAAGCTTTTAGAGAATGCCGATCTCTCTAACACTGAGTTTCTCTAAGTCCTTAGAAATAAGGCCTCACTTAGCCTAGCAAAAGATGCTGTGTCCTAGGTTGTCCTCACCGAGTCGGCTCATGTCAAGCCAAACAAAGCCTCCCAGAGTCACCAACACATCCAGAGTCGCTTTGCCATATCCAGACCTTTTTCCAACTATGCGCAGCTTCACTCTCTCCTTAAACTCCCCTAGAAACCGTCATCAAAAGCCAAAAACCCCCGCGATGCAACTCCATCCTCTCCGCTGCCCTCTACTGTCCAGATCACACATTACATAACAAATCTCCAACAATACAGTGGACTGCGATTAACATATGCACCCCATCCTGGTAAATGTCCCCCATCCTGGTATATGTCCCCCATCCTGGTATATGCACCCCATCCTGGTATATGTTTTCCCATCCTGGTATATGTCCCACATCCTGGTATGTTTCCCCATCCTGGTATATGTTTCTCCATCCTGATATATGTCCCCCATCCTGGTATATGTTTCCCCATCCTGGTATATGCACCCCAACCAGGTATATGTCCCCCATCCTGGTATATGCACCCTATCCTGGTATATGTTTTCCCATCTTGGTATATGTTCCCCCATCCTGGGTTATGTTCCCCCATCCTGGTATATGTCCCCCATCCTGATATATGTCCCCCATTCTGGTATATGTCCCCCATTCTGGCATATGTCCCCCATCCTGGTATATGTTTCTCCATCCTGGTATATGTCCCCCATCCTGGTATATGTCCCCCATTCTGGCATATGTCCCCCATCCTGGTATATGCACCCCATCCTGGTATGTTTTCCCATCCTGGTATATGTCCCCCATCCTGGTATATGTTTTCCCATCCTGGTATATGTTTCCCCATCCTGATATATGTCCCCCATTCTGGTATATGTCCCCCATCCTGGTATATGTTTCCCATCCTGGTATATGCACCCCAACCTGGTATATGTCCCCCATCCTGGTATATGTACCCCATCCTGGTATATGTTTTCCCATCCTGGTATATGTTCCCCCATCCTGGGTTATGTTCCCACATCCTGGTATAAGTCCCCCATCCTGGTATATGTTTCCCAATCCTGGTATGTGTCCCCCATCCTGGTTATGTTCCCACATCCTGGTATAAGTCCCCCATCCTGGTATATGTTTCCCCATCCTGGTATATGTTCCCATCCTGGTATATGTTCCCCATTCTGGTATATGTTTCCCCATCCTGGTATATGTTCCCCCATCCTGATATATGTCACCCCATCTGGTATATGTCCCATCCTGGTATATGTTTCCCCATCCTGATATATGTCCCCCATTCTGGTATATGTCCCCAATCTGGTATATGTTTCCCCATCCTGGTATATGCACCCATCCTGGTATATGTTCCCCATTCCTGGCATATGTCCCCCATCCTGGTATATGTCACCCCATCCTGGTATGTTTTCCCATCCTGGTATATGTCCCCCATCCTGGTATATGTTTCCCATCCTGGTATATGTTTCCCCATCCTGATATATGTCCCCCATTCTGGTATATGTCCCCCATCCTGGTATATGTTTCCCCATCCTGGTATATGCACCCCAACCTGGTATATGTCCCCCATCCTGGTATATGTACCCCATCCTGGTATATGTTTTCCCATCCTGGTATATGTTCCCCCATCCTGGGTTATGTTCCCACATCCTGGTATAAGTCCCCCATCCTGGTATATGTTTCCCAATCCTGGTATGTGTCCCCCATCCTGATATATGTCCCCCATTCTGGTATATGTCCCCCATTCTGGTATATGTTTACCCATCCTGGTATATGTCCCCCATCCTGGTATATGCACCCCATCCTGGTATATGTTTCCCATCCTGGTATATGTTTCCCCATCCAGATATATGTCCCCCATTCTGGTATATGTCCCCAATCCTGGTATATGTTTCCCCATCCTGGTATATGCACCCCAACCTGGTATATGTCCCCCATCCTGGTATATGCACCCCATCCTGGAATATGTTTTCCCATCCTGGTATATGTTCCCGCATCCTGGGTTATGTTCCCCCATCCTGGTATATGTCCCCCATCCTGGTATATGTTTCCCCATCCTGGTATATGTCCCCAATCCTGATATATGTCCCCCATTCTGGTATATGTTTCCCCATCCTGGTTTATGTCCCCCATCCTGGTATATGTTCCCCATCATGGTATATGTCCCCCATCCTGGTATATGTTTTCCCATCCTGGTATATGTTCCCCCATCCTGGGTTATGTTCCCCCATTCTGTTGTTCAATGCATAGAAAAAAATAAACAATCCTACTCACCTTCCATGTACTCCCACACAATGCGGCGCAGTCCTCGGAAGCCGGCAGCTGACTTCATCATCCAAGTGACGAGAGCGAATCTCCCAGTTGAATAGGACAACATTCAAACTCGAGTGAAGTAAAAAACTCTTATTTTTTTTCTGCCAAATATCATCCTTTATCAAGCACCCCCAGTCACGTGCACGATGACGTCAGCTGCTGGCCTCTGATTGGCTGGCAGCATGCGTTGTGGTGCACAAAACCAGCTAGCTCATTGTGCTGCAATACACTGGTATTGGGGGACTGGTGTCGGTGGGCCCCTCACTCACCACTGGTTTTAGTCCAGTAGTTCATCATAATGCACAATTCCATCTGCTTTGGAGCTGATGTGGCTCTCTGACCTCTTAGGCCCCTGTGCATGTACAGCATATAGGCCCTTTGCAGTCCAGTACCTTGCAGTAATGCACAATTCCGCCTGCTTTGGAGCTGGATGTGGCCTTGTGACCTCTTCTTGCTCCATAGCCAGCGCAGGGGGACGGGGCAGCACTGCAGTAATGTCACCTGTTATGTCCAGGACATATTTGGGCCAGTCTGTAGTGACCTGAGCTTCATGCAGGACATCCTTATGTTTGTGTCCGCAGTGTGAGATCAGTAGCCCAAAGTTTAAAATACCAGTTACTTATACGAATGTGTGAAAGTCGGTCGCCTCCTCAATTTGATGCCATCTCTTATGCCCAGGACACTTCTGAACCAACCTGATGTCACCTTAATTTATTGTGCCAGTGTTTGCTGTGTGATATCAGTGGCCCAAAGTCATTTAACCCTTTTGATAACCTTCTGAGCCCACTTTGATGGCCATTTTTGTGCCACTTGTATATTTTGAGCTGCTGTCCAGCGTAGTCACTTAGGACTCCTCACTGCATTGTATTTTATTATTCTGATTATTTTTGCTCATTATTATATTTCTAGAAAACAAAAAAAGAACATTTTGTGAAAGATAAATGGAACCGACTATTGTCCTGATTAATAAGCAAGGAGCCAACTTCTGCATTGCCTGTCACCTGGGAAGTGACAACCTGCTACTACAAGCAAGCAGGGCTCCTAGTGTCTGCGTGGGAACGTCCCCCACAGCTGGAGACCCTGCTTGGCATGCAGCCTCTGTACCATCACCTACAGCTGATCCCAGGATCTGCTTCTGGGGTGGATCCAGCTGATGTCACACAGAGGAGGGCTGAGGCAGCAGGAGCCTCTCCTGGAGGACACCTCTGTCACTCGTGGGCTGATCAATGCCTCTATGTCCACAGCCCGTGTGAGAGGTGGAGCTCTTCCCTCGCACTGACAGGAGGATTGGGGGAGGACGAGGAGGCGGCGGCGGCGGCGGCGGCTGGGAGTGGGACAGTGCAGGACTAGCGCTGCTTCCTGGATCACACAGCACCACCACCTGCTTTCCTTTGTCAGGAGATCCCGGGACCCTGCAGACGGCCGAGGCTCTGGGACCTGGCTGTGGGGTCTCTCCGGAGTGGAGGGAAGGGCTGGTCCCGAGTGGAAAGTGAGCCGCACTGGAGGAGGATCTGGATGGTGCAGGTAATCACTGCAGTGTGTGCATTGTCCTCTGTGGAGCTGTCAGCTCCGGCACTGGGCGCTCCCCGCCAGCACTGAGCCAAGTTGGAGGAGGCAGAGTGTGGCCATGGGTGAAGAGCTGCGGGTGCTGGCCCATGCCGGAGTGGTGGGAGGACATGTCATGGGTGACAACTTTCATGGAAAGCTCCCAGACCTCTCATGCATGTGACATGCCACCCTGCGTGGGCAGAAATGTGCAGGCCTGGCACCTCACCTTGCCCTGGGTATGCTCTCCTGGCTGGCACTTCAGGCATGTCCCTGTCCTGTGGGCAGTGCCGGGCAGACTTGGCTACATGACCGCCATTCCTGAGAATGGACTTAGCCCTGTGACACCAGCCGTGGGCGGGAGGAGGCTGGTAACACTGAGCTTGGCTTTCCTCTACACTAGTTGTTCAATGTTGCAACTAACATCAATATTTACCCTGAGCCTGAGGAGTTTCTTGTGCTGGGAGGGGGAGGGGAGCTGGTCTTCTCCCATACAGGAATGTGCTGTCTGCTCCCCCGAGCCTCATGGGTATAGGTAGGCTGTGGACCCCAGTATAATAAGGGGGTCCATACAGAATGTGCTGTCTGCTCCCCCGAGCCTCATGGGTAAGGTAGGCTGTGGACCCAGCAATGTAAGGGGTCCTACAGGAATGTGCTGCCTGCTCCCCCGAGCCTCATGGGTATAGGTAGGCTGGAGACCCCAGCATATGTAAGGGGGCCCATACAGGAATGTGTTGGCTGTGCTCCCCGAGCCTCATGGGTATAGGTAGCTGGGGACCCCAGCTAATGTAAGGGGGTCCATACAGGAATGTGCTGCTGCTCCCCCGAGCCTCATGGATATAGGTAGGCTGGGGACCCCAGCATATCTAAAGGGGTCCATACAGGAATGTGCTGTCTGCTCCCCCGAGCCTCATGGGTATAGGTAGGCTGGAGACCCCAGCATATGTAAGGGGGCCCATACAGGAATGTGTTGGCTGTGCTCCCCCGAGCCTCATGGGTATAGGTAGGCTGGGGACCCCAGCTAATGTAAGGGGGTCCATACAGGAATGTGCTGCCTGCTCCCCCGAGCCTCATGGATATAGGTAGGCTGGGGACCCCAGCATATCTAAAGGGGTCCATACAGGAATGTGCTGTCTGCTCCCCCGAGCCTCATGGGTATAGGTAGGCTGGAGACCCCAGCATATGTAAGGGGGCCCATACAGGAATGTGTTGGCTGTGCTCCCCCGAGCCTCATGGGTATAGGTAGGCTGGGGACCCCAGCTAATGTAAGGGGGTCCATACAGGAATGTGCTGCCTGCTCCCCCGAGCCTCATGGATATAGGTAGGCTGGGGACCCCAGCATATGTAAGGGGGCCCATACAGGAATGTGTTGGCTGTGCTCCCCCGAGCCTCATGGGTATAGGTAGGCTGGGGACCCCAGCTAATGTAAGGGGGTCCATACAGGAATGTGCTGCCTGCTCCCCCGAGCCTCATGGATATACAGTCATGGCCAAAAGTTTTGAGAATGACACAAATATTAATTTTTACAAAGTCTACTGCTTCACTTTTTCTAATGGCAATTTGAATATACTCCAGAATGTTATAAAGAGTGATCAGCTTAACAGCAATTACTTGCAAAGTCAATATTTGGCTAGAAAATGAACTTTATCCCCCAAAACACATTTCAACATCATTGCAGCCCTGCCTTAAAAGGACCAGCTAACCTCTTTTCAGTGATTGCTCCATTAACACAGGTGTGGGTGTTGATGAGGACATGGCTGGAGATCAATCTGTCATGATTAAGTAAGAATGACACCACTGGACACTTTAAAAGGAGGCTGGTGCTTGGCATCATTGTTTCTCTTCTGTTAACCATGGTTATCTCTAAAGAAACACGTGCAGTCATCATTGCAATGCACAAAAATGGCCTAACAGGGAAGAGTATCGCAGCTAGAAAGATTGCACCTCAGTCAACAATCTATAGCATCATCAAGAACTTCAAGGAGAGAGGTTCCATTGTTGCCAAAAAAGGCTTCAGGGCGCCCAAGACAGACCAGCAAGGCCCAGGACCGTCTCTTAAAAGTGTTTCAGCTGCGGGATCGGGCTACCAGCAGTGCAGAGCTTGCTCAGGAATGGAAGCAGGCAGGTGTGAGTGCATCTGCACGCACTGTGAGGCGGAGACTCTTGGAGCAAGGCTTGGTCTCAAGGAGGGCAGCAAAGAAGCCACTTCTCTCCAAAAAAAACATCATGGATAGACTGATATTCTGCAAAAGGTACAGGCAGTGGACTGCTGAGGACTGGGGTAAAGTTATTTTCTCTGATGAATCCCCTTTTCGATTGTTTGGGACATCAGGAAAATGCCTCATTTGGAGAAGACAAGGTGAGCGCTACCACCAGTCTTGTCTCATGCCAACTGTTAAGCATCCTGAAACCATTCATGTGTGGGGTTGCTTCTCAGCCAAGGGAATCGGCTCTCTCACAGTCTTGCCTAAAAACACAGCCATGAATAAAGAATGGTACCAGAATGTCCTCCAAGAGCAACTTCTCCCAACCCTCCAAGAGCAGTTTGGCGATCAACAATGCCTTTTCCAGCATGATGGAGCACCTTGCCATAAAGCAAAGGTGATAACTAAATGGCTCCGGGAACAAAACATAGAGATTTTGGGTCCATGGCCTGGAAACTCCCCAGATCTTAATCCCATTGAGAACTTGTGGTCAATCATCAAGAGACGGGTGGACTAACAAAAACCTAAAAATTCTGACAAAATGAAAGAATTGATTGTGCAAGAATGGACTGCTATCAGTCAGGATTTGGTCCAGAAGTTGATTGAGAGCATGCCAGGGAGAATTGCAGAGGTCCTGAAGAAGAAGGGTCAACACTGCAAATATTGACTTGCTGCATTAACTCATTCTAACTGTCAATATAAGCTTTTGTTACTCATATGTTTGCAATTATTATATTTCTGTCTGTGATAAAAACATCTGTCAAACACATATAAAAACCAGAGGGCAGCAGATCATGTGAAAATATAATATTTGTGTCATTCTCAAAACTTTTGGCCATGACTGTAGGTAGGCTGGTGACCCCAGCATAAGTAAGGGGGGTCATCAAAACCCTCGCTTGGCTGTAGTGTGCAGTATATGTTCAGTAAAGTGTTCTATCTAGAGTTGTGTGAAATGCCCTAATCTAAGGGGTTAATGTGGTTAAAAATATCTGCGTGTTTGAATAGTGTTTTTTATTTTGTTTCATCCACAGTAAGAATAGCTGCCATCTACTAATGCGTGTAATTCTGGAAATAGCAATATCTTAGACAGTTCCTTCTAAGCATTGCGTGTAGCCTATACCAAAAATTGTGCTGTGGGTATTAAGTACTTGACAGTTCTGCTAGAAGTCTGTAAGTCTGCAAAGCTCCTGGTGTGTGGACCCCAATGCTTGGGATGAGTTTGGGTCCTAAACGCCTCATTCATATGTCTGTAGTTCACCGTCCGAGTATGGATCATGGACGGGTCTGGCTGCAGGGCTCATGAGCCTAATCTTATTATATGACACACTGATGTCTGCCCTAAGAACCGCAGCGCTTTGGACGGAGCGGAAAGTCCGCTCTGCCCAAAGCCCCGCCCCCTTGTGAACGCGCGGTTAATCCTGGATGTGCTCATTGAACACATCCGAAATCATCGCAGCGCTACATAGGCCTGTGTTATTTTCCTTGTGGCGACGGAGCGTCGCCGCAAGGGAAAAGGGCATGCTGCGATCTAAAAAGACTCGCAGCATGTCCGTTAACGCAGGTCTGCCACCTGCGTGTTTTTACGCATAGTGGAGACGGGATTTTTTTAAATTCCCTTCACTATGCTGTAACATCTGGACGCTGCGTGTTTGACGCTGCGCCAGAGCACAGCGTCAAACACGCAGCATTTACTGAAGGAATCCTGACCGTGGAAACACACCCTTAAGAAAAAAATTGTATAATTAAAAATGTAATCTCATCCTGCAAAGAATGTAACTCATCAAATTAAAAATTTTTCTATGTGCGGCCCATTTACCCAACCGAGTTTGAGACCTCTGCTCTAAAGCCTTAGGGTGTGTTTCCACAGTCAGGATTCCTTCAGTAAATGCTGCGTGTTTTACGCTGTGTACTGGCTCAGCGTCAAACACGCAGCGTCCAGATGTTACAGCATAGTTGAGGGGATTTAATAAAATCTCGTCTCCACTATGCGTAAAAACACGCAGGCGGCAGACCTGCGTTAGCGGACATGCTGCGCGTCTTTTTAGATCGCAACATGTCCTTTTCCCTTGCGGCGACGCTCCGTTGCCGCAAGGGAAATAACACAGGCCTATGTAGCGCTGCGGTGATTCCGGATGTGTTCAATGAGCACATCCGGATTCACCGCTCGTTCACAAGGGGGCGGGGCTTTGGGCGGAGCGGACTTTCCGCTCCGGCCAAAGCGCTGTGGTTCCGGACCGTGGAACCACAGCCTAATAAACTATGTTCCAAAGTATTATGCAAATTGGTTTTAAGTGTCATAGCGTTTTTTTCTTTTTTTTTTGTAAATGAAACCCATTGATGGTATTGTGTCTCAGGGTTCTTTGGATCACTGAAATCAATCTCAGATACCTGTGATAATTAGTTTGCCATGTCAGCCCAATAAAAGAAAAACTGGATGTTCCATACTATTAAGCAGGCCAGAGTTTTCAAGTAAAATGGGAAAGAAAAAGGATCTCTCTGCTGCTGAAAAGCATCAAATAGTGCAATGCCTTGGTCAAGGGATGAAAACATTACATATTTCCCGAAAACTTAAGCATGATCATCGTACTGTTAAGAGATTTGTGGCTGATTCTGAGCACAGACGTGTTCGTGCTGATAAAGGCAGAATGAGGAAGGTTTCTGCCAGGCAAGTTCATCGCATTAAGAGAGCAGCTGCTAAAAAGCCATTACAAACCAGCAAACAGATATTTGAAGCTGCTGGTGCCTCTGGAGTCCCTCGAACCACAAGGTGTGGGATCCTTCAAAGGCTTGCTGTGGTGCATAAACCTACTATTCAGCCACCCCTAAACAGTGCTCACAAGCAGAAACGGTTGCAGTGGGCCCAGACATACATGAAGACTAATTTTCAAACAGTCTTGTTTACTGATGAGTGTTGAGCAACCCTGGATGGTCCAGATGGATGGAGTAGTGGATGGTTGGTGGATGGCCACCATGTCCCAACAAGACTGCAACGTAATCAAGGAGGTGGAGGAGTCATGTTTTGGGCCGGAATCATAGGGAAACAGCTGGTAGGCCCTTTAAGGTTCCTGAAGGTGTGAAAATGACCTCTGCAAAGTATGTAGAGTTTCTGACTGACAACTTTCTTCCATGGTATAAAAAGCAGAAACGTGCCTTCAGGAGCAAAGTCATCTTCATGCATGACAATGCACCATCTCATGCTGCAAAGAATACCTCTTAGTCATTGGCTGCTATATGCATAAAAGGAGATAAACTCATGGTGTGGCCACCATCTCCCCCTGACCTCAACCCTATAGAGAACCTTTGGAGTATCATGAAGCAAAAGATCTATGAGGGTGGGAGGCAGTTCACATCAAAACAGCAGCTCTGGGAGGCTATTCTGACTTCATGCAAATCGATGTGAATACTTCTCCGTCCAATTATGACAAGAGCATTCTTAAAGTGATACCTTTATTGGCTAACCAGAAAATTATATGTTCGCAAGCTTTCAGAGCGCAGAGGCTCCTTCTTCAGGCAAGATTACATTTGGAATAATAAGAAAGACACATTAGATGCTTACTATAGTAGGAAATTTGTTCAAGACCTGGGAGGTGTGATGCCTTCAAAAGATAAGCAAAGGAAATCAAATTAGCATTTTCTTACAAATGGAGAGCTATTAAACATCCTGACAGGGAGAGAAAAATATGGGAATTCAAACTTATTAGGATGTTCAATACTTTGACACTAGGACTCAACTTAACACCCGGTTTTATGGTCCACTACATAGACACAGTTCACACCTTCACCAGAAGGACTCCAGATAGCTAAGAACACATTCCCACTAGCTCTCCATTTGTAAGAAAATGCTAATTCGATTTCCTTTGCTTATCTTTTGAAGGCATCACACCTCCCAGGTCTTGAACAAATTTCCTACTATAGTAAGCATCTAATGTGTCTTTCTTATTATTCCAAATGTAATCTGCCTGAAGAAGGAGCCTCTGCGCTCTGAAAGCTTGCGAACATATAATTTTCTGGTTAGCCAATAAAGGTATCACTTTAAGAATGCTCTTGTCATAATTGGACGGAGAAGTATTCACATCGATTTTTCTGGCTAACAGGTACCACAATATAATTTATTATTGGACTTCATGCAAAGAATACAAGCAGAAACTCTCTAAAAACTCACAAGTTCAATGGATTCAAGAATTGTGAAGGTGATATCAAAGAAGGGTTCCTATGTTTACATGTAACTTGGCCTGTTAGGATGTTTTGGAGTTAAGTAGCTTTTTTGTTCAGTGAATGTGACCTCCTAATGCTGCAAATTCCACAAATGAGCATTTTCAGTTCTTTAAAACAGATCAAATGTTCAGAAATTCTACTGTGCCTAATAATTTGGAACAGTGCATTTTGATTTTTTTTCCATTTTGGAGATTATACTGTTATCATTGGGAGGTTTCTTCAATAAAATTCGATGTATAGTCTAACAGGTGATGACTTTTATTAGACTGACTGTCATTTGCACCGACCACTTAGGCCTCTTTCACACTTCAGTCGTGTGACGTCCGCCCAAGTGTGAAAATGGCGGATCCGTCAAAAAAGTGTAAAAACGGATGTAAAACGGATCAGTTTTCTGACGGATCCGCCAAGAAGTTTTCACCCGGAAATGATGAAATTTTCGTTCCGGAAATGTAAGTCTGGACCGAGGAGAGAGAGAGAGACCCCGGACAGTTTTGGCAGCATTTTCAATGATTTTCTATGGAGGCGACGGATCCGCGGGCGGATTCCGTCAAAAACGGATGCCAGCGGATCCGCCGCCCATAGTCGGCCATTATACAAAATGCCGGATGTGGCGGATCCGCCGTAGTCCGCCATTTTGGCAGACCAAAAAAACGTTGCATTGGACGTTTTTCTGAAATGACGGACGCCAATTTTTTGGCGGATCCGTCAAAAAACGGACCTAACGGACGACCATCCATCAAAATCCGTCATTAATGCAAGTCAATGGGAAAAAAAAACGGATCTGCCAAAAAAAAAATGGCGGATCCGTTTTTTTTCACATTTTGACGGATTTGGACTGACGTCACACGACTGAAGTGTGAAAGAGGCCTTAGGAAATTCAGAGAAAAATATCATTTGCATAATAATTTGGAACATAGTGTAGATTTTGATCCTTTTTTTTTTGCTTGTTTATTTTTAAATGGCATTTATCATATGGTTATGGTACAGTTTTAGAGCTTGGGTCCTTACGGATGTGACTATAACAAACATTCACTTTTTTGTTTACTGTAGTTTGTGTACAAAACAGCATTTTTAGTGCCAAGTTTTTTTTTCTGTGCAAATTGCCTCTTCAAAGAAAGAGGACTTGTACTCTATAGCGCCACCTATTGGAAGTAGCGATCCTACAGTTTTTTTTTCATATTTTATTTTGAATTATTTTTCCAGATTCTGCCCATCATCTTTAGTTTCCCCCATATTGCAGTAATGTTCCCCCAGCCTGGTCCCCATATTGCAGTAATGGGCCCCCGGCCTGGTCCTCATATTGCAGTAATGGTCCCCCGGCCTGGTACCCATATTGAAGTAATGGTCCTCCGGCCTTGTCCCCATATTGCAGTAATGGTCCTCCGGTCTGGTCCCCATATTGCAGTAATGGTCCCCCGGCCTGGTCCTCATATTGCAGTAATGGTCCTCCGGCCTTGTCCCCATATTGCAGTAATGGTCCTCTGGCCTGGTCCCCATATTGCAGTAATGGTCCTCCGGCCTGGTCCCCATATTGCCGTAATGGTCCTCCGGCCTGGTCCCCATATTGTAGTAATGTTCCCCCTGCCTGGTCCCCATATTGCAGTAATGATCCTCCGGCCTGGTTCCCATATTGCAGTAATGGTCCTCTGGCCTGGTTCCCATATTGCAGTAATGGTCCTCCGGCCTGGTTCCCATATTGCAGTAATGGTCCTCCGGCCTGGTTCCCATATTGCAGTAATGGTCCTCCGGCCTGGTCCCCATATTACAGTAATGGTGACCCGGCCTGGTCCCCATATTGCAGTAATGGGCCCCCTAACCTGGTCCCCATATTGCAGTAATGGGCCCCCGGCCTGGACCCCATATTGCAGTAATGGGCCCCCGGCCTGGTCCCCCATATTGCAGTAATGGGCCCCCGGCCTGGTCCCCCATATTGCAGTAATGGGACCCCGGCCTGGTCCTCATATTGTAATTGGGCCCCCGGCCTGGTCCTCATATTGCAGTAATGGGCCCCCGGCCTGGTCCCCATATTGTAATTGGGCCCCCGGCTTGGTCCTCATATTGCAGTAATGGGCCCGCGGCCTGTTCCCCATATTGCAGTAATGGGCCCCCGGCCTGTTCCCCATATTGCAGTAATGGGCCCCCTAACCTGGTCCCCATATTGCAGTAGCTGTCCCCTTTGTGCCGCTGTTGATATACACATTAAAAAAAAATCCTTTCTCACCTGTCCTCCTCTCCCTCGGCGAACAGCATCCTCTTCTCCACAGCTGGGACAGCCAATGGTCAGCGTCAGCTGTCGGCCTCTGATTGGCTGTTGACTCTTATTGGTATTGTGGCGCAGAGACGCACAGGCCACAACATTGCGGGAGGTCACATGCCTGCGGGCTGCATGAAGCAGCCCGAGGGGCAACATGCGGGCCGTGTGTTTGACACTTCTGCTTTAGAGCCTGTTTGGTTACAATGCCATAAATATCTGCGATGGGACTATCCCAATTATTCAGGAATTTGGTACTCATTCTCAATGAGTATTTGCCTAAATGATCAGGTCCTGTATCATTAGGAGAGCTCTGCTACACTGAAACAAGTCATAGAATTTAATAAGCAGCACATTATCAAGTCAAGTATTCAACATCTGAATTATTCACTGACTGCGAGTTGAGATTTTGAAGTATTTGAGGAAATGGTGCTGATGGCAAAGTGTGGTTGGCCACAGTCTAAGGCAGGGTCCCCCAACTCCAGTCCTCAAGGCCCACCAACAGGTCATGTTTTCAGGATTTCCTTAGAATTGCTCAGGTGATAATTGCATCACCTGAGCAATACAAAAGAAATCCTGAAAACATGACCTGTTGGTGGGCCTTGAGGACTGGAGTTGGGGAACCCTGGTCTAAGGGCCCCGTCTCACGTAGCGACACACCAGCGATCCCGACAACGATCAGGATCGCTGGTGTGTCGCTACATGATCGCTGCTGAGCTGCCAAACAGGCAGCTCAGGCAGCGATCAGGACATCGACACTGCGGGTAATGTCGCCTAGATACCCGCAGTGTACGTTGGATACCAGCCCGCTGATGCAGGGAGCTGGTAACCAAGGTACACGTCGGGTTTCCAGGCGCTGCGCAGTGCCTGGAAACCCGACGTGTACCTTGGTTACCATCTCCCCTGCAGCAGCGCGCTGGTATCCAAGGTACACGTCGGGTTTCCAGGCACAGCCCAGCGCCTGGAAACCCGATGTGTACCTTGGTTACCAGTAGATCGCTGGTCTCCTGCCTGTCACACGCAGCGATGCGTGCTGGCCAGCGGGAGACCAGCGATCAAAAAAAAGTCCTGGCATTTCTGACATGACCAGTGATTCACAGCAGGGGCCTGATCGCTGGTACGTGTCAGACATAGCGAGATCGCTGCTGAGATCGCTGTTTAGCAGCGATCTCGCTAGCGATCTCGCTATGTGAGACGGGGCCCTAAGAGGTGCAACCTTTGCCCAAACTCCCCCTGCTTTTAAATGACTAGTGCTTACATGCGACGCTTCTACTTGGTTCAGTGAGTGCCTGCCAGGTCTGCGAATGCAGAGTGCAGCAGTCAAGATGAGTTTGTCATTGGATACTGCAGTCTGCATAGGCAGCGACCGGAATGTCAGAGCTTAGTAATGAAATGAACATTGTCTTACTGGTTGCTGCCTATGCAGATCGCTGCTGCCTATGACAAACTCATATCAACAGCTGCGCTCTGCATAAACAGCTGCTGAGATGAAAGAAGCTGAGTTAGTAATAAATGGAGACACTATTGAAACGTGCACTGCTTCCACATGTTTCTTTCTTCTAACCTGAACTAGTCTTAATTCTGGGTTAGTTAGGATGTGGTTTTGGGTTAGGATAACGGATTGGGCTTTTTTTTTATAGAGGGGCAAAGTAATACAATTATTACATGAAAAATGTAATAAAAGAAAAAAGGAACTTTTTATTTTTTACAGTTTATGTCTAATTTCTGACAGAAAGTAGTAGGCCAAAGCCCAAACTATTACATCAGTATCACACATGCTTAGGGGATAAGGGTTCATTGCTTGTTCGCGGTCGGTTGACAGGTCACACAAAATACTTGCCTTGACATGAGTGTCGGCAGCCCATGCTGCGTCACTAAACGCTACACAAACAATGTTAGATGGTTGAATTATTATCAATAGACAGTGCTTAAAGAGACATGACGTGAGGCAGTTTTACCAATCAGGAGGCATGGGATATTGCGGTAGGCCATGCTTTATCAGCGCTTTTAAACATTCGAAATAGCCTTATCAATAAGCTAATGCTCTTTGAACTAAAAGCCATAGGGAGCTTTTCCTGGTGACTAAATATAAAATTAGCCCTAGTACTGGTAAAGGGAACCAGTCACGTTCATAAACACTGTTCTCTTTTAGACATGGTGTTACTCTGCAGGTTAATAGCGTTCCAATTTTGTCACACATTGTAAAGTCTCATTCAGACGTCTCAGCACGGACTGCTCATGCACCGATTGGCTGCAGGTCACCCTAGTGTGATAGTTTCATATATTTCTATGAGGCTCTCACGCTTGGTCTGGAGAGCCGCGGCCAGTTCGTGCATTGTGATCCATGCAGATTGGTCCGAGATCGGATGTCTGAATGAGCCTTTATTGAAAGCACGGTTACTGGGAGGAAATGACCTATATTCCTCCCAGGAGCCGCCGGCTTTCAGTGATAGAGACTCAGCTTCAATCACCATTCTGAACACAGTGAGCTGCGGCTGTAAGCATCCCCGGCACTTTGATTGACAGCTCGCTCTGCTGTCATTCCTGATAGCCAGGCTTTCAGTAAATGGTTGGACAACTTATTAATGCTATTGACATGACTATTAACCCTATATCTGCAGGTTAACAGTGTTCGGGAACATGAAAGGTTCCCTTTAACAGTATTATACTGATTTTATTCATGGTCACCAGGGAAAGCTCCGTTTAGCGTTCTAGCTCTATTAGCTAATTGATAAGTCTATTTTGAATGTTGAAGTTTTTCTTAGATTTTATTCAATACATAATTGACTCGTGAACAAAGCCTTGAATAGAAGGCAATAAAGACATACCAGGTTTATTTCAATATGTGCTAACTAGTGGATATGCTGGCTGAAATCTGATGCTAAAACCCTAGTTTTTTATGTGGAGTCTGCTTAAATAAGTAGGAGACATATTTTTAATGCACAGCTGAAAATCTGCTTCAAAAGTTTTTAGTTGCATGTGAATGGTGTTTTAGAAACCCATTTAAATTAATTGAATACAGATTGTCAGATTCAGTGCCAAAATCCTTTTAGGTATGTCATGTGTAAACGAAGAATAAGGCACTTTACGACTTTTTCTGACAGGGATTTCCACAACATAAAGAACCCAGTGGGGATAAAAAAAGCTACAACATGCTCTGAATTCTGCACTGACGTCTTATGTGAATGCCCCCTGTACATGTATTGCACAATCCCATCCTACTTACTTTCATGGTACATTACATTATACATTATAGTCATTCTGGCCTTCTGGTGCCAATTGCATCAGTTATGGAACTGACACATCATTCACATGAATCCTGTTTTTTTTGTTCCTATAAAACAGGTGTGAATAGAGCCTAAGGCTTGTTTTATACATTAGCATATTTGTATTTGTAAATGTTTGCTATATGGATCCACGGTTGCATCAGTTTGTCATCAGTATATCATCAATAGTACAGATGAACAAACTTCTGCGCAGGAAAAAAATTATATTAAACGGCCATTTCAATAAACAGATGCTATGTCGATGAAATACTGATGCATAAGATAAATATTACATAAGGATGCATCTGTATTTATATCCCCTCTCTGTAGACTTAAGTGGGTTTTCCCATCCCCAATGGATGAATTTAGTCCTGGCTTCTTTTTTAAAACCTGCTGTAATTTAAGCAACTTCCTTACGAAGAAGCGAAACATGCGTCGAGGTAATTGTACAGTTTGTCCCATTACTGCCTTGCCATGTCCACAGGAATTATAGGTATTTACTTCTAAGTGTTAGGGATCGATGTGTTCTACACAGGCATTGTGCAACAGACGATGTAACAGCTTTATCCTTCTATTACATAAATATCCTGTCTGGTGGGTTCTGTTATGGGCATCTGTTAATATGAGCAGATATTTACTGATAGGCCTCAGGTATTGTTTTTAGGCCCTTTTTTGTATTGTCTTAATGGGTTAGTCCATGTGCTATTGACTTACTTTATTTTCTGTATATTATCATATATTGATCACATAAAATTACATTTATGGAAACTTGTCGGTTTATATATTCATGTAAGTCAATTAACTCCTTATTGAAGACATATAAAAATTCACTCGATTGAAGGCATCCTATGGCCGAATTTAGACATTCCTGAAACGTGCTCTGTGTACAGACAGTAGTGTACGGACTGGCAGCAGGTCTTCCGACCCAAAGTTAAAAGCCTCATAGGCATTTGGATTGGTTTGCGCATATACTGTTTCATTGATGTCTCAATTCGACCTTAGGTTGAATTTTCACATGGAGGATTAACAGACATCTAGTTGAATCCATCTCACTTCTAATTAAGGGGGGTTTACTGGTTTCACAAGTAAATATGTTAAAGGCTTAAGACCCCGTCACACTAAGCGAGATCGCTAGCGAGATCGCTGAAGCGTCACCGATTTTGTGATGCAACAGTGACCTAGCCAGCGATCTCGCTTAGTGTGACACGCAGCGACGACCAGCCCCCCTGCTGTGTATCGCTGATCGTCGTTGAATGTCCTGGACCATTTTTTCATCGTTTGTCTCCTGCTGGCCAGCACGCATCGCTGCGTGTGACAACGGGAGACCAACGATCAGCGAGCTGGTATCCAATGTACACATCGGGTACCTAAGGGCTGCGCGGCGCCTAGTTACCCGATATGTACCCTGGATACCGGCTCCCAGCTTCTGCTGTAGAGCGCTGGGAGCCGGTATCCAGTGTACATATTGGGTAACTAGGCGCCGCGCAGCCCTTAGTTACCCACTGTGAACATTGGATACCAGCTCTCAGCGCTCTACAGCAGAAGATGGGAGCCGGTATCCAGGATACATATCGGGTAACTAGGTGCCGCGCAGCCTTTAGTTACCCGATGTGTACATTGGATACCAGCGTGCTCGCTGGTCCTGATCGCTGGTGAGTCTGCCCATGTGACAGCTCAACAGTGATCAGCTAACGATGTCCCAGCGATCCCATCCACATCGGATCGTTGGTGGGATCGCTGGGACATTGAAGAGTGTGACGGGACCCTTAGTCTTCCAAAGCTGAAGAAGATAGGGGTGCAGGATTTTTTTTCCTATGCATGTAAATAATGTAGTGGAAACCCCTATCATTTCCATTTGAGACACATTAAGAGCGCATTTGATTTGAATTGTGGTGTTGAGTTCACACCACATGTCATATCTTCGCTGTGTGAGCTTAGCCCTAAAGACATGGTCCAGTACCTAAAACGTAATTTAGCTTTATTATACCATACCCTACACTTCTCCGTAGCTACCTAATCCCTAAATGTGTCTTTATTTTTGCTTCACTTTCTGTATCATTTTGTTTGATAAACAGGATACCACAGGAGACTAGGCTGCACTCGCTTCCCTGCAGCGTCTTTTGCCCCACTTGGAACGCGACATCATCTGGGAGCAGCGGTGCAGTTACTACAGTTACTTGCATCGCCACCCTCTGAAGATGTTCTGGATCCATGGTGATAGACGCTGCGAGAGTTTAGTGCAGCTGTAAAGGTCGGCCAGGGCTGTAGTCATGACCGAGGATACTGCAGCACTTGAACCCTGGCCTCCCCTAACAGACACGCTCCATACGCTGTGGAGCATACTTGCCTCTTCATACCGGGGACTGTAAGGCTCCTTCGGTGAATGAGCAGACGCACAGTCACTGTAGAACTTGCAATGTAACACTTAAATATTCTAACTTCTCAGAACATCCAAATCCAGTACAGCGTTAATAACAACCTTCAAATCACATATCAACTCTTCCTTTCTTTCCCTGCTTGACTTGCCACATGGTTCTACAACGGGTTGTACCACTCTGTACGCATCACCGGTATGTTCCATGTGCAGACTGGCTTTTTTCGGGAGTTCCTTCCACTCTTTACATGAAGAGTTGTACTAGTGAGCTCAATGCCCCCATGTAGTGGCCCCTAATACCCACTTCACTTTCCCCATGCTTACATATTGAGGTAGAATGAACATATGTACACTTTGTGCAAGTAACAGCAACATTAAGTAAAAACACATAATAATGTATGACAGGGTTCGACAAACCGGGGAATTAAGCTCCTGCGCCGTCTGCAGGGCCGGCGTCAGCACCTGGCACACCCGGGCAAGTGCTGGGGCCCTGAGCAGGCGGGGGGCCCACTCGCCGTCGGGCACCCCGGCGCCCGTTAGCGGTGTCAGCGCCGCCACTGGGCCCCCCCCCCGCTTGCTCAGGGCCCCGGCGCAATACTTACCTCTCCCCGTGCCTCCGCTGCCGCAGCTCCGGGCTCCAGGGGGCGCCTGCGCTTCCTCTCTCACAGCAGCGCCGCTGAATGACGTCATCATTCAGCGGCCGGCTGTGGCAGAGAGCGCGCGGACGCCGGACAGGTGAGGCGTGTGTGTGTGCCTGCCTGCGTGTGTGCCTGCCTGCGTGTGTGGTGCCTGCGTGTGTGTGTGCCTGCGTGTGTGTGTGCCTGCGTGTGTGTGTGCCTGCGTGTGTGTGTGTGCCTGCGTGTGTGTGTGTGTGCCTGCGTGTGTGTGTGCCTGCGTGTGGTGTGTGTGCCTGCGTGTGTTGTTGTGCCTGCGTGTGTGTGTGTGTGCCTGCGTGTGTGTGTGCCTGCGTGTGTCTGTGTGTGCCTGCGTGTGTGTGTGCCTGCGTGTGTGTGTACCTGCGTGTGTGTGTGCGCCTGCATGTGTGTGCGCCTGCGTGTGTGTGTGTGCCTGCGTGTGTGTATGTGAGAGAGTGCTGCCTGCGGTGCTGTATGTGTGATGGTGGTGGGGGGAGGCAGTGATGGTGGTGAGGAGGCAATGATGATGATGATGGAGAGGCAATGATAATGGGAAGGCAATGATGATGATGATGTTAATGGGGAGGCAATGATAATGATGATGATGGGGAGGAAATGATAATGGGAAGGCAATGATGATGATGATGATATTAATGGGGAGGCAATGATGATGATAGGGAGACAATAATAATGATGATATTAATGGGGAGGCTATGATAATGATGATGATGGGGAGGCAATGATAATGGGAAGGCAATGATGATGATATTAATGGGGAGGCAATGATAATGATGATAGGCAGGCAATGATGATGATAATGGGGAGTCTTTCCACAGCGCCCTTTCCTGAGCCGTAACAGTGCAGAATGCAGCACAGTGTAGAGGAGAGCTCCATATTTTGTATGGAGCATTATATGTGGTCCAGTATTCTGTATGGAGCATTATATTGGGTCCAGTATTCTGTATGGAGCATTATATGGGGGATGGCGGGGTGACATCCTGCATGGGGTATTATATGGGTGATGAGGGGGAGACTATGTGGTGCCCATAATATTGTATGGAGGACTGTACTGTCCGGTCTGTACTGTGCGCTGTGAGGATTTGGCGGTTTTTGAGCTATTGTACAATTTACAATAGGTATCAGTTATGTAATGGAAGAAGAGAAGTGTTTGGCGTTGTGCTGTACCCATATTTCTCTGCAGTATCTGTGCATCATGAATCGTGGTCTGTGTTAAGGGGGCCCACTGAGACTAATATATCAAAATATAATATTTATTATCTTTAGAAGTTAAATGTTTATAACGTTTGTAATGTTTTTTTGTTAAATTAAAAACCAAGTTTGTTAAAAAAAATTCTGGCTCCTAAATTTTTTGGCTGGCTCCTAGGTTCTGAACAACTTTGTCGACCCCTGATGTATGACATACTGTAAATACATATACATGACAGGAGGATTTAAAAGGGGTTAAAACCTTCAACCCCTAACACAGTACTTGTAGCTTTGGTTCTATTCTCCGCTGCTGTATCTTCTAACTGTGAAACAAGACATCATCCAGGGGTGGAGTTAAAAATTAGTGAGTGACATCAGCACCGCCCCTCAGCTTTTAGCACTTTCCTCAAACGAATCATCATCGAGGGTGATGCTGGTGTTAAGGTACTGCCACACTAAACAATCCCGCTAGCGATCACGATAACGACGCATACTAATGCGATCGCTAGCGGGATTGTTTCTATATCGCTAAGTGCGGCCACATTTAGCGATATAGTTAACGACGCTATCGCCGTTAGCGATCTTCTTAACGACTTTAGCGGTGATCTGATTATCTAGGATGCGAGAATCGGAGCGCACTGAGGAGCAAATGGAGAGCAAAGTTTCCTCATGTTCTCCATTGGATAGCATTCGTCCAATTAATATGCTCGTGTGACCATGGTCTTAATGTTAGTCTATGAGAGCATTGTTCTGAGACTCGTAGACTTCTCGTAAGAAGTGACTTCCTGTCTGCCCAGCAAGCACTGGAGGGATCCGGCTGGTCACAATTACAGTCACGTGGTCCAGACGAGGGATCGGATTGGTGCTGGAAACGTCAGAAGACGGCGACCGGTAAATGTTTTACTGCACACAGGCAACATATATCACTGATGCCTATCCGGTGCTGGAAAAAACCCAGAAACAGAGGGCTAGCTGTAAAGCTGGATGCTAGGAACTCCTGGAGGACTGAAATGTCTATTTACATGTTAAGTGACCCCAGAGTGACACATAGAAGGAAAATAAAATCAGTGCAATGTTGGCAGGAAGAAAAGATTTGGTTTAACTCTACGCGAGTGCAATAATTAAATAGGAAGGTTTTAGCAAGAATATGTTGATCCTTTGGAGCAGAGCTGAGGGAGGCACAGATGCTGGAAGCACTACAATATGCATGTCTCGGCTGTGCCATATGTCAGTGCTAACAATCTATTTACACAATTAAGGAGGCAGCTTCTGTCATTCTGCGCCTTCTCCCCCATTCTACTCCTACTATCCAGTCACAGCCGATCCGCTCCAATCCTGTTACCATTAGTACAGAATAAGACTGCAGTTCCCTCACTTTACACTCTATGTAGTAAAAATCTCATAGATCATCAGCTGCTTTTGACTATGCAATGACTTTTAAACCTGTTAAACATTAATGTCCTTGTTAGATGACCTGAAAATATGACTAACCCCGTTTTGAAACCACCTCATTCAGTAGGATGGCTGGTGTAGTGAATGTGTTATACTAGAGCGTGCTATGGATTTTATAACCGGCATTTATAGCCTGTCATCTCATCTTTCTAGTGATATCATTCTGTCTTATGAACATTTAACATAATTTATTGCTTGTAGTCATCTGGATGGAGTATTTTTCAGCTTAACAACTTGATGAGGTTATCTCTATTTATTGGTAGGAGCTCATTAGAGTGGATTGTTTTTGCTTTTACAGAATACAACTTCCATCCTGTCTTTTATTATGGATAATCCATGTTATTTCAGAAATGCTTTGCACTTCCTAGATCCTCCTCCTGATAAGAAGGCAGAGTAGCCTGGTATCAGACTCAAGACTCCAAAATATGGCTGCTGTGTTCTTCATTTGATACTTTACTGAAAACATTCTTATTAATTAGCTTCCTTTCAAAGTATAGCTGTTTGCAAGAGAAAAGGAAATTCAATTATGCGTCCCATTGGGGCCTGGAACTGATTTTCTTGATGAAAGTCCCTGCAGACTGCAGAATGTTAGTGCTATATAAGTAACGACATAAACATAGGTAATAAGATTTACATAATGAATTTGGAAAATTCCCTATGCTTGACTTCTGTATGCTGTGTCATGATTGGTTTTATTCTCATAAAGTCCAGTTTAACTCAACAGAAGATTGAATAAGTGCAACTGTGAATTCTAATGTAATATTTTCTGTTTTTAATGAACTATTGACACCTGTGACTGATATACTATGATGTATTATTATTTATTGCTAATAAGAATATGATCCATTAAAAGTACAAGAGATTGCCAATGGCTCCCTCTTTCCTCACTACTATCAATAAGTGTATGGGGACACGGCTTCTTTTAGGGTATGTTTCCACGTTCAATATTGGCAGCGCTTTGAACGCAGCAGATACCAGCTCCATCCAAACCGCTACCGGCTATTGTATGCTCGGTGATTCCGCATGTGTTCAATGAAACACCGCATCCTATACATAGGACGATGCTATTTATCTTGCGGAGACTGAGCATCTGCGCAAGAAAATAGACATGCTGCGGTCTTTAAAGAGGCGCCGCATGTGCGTATACGCACGTCTGCCGGAGGCTTCCCTGCACGCATAGTGGAGATGGGATTTCGTAATATCCCCTCCACTATGCTGTAACATCTGACCGCTGCGGATTGAACGCTGCGGCAGTGCGCAACGTCCAATCTGCAGCAAATACTGAACTTGGAAACATACCCTAAAGCCCCCGTCTCACACAGCGATCTCGCTAGCGAGATCGCTGCTGAGTCACTAGTTTTGTGAAACAGCAGCGATCTCCCCAGCGATATCGCTGTGTGTGACATTCAGCGACGATCAGCCCCCCTGCTGGGTATCACTGATCGTCGCTGAATGTCCTGGACATTTTTTTGATCGCTGGTCTCCCGCTGGCCAGCACGCATCGCTGCGTGTGACAGGCGGGAGACCAGCGATCCGCTGGTAACCAAGGTACACAGCGGGTTTCCAGGCACCGCGCAGCGCCTGGAAACCCGACGTGTACCTTGGTTACCAGCTCCCTGCATCAGGGCTCTGGTATCCAAGGTACACTGCGGGTAACTAAGCGATGTTACCCGCAGTGTCGCTGTGCTGATCGCTGCCCTGAGCTACCTGTTTGGCAGCTCAGCAGCGATCATGTAGCGACACACCAGCGATCCTGATCGTTGTCGGGATCGCTGGTGTATCGCTATATGAGACCCGGGCTTTAGACTCTGGCTTACTTGCCTGTTTTTCCATGGTGAAGCCATGTCAGAAAATCGAAGGCATCTCACTGTTTCTTTTTTCTGTTTCGCTCCACTGGCCAGCTTCTTTTTTTTTTCTAATTATAAAAGGCTTGGAAGCAACCTAAAGAATGAATATGCTAAGCAGGAAGCAAAAATGGCAAGATATTTACATAAAGTCAGTTTTTACTTATTCATTCTTTTTAGCGCTTTTTCAAGTTGGTTCCAGACGGAGTCTGTCTGAAAATGGAATCATATACATATACCCTACAGCCTGATAACCTATTACAAAGACCAGTATAGAACCATAATGTACAAATGAATATAAACTGAGTTTAAGTAAGAGGCACATGATTAAAGCCTATATTCACCACCAATCTATTAAGCTGTTCACACAGCCTATTAAAGTATTCACACCTATTACGCCTACAGAATTTAGCAGAACCACACCAAAATATAACTCAAATACCAGCTTTATAATTCACATAAAATATATAGCATAATTAAAAATGTGGACGTATTCATCAAAAATGTACATACTGGAGGACAATATTGCATATATAAAATCTTAGACATTTGCCAGAACCACTGGAAATTCCAAAAATAGGGGATTGAAGCACCTATGTCTAAAACAATGTACCACAGCTCCCTCCCTCCCTTCCTGTGTGGTGCTACAACCTCTATGAATGTTTGGATGGCCTTGAAAATGCTGCTCTAATTTCACTTACTATATGTCGTGGGATAATGAATATCAGAGCAAGTGGACTATAAAGGCACTGTCACACTTAGCGATCGCACCAGCGATCACGACAACGACACGACCAGGCGAGATCGCTGGTGCGATCGCTATGTGATCGCTAGTTAGATTCCAAACACAACTCATCAGCGATCTGTATAACGACCTCTGCGGTCGTTGGGAAAACCTAGTCCCGCCTGCGACTCTGGTGAAGTCGTTCATAAAGGGTGTCACACTCAGCGATTCAGGCTCACCAGCGGGACACCAACGACCAAAAAACGGCTCAGAACGTTCATAAGTGATCAGCGACATCTCAGCAGGGGCCACATCGCTGCTACATGTCACACACAGCTGCGTCACTAACGAGAACGCTACTGTGTCATAAAATCGGTGACTCAGTAGCGATCTCGTTAGCGATCTCGCTTAGTGTGACAGTACCATAACTCCGAAAATAGGTGTGGGATCCAGACCAACTTCAAATAATGTCAGTCAGTTAAAGGGTTTGTCCAGGGGGTCCTGAAAACAAACAAAAATTCATGAATTCATGCTTAATTAGGGATGATGCTCTGTCAGTTCCTGCCGGCTTTGATGAGAAGCTTCCAGCAATTGAGTGTGGAAGGAGAGCATGAAGCCATACTGTTATGCCGTGCTACTAGCATTGCTATTTTGTTGACCAGAAAAAACACTACTGGATATGAATATGCAAATTGCCTCTTCAAACAAAGAGGACTTGTACTCTATAGCACCACCTGTTGGAAGTAGCGATCCTACAAGTCACAATCAACCCTTTAACGAGTCTTGTAATATGACTTAGGATAAAAGCCAAATCAGAATCTCCATTTGCAGACACGGTGTTTCGGACTGTTGGTCCTCGTCAGTGCAAAGTAGGAGAGATCTGATTTGGCTAGATGAGAGGCTCTGGACTGGGTCTGGGAGGTAAGGTTACTCCTTGTGGAGAGTGACATACCAGCTCTGGCGTGTCGAGGTAAGGAGGCTTATTCGCCGTGCAATGCTCCTCTGGGAAATTTTAATATGCAAATTGCCTCTTCAAACAAAGAGGACTTGTACTCTATAGCACCACCTGTTGGAAGTAGCGATCCTACAAGTCACAATCAACCCTTTAACGAGTCTTGTAATATGACTTAAGGTACTGCCACACTAAGCTATCCCGCTAGCGATCTCGTTAGCGTTGCATACTAATGCGATCGCTAGCGGGATTGTTTCTATATCGCTAAATGCGGCCACATTTAGCGATATAGTTAACGACGCTATCGCCGTTAGCGATCTTCTTAACGACTTTAGCGGTACAAAAGTACCGCTAAATCGCTAAGAAAAGGTGCCACACAGCGATTAGATACTTACCCAGCGGGAGCGCCGACGAGAAAATAGGGTCCGGAACGATTCCAGCGACGAGCGAGATCACAGCAGGAAGCTCGTCGCTGGAAGCTGCCGCACTGAACAATATCGCTAACGGGATCGCTAAATAGTGACGTTTTTTAGCGATCCCGTTAGCGATATTGTTTAGTGTGGCATACCCTTTAGGATAAAAGCCAAATCAGAATCTCCATTTGCAGACACGGTGTTTCGGACTGTTGGTCCTCGTCAGTGCAAAGTAGGAGAGATCTGATTTGGCTAGATGAGAGGCTCTGGACTGGGGTCTGGGGGGTAAGGTTACTCCTTGTGGAGAGTGACATACCAGCTCTGGCGTGTCGAGGTAAGGAGGCTTATTCGCCGTGCAATGCTCCTCTGGGAAATTTTAATATGCAAATTGCCTCTTCAAACAAAGAGGACTTGTACTCTATAGCACCACCTGTTGGAAGTAGCGATCCTACAAGTCACAATCAACCCTTTAACGAGTCTTGTAATATGACTTAAGGGTATGCCACACTAAACAACATCGCTAACGGGATCGCTAAAAAACGTCACTATTTAGCGATCCCGTTAGCGATGTTGTTGTGTGCGGCATCTACCAGCGACGTGGCCCCTGCTGAGATCCTGCTGTGATCTCGCTCGTCGTTCTCATCGTTCCGGAACCTTTTTTTTATCGTCGGCGCCCCGCTGGTAAGTATATATCGCTGAGTGTAGCACCTTTTGTTAGCGATTTAGCGGTACTTTTGTACCGCTAAAGTCGTTAAGGAGATCGCTAACCGCGATAGCGTCCTTAACGACATCGCTAAATTAGGCTGCTACTAGCGATATAGAAACAATCCCGCTAGCGATCGCATTAGTATGCGTCGTTATCGTGATCGCTAGCGGGATTGTTTAGTGTGGCAGTACCTTTAGGATAAAAGCCAAATCAGAATCTCCATTTGCAGACACGGTGTTTCGGACTGTTGGTCCTCGTCAGTGCAAAGTAGGAGAGATCTGATTTGGCTAGATGAGAGGCTCTGGACTGGGGTCTGGGGGGTAAGGTTACTCCTTGTGGAGAGTGACATACCAGCTCTGGCGTGTCGAGGTAAGGAGGCTTATTCGCCGTGCAATGCTCCTCTGGGAAATTTTAATATGCAAATTGCCTCTTCAAACAAAGAGGACTTGTACTCTATAGCACCACCTGTTGGAAGTAGCGATCCTACAAGTCACAATCATCCCTTTAACGAGTCTTGTAATATGACTTAGGATAAAAGCCAAATCAGAATCTCCATTTGCAGACACGGTGTTTCGGACTGTTGGTCCTCGTCAGTGCAAAGTAGGAGAGATCTGTTTTGGCTAGATGAGAGGCTCTGGACTGGGGTCTGGGGGGTAAGGTTACTCCTTGTGGAGAGTGACATACCAGCTCTGGCGTGTCGAGGTAAGATATGGATACTGGATATGAAGTAATCTATAGCTTGTTCTCTCTTGCATATACTACTTCCATATCTGTGAAAGTGTGCTTTCAATTTGTTTTTATACTTTAGAAAAATTGGCTTTATAAAAGTCATTCATCCATTGTAGGGTTCTTCTTGGCAGGGCTGTGGCATTGGTAAGCCAAACCTCTGACTGTGACTCTCACGCCATAGCACTGCCTCACTACTGAGCATGTACATAAAGCGCAGCACAGATTCATCTCAAATAAAAGCCGAGATCTGAAGATCAGGAACAGAACAGACATTTAATAGGACATTTTATAACTTTCCCAAATGATCATCATGGTCTCTTTAAATGCTTCCATGGCTTCCTTTTTTTTCAGGATTGTTACCGCTTGTGCAATGAGAATTTAATTTAGCAAAATCTCTCATCCTTCTTGGACATTTCTGTTCTTTAGAACATTCAACCATTGGACCTTTCCTACCCTCTTTCTGAGTCCATTAAAATCTGCCTTTCTGAAGTCCAACCTAAAGTCCGAGTCCTCGCTGGTCTTCTTCATCTTGTAATCCAAAATTCGAGGATAGCCTGATCACTGCCTCCTAAATTCCCAGCCACCTTTGCTTCCTCAACCATTTCCTCCTTGTTGGTAAGAATTACGTCCAAGACAGCAAATCCTATTGTTGTCTCTTCTACCTTTTGAAAGATAAAGTTGTCAGCAAGAGAAGATGAGAGTTTTTTGGACCCATTACTTCTGCATGACAGAGATTTCCAGCAAAGATCTGGATAGTTACAATCTTCCATTATCACTATGTCACACTTTTTTGAGAATATTTTGAGACATCTGATGTAAAAAGAGTTCATCCGTATCTTTAGTCTGTTCAGGTGGCCTATAGTAAACATGGATCTCGCACATCTATTCATAGACGTGTGAGATGCATGGCTAAAATTAGACATGTCTACACTTGGTTCACAAAAAAACCCAAAAACAAATGGTCCACAAGCATAAAAAAACCCTGAATGCACACATAGAATATAATGGGTGTGTGCTTGATTCATGAAAAACATGGATAGAACACATATATGAATTGCAGGCATGTGGATAAATCCTAAAACACAAGCTTACTTTTTGGACTGATGACACTTTATACAAATGAGGCAGTAAGTATCTTGTGGGCAGTCCCAATTCTGGTAAGTGCACTGACTGGCCATAGTAAACCATGGCCAGCACTTGCTCATGGGCTTTAAATTGTGACTGTAACCTTTTTACTCTGACTTCGATTTTGTAATTTTGCTAATAAGCTGTTTGTCATCGTCCCAATGTATGTGGGGTACTGTACCTCATGGGTACAATGGCCTCTCTGATGTACGGCATCTCAGGGAGGACAGCGCCTACAGCAGAAAATAACTTACCGTATATACTCGAGTATAAGTTCACCTGACTATAAGCCGAGGCACCTACTATTGTCACGAAAAACTGGGTAAACTTATGGACTCAAGTATAAGCCGGGTATGAATTGGCCCGTCATCCCTATCCTGGTATGCATGGCTCCCCCGTCCCTGTCCTTGTCTGCATGACTCCTTTTTCCCTATCCTTGTATGCATGGCTCCTTATCCCCTATCCTTGTATGCATGGTTCCTATAAAAAAAAAAAAATCTTACCTTGCCTACGCACCCTTGCTGCATCTCGTTCTGGCGCCAGCAGCTTTTCCTTCTGAGCGATCACGTGGCCCTGCTCATTAAGGTAATGAATATTCACTCCACCCCTATGGGAGTGGAGAGGCTTGAATATTCATTACCTTTAATGAGCAGAGTCACGTAATCACTCAGCCGGAAGAGCTGCTGGCACCGGAACGAACGAGATGCAGCGATGGTGCGCAGAAAGGTAAGTAGGATGTATGCTGGAAGCCGGCGGCTGTCACTGTGCGATTTTACAGAGAAATGAATATTAATTTCTCTTTTGCAGCAGCACATGCTTTAGCCACAGCCACCAGCTTCTGTGACCTGCTGCTCTGCCACTCCCACTCCCCCCAGCTTTCTTTGACAACTCGTGTATAAGCCGAGGGGGGCATTTTCAGCACAAAAAAATGTGCTGAAAAACTCGGCTTATACATGAGTATATATGGTATTTCATGCTTCTAAAAAATGCCAAGTACAGTTTTCTGGTATTCCAGAGTAATAGTTCCATATTAAATATGCTTCTGGATCTTCTTTGTCTTTGTATGTGTGGCTTCTGAACTTAAAAATGAAACTGTTTTGACCTTGTTTGAAATGCTTTATTGATATAGGGACGTTTAATAACAATTACTCTTCACATCTGAAGCACTGCTATGAGTAGCACTTCAAGTCTCCTAAGAAGACCAACTTCTTCCGGAGACCCGGGCTGATTACTCCTGACTTATCACTTTATCCTATCTACTCTTTAGTCACACAGGTAGTTGAATTTTAAGGGGGGCTTTCGTCCTTGGCGTCCTGCTGTTTTCATTGGCAGCGGTTGCTGTCTGGAAGCACTCACTTGCGTTGCTGGCCGTCTCCTGATAGAGGCCACCGTAGCTTATTACACATACTCCTCCTATTGATTTGAATAGGAGGCGGATGTGCAGTACCCTGCCTTGGCGACTATCAGAAGACAGAGCAGCTCCACAAGTGAGTACTTCCAGCTGGCGGTCACCACTGACAACGATAACAGCGGATCAGTAGGGGTGTCAGCTATCTGACCCTGACCGATCAGACATTGATGACCTATCTTAAGGCCAAGTCATCACTGCTAAAGTAGTAGACAACCTCTTTAAGTTGCTTTAGGCTTCTGACTTCGGCTACTGGAAAAAACCATGTGCATTAAAGATATTCAGTGTGTATCAACAACATTATTTTATTATATAATAATAATAATAATAATAATAATAATCTTTATTTGTATAGCACCAACATATTCCGCAGCTCTTTACAGTTTAGCAGTTTCAAAGTAACAACGTTAATAATTCAATAATTAAAGCAAAATAACATGACCCTGCTCATGAGAACTTACAATCTACAATGAGGTGGGGGAGATACAAAGTACAGGTGTGTATTTACAGTGATGGTCCAGCCATCTTGAGGGAGTGGAGATAGATAGCGATAGTGAATGGGCTACACACACACACATAAAATGACTTTGATTAAGGAAACTTGATGGTCCTCTCAACAAGTGTTTTGAGGGATCGCCTAAAACTGTGTAAGTTGTGGATGGTCCTAATTTCTTGGGGTGGAGCATTCCAGAGGATTGGCGCAGCGCAGGAGAAGTCTTGGAGTCGAGAATGGGAGGTACGGATTAGTGCAGAGGTTAGTCAAAAGTTGTTTGCAGAGCGCAACGATCGGCTAGGCGGATAGACAGAAATGAAGGCGGAGATGTAAGGGGGTGCCGCCCTGTGGAGAGGTTTGTGGGTGAGAACAAGTACTATTGGCTCCTGTAGTAAATGGGCAGCAAGTGTAACGACTGGTGAAGAGCGGATGTGTCAGAGTACCGATTAGGCAGATGGATGACCCTGGCTGCTGCATTAAGGATAGACTGGAGAGGGGAAAATCGAGTGAAGGGGGGGGCCAATTAATGGAGAGTTACCGTAGTCCAGGCGGCAGTGGATCAAGGCGACAGTGAGGGTTTTTGTTTCCATTGTGAGAGAAGGGCGGATTCTAGAGATGTTGTTTAGGTGTAAGCAGCAAGAGATTGTATATGGGAGGTGAAGGAGAGATTGATGTCAAATGTAACACCCAGACAGTGAGCCTGCTGCTTGGGTGTTATTATGGTGCCACCCACGGAGAGGGCAGTGTCAGATTTAGGGAGGTTAGTGGATGGCGGGAGCAGAAGTTGAGTTTTGGAGAGGTTGAGTTTAAGATAGAGGGCGGACATGATGTTGTAGACTGCGGACAGACAGTCAGTGGCGTTCTGTAGTACAGCGGGGGTAAGGTCGGGGATGACGTGTATAGTTGTGTGTCATAAGCATAAGGATGGTACTGAAAAGCCAAATCTGCTGATGGTCTGTCCAATTGGGGCCGTGTAGAGAGAGACGAGAAGGGGGCCAAGGACTCAGCCCTGAGGTACCCCAACAGTGAGAGGAAGACGAGATGAAGTGAAGCCAGCGAACAAAACACTGAAGGAGCGGTCAGAAAGATAGGAAGAGAACCAGGAGAGGGCAGTGTCCTTAATGTCTAGTGACTGGAGCCTAGAGAGTAGGAGATGGTGGTCAATAGTGTCAAAAGCTGCGGAAAGGTCAAGAAGAATGAGCAGAGAGTGGTCACCGTTACATTTTGCTGTCAGAAGAGCATTGGTCACTTTGAGTGCAGTTTCTGTCGAATGTAGGGGTTGGAAGCCGGATTGTGAAGGGTTTAGGAGGGAATGAGTGGAGAGGTAACGGGTAAGGCGGGAGTAGACAAGGTGTTCAAAGAGTTTAGATATGAAGGGAAATTGGAGACTAGTCTGTAGTTGTTTGGGTAGGATGGGTCAAGGGCGGGTTTCTTTAATAATGGAGTAATGATATTGTTTGAAGGAGGATGGGAAAATGCCAGAGGAGAAGATTGTAGTTAAGTGAGTTGTAACAACTGGAGAGAGAGACTGGAGGAGATGTGAGGGAATGGGGTCAGTAGTGCATGTAGTCGGAGGAGAAGAAGAGAGGAGCCTGGAGACTTCTTTTTCTGTGATGGGATCAAATGTGGAGAGTGAGCCAGGGGAAATAAAGAGTGATGGGAGTCACTGCACTTGGTGGCTGAGAGCGGATTTCCTGTATTTTGATATTTCTTCCAGCTTGTCATGGTTTAAGGGTCAGGTAAATAACTAGTTTTTGTTAAAGAAACACTCCCACTCCTTTTTTTTTTTTTTATTATTAAATGTATGCATGTATTGTAGTGTGAGGGTATCAATATACTCACCTACAGCTGTTCTCCGGGATTCAGCATCAATATTCTGTTCTTCTGAATGATGTCACCTCTCTGCAGTCTCCTCCGGGTCATGCACATTGCATGACCCCGAAGTGGCTTTTACAGTGTAAGTCTAGGGAGCGTCAAAGAGGGGCTACGTAGGCTTTCATTGTAAGGCTGGGGTCACACATGCGGAGCGTGCGGCTGTATATATTTCTATCCATCCGCACGCTCTGGTTTAGTGTCGGTGGCAGTGCCGGGTGTTCATGCGAGAGACTCGCACGAAAATCGTGCGAGTTTCTCGCATGTGTGACCCCGGCCTAAGAGTGACTTCCAGCTCATGCACAGAACATAGTGTGAGCCGGAGAAGCAGAGAAGAAGTGCCCTGGATCCTGGAGAGAGCAGCAGTAGGTTAGTATATTAATGCACTCACACTACATGCATGCATATATACACAGATTTTATTATAAAATATAGAGCTGCGTGGATTCTTAAAGTCAACTTGAGAAGGCAACATAGAATATATATTACAATTTTGGCAATTGTTCAATTACATGTTGATGAGTGTTGGTAGAAGTGCCCAGAAGTACATGTTTGCCTCATTCAACGAGCTTGCAACCCCTGGTTCACACACACAAATTATGTTGTGTATTTCTTACATCTAAAGGTCAGTATCCGATACAAAAGATGAAAAGGTATAGTGTTTTGAGGTTTTTATCACGGATCTTCCCTTCATTACTGCTCGCTTGATTTACCGTACTTGTTTATGACTAATCTTATAACGTGAATGAAAAATCTGCAAAAACTAAAGCAAGTTCTAAATATACATGTATTCATTTTGTCAACCAATACGATCTAACATAGGTTTTACCAGATACATAATATAAATGTTTTACTGTGTAGAATTGCATATAAATGAGTATTTCATGGTTTGATGGTCTATTCTTAGGATAGGAAATTAATATGAGAGTGTTGGGTTGGAGGCATCCTATTTTATGGCACTCGTAGCAATCTGATATTGGTCTTGTAGCCGGAAAGCTATGACCCCTTTAATCAGCTGATATGTGGAGGTCCCCACCATCAAATATTAGTGACCTATCCTAAGAATAATGTGAATATCAAAACTTCAGGAATCTCCTTTTTTCATGTGTTTTTTTGTGTGACTGCGAATGCATTTTATGGAAAGGAATGAAGGGCATGCTTACAATTTGCTTGTAGACCAATGTGTGCATTCCGGTCGCTGTGTTTTCGTCCTACTATCCACTGTACAATATTATAGCTTGAGCAGAATAAATTACGTGTCATCTTCTATAATTGTAGAAAATGTCCTTTTGCATATTTTTTTTGCTCTTATTGCAAAATACTGTTTAAAATGTAGTATGCTCACAGATCTATGTGTGTAAGTAGGAACTCTATCAGTATGATCAACCCTCACCCCAACTGCATATACAGGACATGTAGGTCGTTGAAAACTAAATTCACCAACATATTTATATCTTCTATCTGTTGCTTCATTTCTGAGCTGAGAAATCAGCGGTTTAACTAACATGCAGATGAGGTGTTGAGTGCTCTGGGCGTGACAGAGTAGCTCCCTTAGGTTTTCTCCGCCCAGCAGCAGTTTCTTTAGCTTGATTGATTTCTTATTGCCTCTATGATGTCAGGCAATCAAGCTAAAGAAGCTGTTGGTAGGAGGGAAACCATCTTGGTGTGCACTGGCTCTGGTAGTGCTGTCACGCCCATAATACTTAGCGCCTCATTGCATATGAATTAAACTGCTGATTTTACGTGAATACAGCACTCGATTTGTCAATAGATTTAGCTTATAAAGACATGTATCCCCAGATTTGAAGTTTAGGGAGCTTGATCTTGCTGTCGGATTCCCTTATGAAGCAGTTGATACAGCCATATTAACACAATACCGTAAAATTGTTCTGTACAGAGCTGTAATACTGTGCCCATACCTTGTTTGTTTATGTATGATGAATGGGGGAAGAAAAATCAGTATTTCTTAAAGTTGGAGGGACACGTGACAATGTGTAAAAAATGATGGCATGCTTAAACACTTGGGTGTTACTGAGGCACCATATGTGAGCACATAAATCTCCTACTGGTCACTGATGTGCCACCGTACTGGGTGCATGCGGCTTTGCTTTGTTGTTTAGCAGTCTCTAATCCTGTGGGATTAGAAAAACATGGCTAATTTCCTATAAATCCATGGCAAACGTTTCCTCGAGTTGTGTGTGGTATTGCAGCTCCGTTCAATAAAAGTAAATAGGCTGAGCTGCAATGACACAATGTTTTTGGAAGAAAGCCATGTTTGTCTCTTGTCAGGTGAGTAAAAGTTTTCACAAAAGGCTCAAAATAGTTTAATAAATATAAAAGAAGCAACACACACCTCCTACTGCTTCTTTTCAAGGACACAGGGAAAGGGAATGAATCAATGACAACAGAGCGATTGGCTGCAGCGCTGAAGATCAGCATTGTAATGGAAGTAGCAGGGGATCAGTAAGGTGTGCATTATTATTATTTATTATTTTTTTAACCCTTTCTGAACCTTTAAATAAAATAAACCACTCTACAGACATGTCCTTATAACTTTAAATGCATAAAAGTGAACCGTTCATTTTTGCGTTTGAATTGATGCTAAAGCAATTATCTAGTCTGCGTCATTGCTGTGGCAATATCTTTACCAGTGCTGTTAGTATAAAGAAGTGCAGCTACTGGTATATTTTACATCACTGTCTCCTTGTTCAATCTTACACCTTACAAGGGAGATAGCTACTTCTACCCACCATCTCCTTTCTCTCTTTTTCTTTAAAGATGTACCAAGTTTAATAGTTATCTCCTATCCATAGGATAGGGGCTAATTCCTGATTGCTGTGGTCCGAACTCAGTGACCCCCAATGTGGTCTGAGCCCACCGATATTGACAGTTCAGCCAACAGTCTAACGTGTGTGGAGATATTGGCCAACTGATGTTGTGGAAAGATATCTGGCATGTCCGATTTTGGACTGCCGATCACATTGTTCTCCTTGAGAGAATCTGCCCGTTGACGTGTCAGTCGGTGGCTTTCTCATAGTTAAAGCGAGCGCTTTCCTGAGCGAGTGCTCATGTGTATAGGAGAGTCAGCCGAGATGGCTATTGGCTGAAAGATTGGCCGAAGCATTGTTTAACTGACAGCCATCTAATATGTTTGGCCAGCCTAAGACTAAACATGTGAAGGACTTGTTTATGTTGGCTGACATATGGTCGTAAACGACTGTCGGTCAGTTATATAGAAGCTGACCGGTGGTCATTTACTAGCCTGTTTTAAACATGCCGACTGTTCTTCCTATACACACTGAACGATTGCAAATTCAGTCTACAAATCCTGTGGAAAGTGAAAACTCTGTATATTTTTTTTGTTGTGGAATCCAGCTGAAAATTCACAATAATACTTTGCTTAAAAGATTTGATTGCAGATGTTCTGTTTTCTTTGTTAACACTTAATAGAATGTACTTTAGTAGTTGATATGGAATAGTAACATTCTTATGTGTTGTCTCCCACACACCTTGGCTCCTGTATGATTTTATTGGTTGGCTCGATATTGTGCTTATACAATCCATGGCTAATAAAGATGTATTGGTGAGGTAATACATATTAATAATTTATCTTTTTCTCTTGCCGTGGCCTTACTACTTTGGGGTTAAATGTTGGAGCTAGGTGCAGTGAGCTGTTCTAAGCCTGAGTCTTGTGTAAGCGGAATGAAGTATGCAAGTGCGACATGTAGACACTTGAACTCTTGCTTAAAATTGCATTGCTTTCTGTCAAGATCAGAAATGGCACACAGAGAAAACGATAAGTGAGGCGGGGAAGCAATGATGTGACAATCTATTCACTTTTTGATCAATAAGGTCAGTGTCTAACCTGTTTTCTTTTTCTCTTGGTAAAGACAGAGGATAAATTGATTTGACTTACAAATCATATTAGGGCTATCTTATTATTTCTTCACAGTTTACTAGAGACAAGTGAATGTTTTGAAATACAAATTCAACAGCTTTGCCAACTATTTTTCCCAAAAATTAGATTCACCACATATTGAAAGTACTTCAACTTTTCTAATTCCCATGTAAATTAGGTTAGGACACTCTAAGGTCTTCTAGAACTGTAGCCAACCCTAATTAGGCTCTTTAACGCAAACACTACCGTAGTAGTGTCAAAGTGTCCTTAACATATTTGGCGGTACATAAACAAATAGTAACCGGTAGTGATCTGCAGTCTGGACTGTTCATGCTTTTAAAATTTATACAATAAGTATTTGATCCCTTGCTGATTTTGTATGTTTGCCCACTGGCAAAGACATGAACAATCTATAATTTTAAGGGTAGGTTCATTTTAACATTGAGAGAGATAATGTCAAAAATAAAATCCAGAAAATCACATTGTATAAATTATATAAATTTATTTGCATTTAGCAGTGAGACATAAGTATTTGATCCCCTACCAACCATTAAGAGTTCTGGCTCCTACAGATCAGTTAGACGCTCCTAATCAACTCGTTACCTGCATTAAAGATGGCTGTCTTACATAGTCACCTTTATAAAAGACTCCTGTCCACCGACTTAATTAATCAGTCAGACTCTAACCTCTACAACATGGGCAAGACCAAAGAGCTTTATAAAGATGTCAGGGACAAGATCATAGACCTGCACAAAGCTGAAATGGGCTACAAAACCATGATTAAGACGCTGGGTGAGAAGGAGACAACTGTAGGTACAATAGTAAGAAAGTAGAAGAAATATAAAATGACTGTTAATCAACATCGATCTGGGGCACCATGCAAAATCTCACCTCGTGGGGTATCCTTGATCATGAGGAAGGTGAGAGATCACCCTTAAAGGGAATCTGTCACCCTAAATTGGCGGGATATTTAAATGATGGCAGTCAGGTCAGATGGGCGGTGGTTTGGGTACTTGCCTTAACATGTTGTTCGCCGCTGTCTCCATTATTTCTGGGAATTGTAGTCGTTGCCCTCCATATAACGCGCCTGCGCATTGCAATCTGCGGGCAAAGCATACTGCGCGTGCGCAATTCAAGATTGCAATGCGCAGGTGCGTTATATGGAGGGCAACGACTACAATTCCCAGAAATAATGGAGACAGCGGATGATTCTGTGAGTGATTGGGAGAAGGTGCTGTGATCAGACGGGACAAAAATTTAGCTCTTTGGCATTAACTCACCATGTTTGGAGGAAGAGAAATGCTGCTTATGACCAAAAGAACACCGTCCCCACTGTCAATGATGGAGGTGGAAACATGTTTTGGGGGGGGTTTCTCTGCTAAGGGCACAGGACTACTTTACCGCATCAATGGGAGAATGGACGTAGCCATGTACTGTAAAATCCTGAGTGACTACCTCCTTCCCTCTGGCAGGACATTAAAAATGGGTCGTGACTGGGTCTTCCAGCAAGACAATAACCCAAAACATACAGCCAAGGCAACAAGGAGTGGCTCAAATCTAGCACATTAAGGTCATAGAGTGGCCTAGCCAGTCTCCAGACCTTAATCCCATAGAAAACTTATGGAGGGAGTTGAAGCTCCGAGTTGCCAAGCGACAGCCTCAAAATCTTAATGATTTAGAGATGATCTGCAAAGAGGAGTGGACCAAAATTCCTCCTGACATGTGCGAAAAAACTCATCTTCAACTACAAAAGACGTCTGACTTGTGTGCTTGCCAACAAGGGTTTTGCCACCAAGTATTAAGTCTTGTTTGCCAGAGGGATCAAATAGTTATTTCTCTCTGCAAAATGCAAATAAATTTATATAATTTATACAATGTGATTTTCTCGATTTTTATTTTTGATATTCTGTCTCTCAATGTTAAAATTAACATACCCTTAAAATTTTTATTTTTGATATTCTGTCTCTCAATGTTAAAATTAACATACCCTTAAAATTATAGACTGTTCATATCTTTTACTTACACATACAGCTCATCTTAGCTAGTACGTTTTTTTTTGTTGTCTCACAAATATCCACCCAAAAATTTTTTGGCCAGTTATAACCATTTTTGTTCTAAAAATTTTAAAAAATTATTGCCCACTGCACAAACACAATTTGGCTAGCGAAGAAGGAATGACCTTTAACAAAACATCTAAAATATTCCTATTTTTAGAAGCGGTTTCAGGTTTCTTATAGAATGTGCAATGTAGGGTTCTCAGCAACAGTACTGTTTTAGATATAGAACACATTGGGAGGCCTGAGATATGTGGCTATTTTAATTTTAGAGGCAGCATCAGCACAGTAGACAACATGATGGAATGACAGGCAGGAGATGTACCACTGTGTAGGAGCATCACATAATGAACAGGCAGGTAGCTGCTAACACCAATCTAATCATTGGCATCAACCATAGGTGAATGAAAATGCTCACTGAACCATGCCTGATTTATTTTTCAAATGTAAGATTTCTACTCTTGCGGAGTATTATCTGGTCCTCTTGGGCATGACAAATCTACTTGCTGCAATGCATACCCTTTTTTACTGTACACTGGAGGCTGGACAAGACAGTATGCCCATGACTATCAAATTTAGTACATGTGCAATGTGGGGAACAAGCGCTACTTTGCCCAAACGTAGTGTAACCAGAATTCTCCAGCCATTGTTGCTTTTGACAGTGCCCAATTGTAGGTGTTGCTGAGCCATCCAACATGACATTTGCTGCTTAATGCAGAGCAGCAACTCATCCGCTGTCTGACTTTTGTCTTTCGTGTTCATAGGCTGTAAAACTTATTGACAGCATTAAGTTTACAAGAATGAAAAGTCTAAGAAAAATAATGGGGTCTGGTAGAGAGGAGCAGATCGTTTTGCCCAGCCATGGTCCACAGTACAGGTCAGTGCTCTCTGTCCAAGGATAAGAGCTGTGCATTTTTCCTTACCCACTGGGATCCGAGGCTTGCCTAATGATTTGCCGGGCTGGCGCATTCTCACCTGTGTGCCACACAGATGACCTCACACCAAGTAGGCAAAACTTTGTGCTGGGGAACCCAGAATCTTGAGAAATTCATACAACACCTGTTCATGACCAGAAAACACTGACCTGTACCGTGGACTGGGGTTGCGCAAAAGTGATCCGCTCATCCCTAGTGTGTAGGCAACTTCTAAAGAGGCTGAGCACATGCCATCATTTCCTGAAGTCAGTGAATCCACTAAGTGTTATGGCTGCTGCTGCACTACCAACTAATTGACCAGCTATGAGTTCAGTTGGCATATAAGTGGATTACTGGGTACATATTCTTATTTCCTGGTGTGAGATATGGAAAAATTATATCATTTTGATTTCTGATGGAATTCCCCATCAAGATAAGTTTGGCCCAAAAATGCTTGCTTCAGGCCACTCCCTTCTCATGCATTCCCAAGGCCATAAAAAGCCATGCAATGTTTTCCTTTAATTAAAACACTCCAGGAACAAGCTATTGGAAGCTCTGTCCCCACCAATTAGCAACAGGGTGTGAGCTCTCTGCAGCTACAGGCAAATTGGATTTGTTTGTCTGACTCAAGCACATGAAGACAGCGTGGCACTATAGGTCACAGCAAGGCTCTGAGGTACTGAATCTGGAAAATGACATATAATAGAATACAATATTGTTGAGACTAGCTGAGCACATAATCGTAATCGACATTCCTTCCCCCACACGCCCTTGCCCAGCAGCCACCTTTAGCAATCTGCGTTATGAGTTATAAAGCATAGCTATCAGGAATTAAATACGGTAGGCATATTTAGTCTCTATACACAGATAAAATCCAGCGGAACCCAGTGGTGGCGCCTCCGACCCATTTAGAGCTTCCGTCGGAAAGTTATGGGCCTTCCACGGGTTGGGAGCAGAGTGTGGGAGGGAGCAGCCTAGGAGATATAAGGCAGCCCCTCATTTTGGACTTAGTTTTTCTACTGGCAGGAGGATTTTTCTACTGGCAGGAGGATCCGTTACATGACGTAGACTGGAAAAGCTTGTAACTAAGATTTGGACCTGTGATCCATCAGCGCCTCCCTGTGGTCACATGCTACATAACACGGTAATTGCAACCTATCTATACCCTACCCTTGTACTACACTCCTGACTGTATACTTTGTGGTACACCAAAGGGGGTCTTGATGGATGGGAGATATATTTATCCTAGCAGACTGGAGTTTGGTCAGGATTTTCCCTGATCTCAAGGACCTGTGATGAGGTCATAGTCACATGATCAGGTCAGCTGATGTGTACCTCACCTGAGGGTGTGGACTAGGCCTATAAAACAAGGAGCTGGTGTAGTTGGTGGGTGTGGAAGGAAGGAGTTTGGCTGGAGTCAGCCTGGAAGCTTGTTTTTGTTACAGTGTGTCAGTGTGCACCAGGAAGCGAGTACCAGACCACCCGGAATTACACCTGGCGGTCTCTGCTGTCCTGCAGCCGCTTAGTTAAGCCCGTCCCAAGCAAGGGTGAGTCTGGGACCAGTGGTTCTCCAAACTGGAGTGATTTATGTTCTGCTTTGATTTTGTTATCTGGACTTTTTGTTGAACCCGTTATTAAAACCACTGAACTTTGAACTAAAAGCCTGTGTGTATGCCTCATTACTGCGGCCCGGCCCCTGCCTACCAGAGTGGATCCCTACAATTGGTGGAGAATGCGGGCAACGCAGTGAGGTCAGGCTGTTTTTTTTTCCTGCATGACAGTAAATGTCCTGGGTGAAGAAAGTGACGCGAAACCCGGTGGAAAACTGTCTGGAGATGGAGAGCACGGTAAAAATGCTGGTGGAGGCCATGCGACAGCAGCAGCTGGCTAACAGCAGCAACAGCAGGCTACACAGCAGCAACAGCAGGCTATGCAGCAGCAGCAGGCTATACAGCAGCAGGCTATGGAGCAGCAGCAGATATTTAATCGACAGCAACAGGAAACCAACAGTCTACTGATGCAGCACATCACAGCGCCGCAGACAGCAGGAGCTGCCCCGGGACGTCAGGATGTCCGGAAAGCGGTACGCACAGCGATTCCGAAAATGGAAAAGTCAGATGACGTCGAGGTGTACCTGGAGATGTTTGAAGGCATGGCTGAGAGGGAGAGACTACCCCGGGACCAGTGGGCCGAGATCGTGGCTCCGTTTTTGGCTCCAGGACCCGCGAAAGCCTATAGAGACCTACCCCCCGAGCACCAGAGGGACTACGAGATCGTCAAGGGTGAGATACTCGCACGTCTTGGGGTAAATGTGTTAGTCCGGGCTCACGGGTACACCAGTGGAAGTTTTCCCCTTCCGAGCCAGCTCGGTCCCAGTATTATGACTTGATACACCTGATAGAAAAGTGGTTGAAGCCGGAAGTGTTGTCACCCCGCGCTATGCTGGATCGTATAGTGACTGATAAATTCTGGAGAACTTTGCCCCACACCCTTCAAACATGGGTTGGACAGGCAGCCCCTACTGATGGTCTCCAAATGGTAGACCTCATTGAAAGATATGGGGCTACCAAGGAGATACAGGGAGAGACTACCCGGAAGGTAATGAGTAAATTCCCCAAACCTTCACCCGCCGTTCGGCGAGCAGAGACTCGGAAGGCCGCCCAGGACACGTCTGGGGACGAAAGGGGCCCCATAATCTGTTGGCGGTGCCAAGAACCAGGACATGTGAGAGCTGATTGCCCCACCTGACTGAGCCCATGGACACAAACTATGGGTACTATCAGTCTCACTATGCCGAACACATGTGTGCAGTGGGTAAACCAGAGGGACCCAATATGAATCATTTGTGTAAAGTGGAGGTGGAGGGTAACCCTGCTGTGGCTCTACTGGACTCAGGGAGTCTCGTGACCCTAATACGAGCCAGCCACGTCCAAATCAGCGAGTATACTGGTCGGAAAATGGGTGTGCTGTGTATACATGGGGACTTAAAACATTATCCTACCGCACTGGTGATGATAAACACGCCAGCGGGGAGGAGGTGCCACGAGGTGGGGGTGGTGGTTAATTTTCATTATGAGGTAATAATGGGGAGAGATTTTCCGTTATTTTCTGTGCTTTGGCCTGTAATTACCCCTCCCACAGAACAGTCGTCGGCACCAGTGGCAACCAGGTTGCATTCTCCAGAAATCGGGCATGAACCTGGTGGCCCAGAGGAAGATGTGCTGGCGATAGGAGTACCTTTGCCTTCGGTGGAGGAGGAAAACCCCTCTCCTATAGAAGTGTTAGCTGGGGAGATGGAAGATTTGCCTCCGGGACCAGAATTGTCAGACTTAAATGTGGCAGGTGACAATTTTGGTACGGCGCAACTCCGGGACCCTACGTTGACTCGAGCCCGGGAAAATGTACTGGTTGTCAATGGGGAACCCCAACACCCCGGGGCAGCTACAGTATTTCCCCGATTCGAGCTGAACCAAGATTTGCTGTATCGGGTTGAAAAAATACATGGGG
>JARQOD010000006.1:182447840-182578807 GCA_033576555.1 Oophaga sylvatica
AAACTTTTGTTTTATTTAAAGAAAAAAAATGTTTTTTCTATATACAATTGTGTGAAAAAGTGTTTGCCCCTTTCCGGATTTCTTATTCTTTTGTATGTTTGTCACATTTAAATGTTTCACATCACCAAACAAATTTAAATATTAGACAAAGATAACACGTAAACATAAAATGCAGTTTTTAAATGAAGGTCTTTTTTTAACGGAAAAGAAATCCAAACCTACAGGCCCTGTGTTAAAAAGTGATTTTCCCCTAAACCTAATAACTGGTTGGGCCTCCCTTAGTAGCAACAGCTACAATCAAGTTTTTCTGATAACTGGCAATGTGTCTTTTACAACGCTCTGGACGAATTTTGTCCCACTCATCTTTGCAGAATTGTTGTAATTCAGCCACATTGGAGGGTTTCCGAGCATGAACTGCTTTTTTAAGGTCAAGCCACAGCTTCTCAATTGGGACTAAGGTCAGGACTTTATAGTACTATGCCACTCAAAAGTCGTAATTTTTTTTTCTCAAGCCATTCAGAGGTAGACTTCCTGGTGTGTTTTGGTTCATAGGTCATGCAGCAGGACAAAATACACTTCAGCTTAAGGCCCTTCACGATTTTTTGGTTCCATTTGCCACAGCAAATCTTCCAGGTCCTGAAGCAGGCAAACATCCCCGAACATCACACTACCACCACCATATTTTATTGTTGGTATGGTGTAACTTTTCTGAAATGCTGTGTTACTACTACGCCGGATGTAATGGGACATACCCCTTCCAAAAAGTTCAACTTTTCTCTCGTCAATCCCCAGACTATTCTCCCAAAAGTCTTGAGGATCACCAAGATGTTTTCTGGCCAAACTGAGATGATCTGTTATGTTCTGTTATGTGCTCAGCAGTGATTTTAATCTTGAAACTCTGCCATGCAGGCCATTTTTTGCCCAGCCTCTTTCTTATGGTGGAGTCATGAACACTGACCTTAACTGAGGCAAGTGAGGTTTAAAGTTCTTTCGATATTGTTGTGGGGGTCTTTCGTGACCTCTTGCATGAGTTGTTGCTGTGCTCTTAAGGCACTCCTGGGAAGGTTCACCACTATTTCATGTTTTCACCATTTGTGGATAATGGCTCTCACTGTGGTTCGCTGGAATCCCAAAGTTTTAGAAATGGCTTTATAACCTTTTCCAGACTGATATATCTCAATTATTTTGTTTCTCATTTGTTCCAGAATTTCTTTGGATCGCGGCATGATGTCTAGCTTTTGAGGATTTTTGCTCTACTTCACTTTGTCAGGCAAGTCCTACTTAATTGATTTCTTGATTGAGAACAGGTGTGGCAGTAATCAGGTTTGCGTGTGTCTAGAGAATTTAAACTTTGCTTCCCAAAGATACGATGAACCACAGTTAAAGGAAACCTGTCAGCAGGATTTTGCTAAGTAAACTACAGGTATTGTCAGGTTGCTGCTGTTATACTGATTAAAATGATATCTGGGGTGGTGAAATCTGTCTTGTAGTTCTTGGGGCAGGACTGTAGGCAGAGTGCTATCTTGGTGCTCTAGGCCAGAGAAACCAAGGAAAGACGAGCCCACAGGCCTGCCCCGAAGCACAAACAGTCTGTTTACTTTCTCAGTGATGAGGAACATGTTTGTGCTTCGGGTGGGCCTGTTGGCAGGTCTTTTCCTTGGTTTCTCTGGCTTAGAGCAGGAAGATAACACTCTGTCTACAGTCCTGTCCCAGAGCACGTGCATCTCATTAGCTGAAAACTTCTAACACAGATTACACAAGAACTACAAGACGGATTTCTTAATTTTAATCAGTATGCACCCTGTGATCCTGTTTGCCTTGGCAGTTGCTGCCTGGCACTGGCTGCTCCAGGTAAGTTTACCATTAACTAGGATCCCCAAGACCTTCTCCAGGTCAGATTTACCCAGTGGTTTACCGTTCAGTGTGTAATGGTGATATTGATTCTTCTTCCCATATAACCGTACTTTTATCATTATTAGACCGCATCTGCCACCTTTCAGCCCAAGTTTTCAACTTATCCAGATCCATTTGTTGCAGAATACTATCTTCTCTTGTATTGACTGCTTTACATAGTTTTGTATCATCTGCAAATATCCATATTTTACTGTGTAAACCTTTTTACCAGATCGTTAATAAATATGTTGAAGAGAATAGGTCCTAACACCAACTCCTTACCCATTTACACACATTTTCCCCCAGACCATCATTCTCGTTTTGTGTACCGATCTCTTGTGTGGCACGGTATCAAATGCTTTGTAAAAGTCAAGATATACCACGTCCAATGACTCACCTTGGTCCAGGCTATAGCTTACCTCTTCATTAAAACTGATTAGATTGGTTTGACAGGAGCGATTCCTCATAAACCCATTCTGATATGGAGTTAAACAGTTATTCTCATTGAGATAATCCGGAATAACATCCCTCAGAAACCCTTCAAATATTTATCAACAATAAAGGTTAGACTTACTGGCCTATAATTTCTAGGTTCACTTTTAGACCCATTTTTGAATATTGGTACCACATTTGCTATATGCCAGTCCTGTGGAACAGACCCCATCGCTATAGAGTCCCTAAATATAATAAATAATGGCTTGTCTATTACATTACTTAGTTCTCTTAGTACTAGTGGGTGTATGCCATCCGGACCGGAGATTTATCTATTTTAATCTTAGATTGGTGACCATTAACCCCTTATCTCCCGGAGCTTTTTTAGATTTTTCGTTTTTCGCTCTCCTTCTTTCCAGAGCCATAACTTTTTATTTTTCTTTCAATATGGCCATGTGAGGGCTTATTTTTTACGGACGAGTTGTACTTTTGAGTGACACCATTGATTTTACTCGAAAACGGGAAAAAAATTCCAAGTGCGGTGAAATTGCAAAAAAATGCAGTCCCACACTTGTTTTTTGCTTGGCCTTTTGCAAACTCCAGGTCATTACGAGTTCATAGACACCAAACATGTCTAGGTTCTCTTTTATCTAAGTGGTGAAAAAAAATTCAAAAGTTTGCTAAAAAAAAAGGTGCAAATTTTCTGAGACCCGTAGCGTTTCCACTTTTCGTGATCTGGGGTCGGGTGAGGGCTTATTTTTGCGCACCGAGCTGACGTTTTTAATGATAGCACGGGCGATTCTGAATGCGGCGATACCAAACATGTGTATGTTTGATTTTTCTTTTATTGTTTTTTTTGATTGGGGCGAAAGGGGGTGATTTGAACTTTTAGGTGTTTTTTTATTTTTTTTTTAATTTTTAACCCCTTCACCCCCAAGGGTGGTTTGCACGTTAATGACCGGGCCAATTTTTACAATTCTGACCACTGTCTCTTTATGAGGTTATAACCGGAACGCTTCAACGGATCTTCGCGATTCTGAGATTGTTTTCTCGTGACATATTGTACTTCATGTTAGTGGTAAAATTTCTTCGATATAACTTTACATCAGCACAATTTTGGAACCAAAATTTTTCTTTGTTAGGAAATTAGAAGGGTTAAAAGTTGACCAGTGATTTCTCATTTTTACAACAAAATTTACAAAGCCATTTTTTTAGGGACCACCTCACATTTGAAGTCACTTTGACGGGTCTATATGGCAGAAAATACCCAAAAGTGACACCATTATAAAAACTGCACCCCTCAAGGTACTCAAAACTACATTCAAGAAGTTTATTAACCCTTCAGGTGCTTCACAGGAGCTGAAGCAACGTGGATGGAAAAAATTAATATTTAACTTTTTAGCCACAAAAATGATCTTTTACAAACTTTTTTTTATTTTCACAAGGGTAAAAGGAGAAAATGGACAGATAAAGTTGTTGTGCAATTTCTCCTGAGTACGCCAATACCCCATATGTGGGGGAAAACCACTGTTTGGGCACACGGCAGAGCTCGTAAGGGAAGGAGCGCCGTTTGACTTTTTCAAACTAAAATTGGCTGGAATTGAGATTGGACGCCATGTCGTGTTTGGAGAGCCCCTGATACGCCTAAACAGTGGAAACCCCCCACAAGTGACACCATTTTGGAAACTAGACCCCCTAAGGAACTTATCTAGATCTGTTGTGAGCACTTTGAACCCCAAAGTGTTTCACAAAGGTTTATAATGCCTGGTGTGAAAAAAAAAAAAAACAATTTTCCACAAAAATGATTTTTTAGTCCCAAATTTTTGATTTTTCCCAAGGAAATTGGACCCCAAAACTTGTTGTCCAATTTGTCCTGAGTACGCTGATACCCCATATGTGGGGGGGGGAAACTGTTTGGGCGCACGGCAGGGCTTGGAAAAGAAGCAGTAACGTTTTGGAATGCAAACATTGATGGGGGTCATGTTCCGTTTGTAGTGCCCCAGATGAGCCTAAACAGTGGAAACCCCCCACAAGTGACCCCATTTTGGAAGCTAGACCCCCTAAGGAACTTATCTAGATCTTTGGTGAGCACTTTGAACCCCCAAGTGCTTCACACAAGTTTATAATGCCCGGGCATGAAAATAAAAAATCCTATTTTTTTCCCACAAAAATTATCTCTTAGTCACTAATTTTTTATTTTCCCATAGGTAACAGGAGAAATTGGACCACAAAATTTGTTGTCCAATTTGTCCTGAGTACGCTGATACCCCATATGTGGGGGGGAACCACTGTTTGGGCGCATGGCAGAGCTTGGAATGGAAGGAGCACTATTTGACTTTTTCCAACCAAAATTGGCTGGAATTGAGATTGGACGCCATGTTGCATTTGGAGAGCCCCTGATGTGCCTAAACAGTGGAAACCCCCCACAAGTGACCCCATTTGGGAAACTAGACCCCCTAAGGAACTTATCTAGATCTTTGGTGAGCAATTTGAACCCCCAAGTGCTTCACACAAGTTTATAACGTAGAGCCGTAAAATTAAAAAATTATATTTTTTCCACAAAATTGATCTTTTCACCCCAATTTTTATTTTCCCAAGGGAAACAAGACTCCAAAAGTTATTGTGCAATTTGTCCTGAGTGCGCTGATACCCCATATGTGGGGGTAAACCACTGTTTGGGTGCATGGCAGAGTTTGGAAGGGAAGGAGCCCGTTTGACTTTTTCAACGCAGAATTGGCTGGATGCCATGTGTGTTTGGAGAGCTCCTGATCTGCATAAACAGTGGAAACCCCCCACAAATGACACCATTTTGGAAACTAGACCCCTCAAGGAACTTATCTAGATGTTTTGGTGAGCACTTTGAACCCCAAAGTGCTTCACAGAAGTTTATAACGTACAGCCGTAAAATAAAAAATTTTTTTTTTTTACAAAAATGATTTTTTAGCCCCAATATTTTATTTTCCAAGGGTAAACAGGAGAAATTGGACCCCAAAAGTTGTTGTTCAATTTGTCCTGAGTATGCTGATACCCAATATGTGGGAGTAAACTACTGTATGGGCGCACGTCGGGCTCGGAAGGGAAGTAGTGACGTTTTGGATTGCAGACTTTGATGGAATGGTCTGGGGAGTCATGTCGCATTTGGAGAGCCCCTGATGCGCCTAAACAGTGGAAACCCCCCACAAGTGACCCATTTTGGAAAATAGACCCCACAAGGAACTTATCTAGATGTGTGGTGAGCACTTTGAACCCCGAAGTGCTTCACAGAAGTTTATAACGTACAGCCGTAAAATAAAAAATCCTTTTTTTTTTTACAAAAATGATTTTTTACGCCCCCAATATTTTATTTTCACAAGGGTAACAGGAGAAATTGGACCCCAAAAGTTGTTGTCCAATTTGTCTTGAGTACGCTGATACCCAATATGTGGGATAAACTACTGTATGGGCGCAGTCGGGCTCGGAAGGGAAGTAGTGACGTTTTGGATTGCAGACTTTGATGGAATGGTGTGGGGGGTCATGTCGCATTTGGAGAGCCCCTGATGCGCCTAAACAGTGGAAACCCCCACAAGTGACCCCATTTTGGAAAATAGACCCCACAAGGAACTTATCTAGATGTGTGGTGAGCACTTTGAACCCGAAGTGCTTCACAGAAGTTTATAACGTACAGCCGTAAAATAAAAAAATCCTTTTTTTTTTTACAAAAATGATTTTTTAGCCCCCAATATTTTATTTTCACAAGGGTAACAGGAGAAATTGGACCCCAAAAGTTGTTGTCCAAATTGTCCTGAGTACGCTGATACCCAATATGTGGGAGAAAACTACTGTATGGGCACACGTCGGGGCTCGGAAGGGAAGTAGTGACGTTTTGGATTGCAGACTTTGATGGAATGGTCTGGGGGCGTCATGTCGCATTTGGAGAGCCCCTGATGCGCCTAAACAGTGGAAACCCCCCACAAGTGACCCCATTTTGGAAAATAGACCCCACAAGGAACTTATCCAGAAGTGTGGTGAGCGCTATGAAGCCCCAAGTACTTCACAGAAGTTTTATAACATACAGCCGTAAAAACAAAAAAATCATTTTTTTTTTTACAAAAATGATTTTGTCGCCCCAGTTTTTTATTTTCCCAAGGGTAACAGGAGAAATAGGCCAAATTGCACAATAACTCTTGGGGTCCAGAGTATGCTGATACCCCATATGTGGGGTAAACTACTGTTTGGGCGCATAGCAGAGCTCAGAAGTGAAGGAGCACCATTTGACTTTTTCAACGCAGAATTGGCTGGAATTGAGATCAGACGCCATGTCACATTTCGAGAGCTCCTGATGTGCCTAAACAGCAGAAACCCCCAATTCTAACTCCAACCCTAACCCCAAACACCAATAACCCTAGTCTCAACCCTAACCACAAACTTAACCCTAACACACCCATAACCCTAATCCCAACCCTAATCCTAATGTTAGCGCCAACCCTAACCCTAATACTAACGTTAGCGCCAACCCTAACCCTAACTTTAGCCGCAACCCTAACCCTAACGGGAAAATGGAAATAAATACATTTTTTTAATTTTATTATTTTTCCCTAACTAAGGGGGTGATAAAGGGGGTTTGATTTACTATTTATAGCGGGTTTTTGTGATTGGCAGCTGTCACGCTAAAAGACGCTTTTTATTGCAAAAAATAGTTTTTTGCATCACCACATTTTGAGAGCTATAATTTTTGCATATTTTGGCCCACAGAGTCATGTGAGGTCTTATTTTTTGCGGGACGAGTTGACGTTTTTATTTGTACCATTTTTGAGCACGTGACGTTTTTTGATCGCTTTTTATTTCGATTTTTGGGTGGTTAGAATGAACAAAAATCAGCAATTCATGAATTTCTTTTGGGGGAGGCGTTTATACCGTTCTGCGTGTGGTAAAATTGATAAAGCAGTTTTATTCTTCGGGTCAGTACGATTACGGCGATACCTCATTTATATCATTTTTTTAGGTTTTGGCGCTTTTATAGAATGAAAACAATTTTATATAAAAAATCATTATTTTTGCATCGCTTTATTCTGCGAGCTATAACTTTTTTATTTTTTCGCTCATGATGCTGTGTGACGGCTCGTTTTTTGCGGGACAAGATGACGTTTTCAGTGGTACCATCTTTATTTATATCGGTCTTTTTGATCGCGTGTTATTTCACTTTTTGTTCGGTGGTATGATGATAAAGCATTGATTTTTTGCTTCGTTTTTTTTTTTTTTTTTAAGGGGTTCACTAAAGGGGTTATCTAGTGGGACAGTTTTATAGGGGGGGTGTTACGGATGCGGCAGATACCAAATATGTGTACTTTTATTGTTTTGTTTTTTTTATTTACAGGAAAAAATGAATTTATTGGGGAATATTTTTTTTTTTTTTTATGATTTTTTTTTTACACTTTTTATTTTTACTTTTTTTTACTTTTTTACTTTGTCCCAGGGTGGGACATCACTGTATTTTAGCAGATCGCTGGTGTGACAGTGTGCACAGCACTCTGTCACACCAGCGATCGCTCTGGCACTGCTGCAGGCTTCCCCAGCGCCTGCTCTCAGCAGGCACTGAGGAAGCCGCCTCCCTGCAGGACCCCGGCGCCATCTTGGATCCGGGGACCTGGAGGGAGGACGGACCCTCGGAACAGCGCGACACATAGCGCTGCTCTGAGGGTCTCAGGGGAGCGCGCAGGGAGCCCCCAGCCTGCGCGATCCTCCCCTGTGCCCCGGGTACACCGCGATCATGTTTGATCGCGGTGTGCCAAGGGTTAATGTGCCGGGAGCGATCCGTGACCGCTCCTGACACACAGTCACGGGTGTCAGCTGTGATAATCAGCTGACACCCGGCGGCGATCAGCTGCGCCCCCCCCGGGAGCGCAGCTGATCGCCCATGACGTACTATTCCGTCCATGGGAATTAGGTCCAGGGTCACATGGACGGAATAGTACGTCTGATGGCAGAGAGGGGTTAAACACATTTTTTTTTCTTTTTTTTACTTTGGCATGCTTCAATAGCCTCCATGGGAGGCTAGAAGCATGCCACACTTGATCAGCTCTGCTACATATGGGCGATGAAAAGATCGCCCATATGTAGCAGATTTACAGCATTGCTATGAGCGCCGACCACCGGGCGGCGCTCATTGAAATGTGCCCGCAATGACCATAGAGGTCTCTGAGACTACTGGTTGTCAAGGCAATGCGTCGGCGGCCGGAAGCTCTAGTTAAATGCCCGCTGTCCGCTTTGACAGCGGGTTTTAACTAGTTAATGGGGGCGGGCGGATCACGATTCTGCTCGCGCCTATTGCGGGCACATGTCAGCTGTTTAGAACAGCTGACATGTCGCGGCTTTTAGGTGGGCTATAAAAGCGCCAAAACATAAAAAAATGATATAAGTGAGGTATCGCCGTAATCGTACTGACCCGAAGAATTAAACTGCTGTATCAATTTTACCACACGCGGAACGGTATAAACGCCTCCCCCAAAATAAATTAATGAATTGCTGATTTTTGTTCATTCTATCCTCCTAAAAATCGAAATAAAAAGCGATCAAAAAATGTCACGTGCTAAAAAATGGTACCAATAAAAACGTCAACTCGTACCGCAAAAAATAAGACCTCACATGACTCTGTGGGCCAAAATATGCAAAAATTATAGCTCTCAAAATGTGGTGATGCAAAAATATTTTTTGCAATAAAAAGCGTCTTTTAGCCTGACAGCTGCCAATCATAAAAACCCGCTATAAATAGTAAATCAAACCCCCCTTTATCACCCCCTTAGTTAGGGAAAAATAATAAAATTAAAAAAATGTATTTATTTCCATTTTCCCATTAGGTTTAGGGTTGCGGCTAAAGTTAGGGTTAGGGTTGGCGCTAAAGTTAGGATTAGGGTTAGGGTTGGGATCAGGGTGGATTTGATTTAAATCAAACTGATTTAAATCACGATTTAAATCACTAGTCAGTAAGGCTTGATTTAAATCAGTGATTTAAATCAAAGTTTCTACCTAAACTAGTTCTTGCTACTTTAACATGCAAGTAGATGAAGATTTTTAGAATCACTTTTTATATTACTTTTTTCTCCCCAGTTTAATGGGTTAATCATTCATATTTGGACACCACTGTTCTGTTGTACTTAGGAAGGAGAAAAATAATCCTGACCTGACTTGTCTGTCTGTGGCTATGCTGCAGTATTGTGCTCAAAGTTTCACTTTCATTTTCTTGTCTGCTTGCCCTTCCTCCTCCTCACACTTAGATTCACATTCTTCTTGTGTTGTGCAGATCTATTCCACTCCAAACAATCAGAAACATATTGTCTAACTTCTTGGACTTGGCACTGAAGGGGTTGATTCTGTATTCATATAGGTTTGTAGAACAATAGGATTAAGGTATTTTTCTCAACTCTGTTCATGTTGTAACATTTTTGCCGTGAAGAAGAGGCTGGGACCTCTGCGGAGTCAAATTCATTTTTGAGAACTGCGTAAGTAAAGCGAGCGTCTGTGATAATATAGGAGAGAAACTGCCCACTGGCACTAATCCTACAGAAACCTCTGGAAGAGCATGGCATTGTGAATGTTACACATATACAGCCTTTATTCTACTGAGTTAAACAACTCAGCTTTATCTCATGATGGAAGAACCTTTGGATGGTAAAATATTTTCCTCAAAAAGCAGTTTATTGAAAAAAATCTGATTTAAATCAAAAAAATCTGATTTAAATCAAAAAAATCCGATTTAAATCAAAAAAATCCGATTTTTTTTGATTTTTTTAAAAAAAATCATTGATTTTTATCCACCCTGGTTGGGATTAGGGTTAGGGGTGTGTTAGGGTTAGGTTTGTGGTTAGGGTTGGGACTAGGGTTAGGGGTGTGTTGGGGTTGGGTTGGAGTTAGAATTGGGGGGTTTCCGCTCTTTAGGCACATCAGGGGCTCTTCAAATGTGACATGGCGTCTGATCTCAATTCCAGCCAATTCTGCGTTGAAAAAGTCAAACGGTGCTCCTTCACTTCTGAGCTCTGCCATGCGCCCAAACAGTAGTTTACCCCGACATATGTGGTATCAGCGTACTCTGGACCCCAAGAGTTATTGTGCAATTTGTCCTATTTCTTCTGTTACCCTTGGGAAAATAAAAAACTGGGGGCGAAAATATCATTTTTGTAAAAATAAAAATGATTTTTTTGTTTTTTACGGCTGTACGTTATAAACTTCTGCGAAGCACTTGGGGCTTCATAGCGCTCATCACACATCTAGATAAGTTCCTTGTGGGTCTATTTTCCAAAATGGGGTCACTTGTGGGGGGTTTCCACTGTTTAGGCGCATCAGGGCTCTCCAAATGCGACATGACTCCCACAGACCATTCCACTAAAGTCTGCAATCCAAAACGTCACTATTTCCCTTCCCAGCCCCGACGTGTGCCCATACAGTAGTTTTCTCTCCACAAATTGGGTATCAGCGTACTCAGGACAAAATGGACAACAACTTTTGGGATCCAATTTCTCCTGTTACCCTTGTGAAAATAAAATATTGGGGACGAAAAAATCATTTTTGTAAAAAAAAAAAAAGATTTTTTATTTTACGGCTGTACGTTATAAACTTCTGTGAAGCACTTCGGGGTTCAAAGTGCTCACCACACATCTAGATAAGTTCCTTGAGGGGTCTAGTTTCCAAAATGGTGTCATTTGTCGGGGGTTTCCACTGTTTAGGCACATCAGGAGCTCTCCAGACACGACATGACATCCAGCCAATTCTGCGTTGAAAAAGTCAAACGGCGCTCCCTCCCTTCCAAACTCTGCCATGCACCCAAGCAGTGGTTTACCCCCACATATGGGGTATCAGCGTACTCAGGACAAATTGCACAATAACTTTTGGTGTCTTGTTATCCTTGGGAAAATAAAAATTGGGGTGAAAAGATCATTTTTGTGGAAAAAAATATTTTTTAATTTTACGGCTCTACGTTATAAACTTGTGTGAAGCACTTGGGGTTCAAATTGCTCACCAAAGATCTAGATAATTTCCTTAGGGGGTCTAGTTTCCCAAATGGGGTCACTTGTGGGGGTTTCCACTGTTTAGGCACATCAGGGGCTCTCCAAATGCAACATGGCGTCCAATCTCAATTCCAGCCAATTTTGGTTGGAAAAAGTCAAATGGTGCTCCTTCCATTCCGAGCTCTGCCGAGCGCCCAAATAGTGGTTCCCCCCCACATATGGGGTATCAGCGTACTCAGGACAAATTGGACAACAACTTTTGTGGTCCAATTTCTCCTGTTACCCTTGGGAAAATGAAAAATTAGTGACTAAAAGATAATTTTCGTGGGAAAAAAATAGGATTTTTTATTTTCATGCCCGGGCATTATAAACTTGTGTGAAGCACTTGGGGGTTCAAATTGCTCACCAAAGATCTAGATCAGTTCCTTAGGGGGTCACTTGTGGGGGGTTTCCACTGTTTAGGCTCATTTGGGGCACTGCAAACGGAACATGACCCCCATCAACGTCTGCATTCCAAAACGTTACTACTTCCTTTCTAAGCCCTGCCGTGCGCCCAAACAGTTTCCCCCCCCACATATGGGGTATCAGCGTACTCAGGACAAATTGGACAACAACTTTTGGGGTCCAATTTCCTTGGGAAAAATCAAAAATTTAGGACAAAAAAATCATTTTTGTGGAAAATTGTTTTTTTTTTTTTTCACCCCCAGGCATTATAAACTTTTATGAAACACTTGGGGGTTCAAAGTGCTCACAACAGATCTAGATAAGTTCCTTAGGGGGTCTAGTTTCCAAAATGGTGTCACTTGTGGGGGGTTTCCACTGTTTAGGCGCATCAGGGGCTCTCCAAACGTGACATGGCGTCCAATCTCAATTCCAGCCAATTTTAGTTTGAAAAAGTCAAACGGCGCTCCTTCCCTTTCGAGCTCTGCCGTGTGCCCAAACAGTGGTTTTCCCCCACATATGGGGTATTGGCGTACTCAGGAGAAATTGCACAACAACTTTATCTGTCCATTTTCTCCTTTTACCGTTGTGAAAGTAAAAAAGTTTGTAAAAATCATTTTTGTGGCTAAAAAGTTAAATATTCATTTTTTCCTTCCACGTTGCTTCAGCTCCTGTGAAGCACCTGAAGGGTTAATAAACTTCTTGAATGTGGTTTTGAGCACCTTGAGGGGTGCAGTTTTTAGAATGGTGTCACGTCACTTTTGGGTATTTTCTGCTATATAGACCCCTCAAAGTGACTTCATATAAGAGGTCGTCCCTAAAAAAAATGGCTTTGTAAATTTTGTTGTAAAAATGAGAAATCGCTGGTCGACTTTTAACCCTTATAATTTCCTAAGAGAAAAAAATTTGGTTCCAAAATTGTGCTGATGTAAAGTAGACATGTGGGAAATGTTATTTATTAACTATTTTGTGTGACATATTTCTCTGTTTTAAGGGAATAAAAATTCAAAGTTTGAAAATTGCAAAATTTTCAAAATTTTTTTCCATATTTGAATTTTTTTCAAAAATAAACGCAAGTTATATTGAAGAAATTTTACCACTAACGTGAAGTACAATATGTCACGATAAAAAACATTCTCAGAATCACGAAGATCCGTTGAAGCGTTCCAGAGTTATAGCCTCATAAAGAGACAGTGGTCAGAATTGTAAAAATTGGCCCGGTCATTAAAGTGCAAAACACCCATGGGGGTTAAGGGGTTAAGAGGCTTACACTTTTAATTCTTTTACTATTGATATAGTTGAGGAACAGTTTGTGATTAGTTTTACTCTCCTTAGCAGTGTGCTTCTCTGTTTCCTTTTTGGCAGCTTTAGGGAGAAAAATACTTTATCTAAAACACTATAGTTTTTTAGAGCTTCAAAGGTGCCATCCTGCTTTTGTAGTTTAAATGCTTTCTTTTTACTGTTAACCCCTTTACCCCAAGTGTGGTTTGCACATTAATGATCGGGCCAATTTTTCCAATTCTAACCACTGTCACTTTATGAGGTAGTGACTCTGGAACGCTTCCATCGATCCTGGTGATTCTGGCATTGTTTTCTCGTGACATATTGTACTTCATGTTAGTGGTAAAATTTCTTTGATATAACTTGCGTTTATTTGTGAAAAAAGTGGAAATTTGGTGAAAATTTTGAAAATTTCGCAATTTTTCAACTTTGAATTTTCATGTCCTTAAATCACAGAGATATGGCACACAAAATACTTAATAAGTAACATTTCCCACATGTGTACTTTACATCAGCACAATTTGGGAAACAAAATTTTTTTTGTTACTAAGTTATAAGGGTTAAAAGTTAACCAGCGATTTCTCATTTTTGCAATACCATTTTTTTGGGAAGGACCACATCACATTTGAAGTCACTTTGAGGGGTCTATATTATAATAATAAAAAACCCAAAAGCGATACTATTCTAAAAACTGCACCCCTCAAGGTGCTCAAAACCACATTCAAGAAGTTTATTAACCCTTCAGGTTCTTCACAGGAATTTTTAGAATGTTTAAAAAAAAAATGAACATATAACTTTTTTTCACAAAAAAAATTATTTCAGGTCCAATTTTTTTATTTTCCCTAGGGTAACAGGAAAATTGGACCCCAAAAGTTATTGTGCAATTTGTCCTGAGTACGCTGATACACCATATGTGTGGGGGTACCACTGTTTCGGCGCACGGAAGGGAAGGAGCGCCATTTGACTTTTTCAATGGAAAATTGGCTGGAATAGAGATAGGAGGCCATGTCGCGTTTGGAGAGCCCCTGATGTACCTAAACAGTGGAAACCCTCCAACCCTAACGCTAACCCTAATGGGAAAATGGAAATAAATACTTTTTTTTTAATTTTATTATTTTTACCTAACTAAGGAGGTGATAAAGGGGGGTTTAATTTACTATTTATAGCGGGTTTTTATAACGGGTTTTTAGGTTTGGCTGCTGTCACATGCTAAAAGACGCTTTTATTGCAAAAAATAGTTTTTGCATCACCACATTTTGAGAGCTATAATTTTTTCATATTTTGGCCCACAGAGTCATTTGAGGTCTTATTTTTTGTGGGACGAGTGGACGTTTTTATTGGTACCATTTTCGGGCACATAACATTTTTTGATCGCTTTTATTACGATTTTTGGGAGGCGGAATGAACAAAAACCAGCAATTCATGAATTTTTACCACACCGTTCTGCGTGTGGTAAAATTGATAAAGTGGTTTTATTCTTCGGGTCAGTACGATTACAGCGTACCTCATTTATATCTTTTTTTTATGTTTTGGCGCTTTTATACAATAAAAACAATTTTATATAAAAAATAATTATTTTTGCATCGCTTTATTCTGCGAGCTATAACTTTTTTATTTTTTCACTGATGACGCTGTATGGTGGCTAGTTTTTTGCGGGACAAGATGACGTTTTCATGTTTATTTATATCCATCTTTTCAATCTCGTGTTATTCCACTTCTTGTTCGGCATTGTGATGATAAAGCATTGTTTTTTGCCTTGTGCTTTTTTTTTTTTTTTTTTTAGGGTTCACTAAAGGGGTTAACTAGTGGGACAGTTTTATAGGGTGGGTCGTTACAGACGCAGCGATACTAAATATGTGTACTTTTATTGTTTTTTTTATTTACATAAAGAAATTTATTGGGGAATATTTTTTTTTTCTCTATTTAGGAATTTTTTTTTAATTACTTTTACACGTTTATTTATTTTTATACCTTTTTACTTTGTCACTATATAGTGTCAGATCTGGTGCTGAGAAGCCACGTCCCTGTAGGACCCGGAAGGACCCCGCGGCCATCTTGGATCCGGGGGCCTGCAGGGAGGAGGCCCTCGGAACAGCACTATCACATCACTCTGTTTTGAGGGTCTCAGGGAAGCATGCAGGGAGCCCCCTCCTTGCGCGATGCTTCCCTATCCCCCGTGAGCGCAGCTGATCGCATATGACGTACTATTCCGTCCACGGTCATACGGGCCCGGGTCACCTGAACGGGGTAGTATGTCAGATGTCAAAAAGGGGTTAATTGTCCCTTTCTCTTCTTTGTTTAACCACATTGGGTTTTTCCTATTTCTTGTCCTTTTATTCTCACAAGGTACAAACAGCTTACAGTGCCTATTTAGGATGTTCTTAAACATTTCCCATTTATTATCTGTATTCTTTTTTCTGAGGACATTGTCCCAGTCAACCAGATTAAGGGCATCTCTAAGCTGGTCAAACTTTGCCTTCCTAAAGTTCAGTGTTTTTGTGACTCCCTGACAGGTCCCCCTAGCGAAAGATAAGTGAAACTGTATAATATTGTGGTCGCTATTTTGCTGCAGACCCAGGGTTGTCATGCTGACCCATCGGCAAACCTCAGTCATGTAACACGGGTGCCGATGGACAGGATTAGTGACTCGCTTCCTGCGCGATCACATTAAATCCTGCTGTCAGAGATTGAGAGCTATTCCACCCGCGGCTGTTAGGAGCAAAGCAGCTGACATGTGCTGAGAAAAAAGTGGGCTCATCGCCGGAGAGTGCAATTCCACAACTGTTTTTTTTTATATATATATTTTTTTTTACCATGCTCACCAAATACTAAAACGGACCTGCCATTATGATTCTTCAGGTCATTATGAGTTCGTAGATACCAAACATGTATAGGTCCTTTTTTATTTAAGTGGTGAAAAATAAAAAAATAAATAAAAATAAGTGTCATTTTCTGAGACCCGTAGCGTCTCTATTTTTTGTCATCTGGTGTTGTGTGAGGGCTTATTTTTTGTGTGCAGAGCTGATGTTTTTAATGATGCCATTTTGGTATGGATACGATCTTTTGATCGTCCGTTATTGCATTTTAATGCAATTTTAGTGTGGAAAAAAAAAACCTAATTGTGGCGATTTTACTTTTTGTATTCGCTACGCCGTTTACTGATCTGATTAATTCTTTTTATATCTTGATAGATCTGGCGATTCTGAATGTGGTGATACTAAATATGTGTATTTTTTTTTATTTGTTTTATTTTGAAGCGGGGGTGATTTGAACTTTTTATACTTTGTTTAATTTTTTTAGTATTTTTTTTTTTTTTAACTTTTCACTTGCTTCAATAGTCTCCATGGGAGACAAGAAGCTGCGATAATCCAAAGTCCTCTGCTACACACAGGCGATGATCAGATCGCCTGTGTGTAGCAGAAATGCTCACTTGCTATGAGCGCAGACCGCTGCAGACCCAGGGTTGTCATGCTGACCCAGGGTTGTCATGCTGACCCAGGGTTGTCATGCTGACCCAGGGTTGTCATGCTGACCCAGGGTTGTCATGCTGACCCATCGGCAAACCTCAGTCATGTGACACGGGTGCCGATGGACAGGATTAGTGACTTGCTTCCTGTGCGATCACATTAAATTCTGCTGTCAGAGATTGAGAGCTATTCCACCCGCGGCTGTTAGGAGCAAAACAGCTGACGTGCTGAGAAAAAAGTGGGCTCATCGCCGGAGTGCAATTCCACAACTGTTTTTTTTTTATATATATTTTTTTTTTGCCAGGTTCACCAAATACTAAAGCGGACCTGCCATTATGATTCTTCAGGTCATTATGAGTTCGTAGATACCAAACATGTATAGGTCTTTTTTTATTTAAGTGGTGAAAAAGTAAAAAAGAAAAAAATAAATTAAGATAAGTGTCATTTTCTGAGACCTGTAGCGTCTCTATTTTTTGTCATCTGGCGTTGTGTGAGGGTTTATTTTTTGTGTGCAGAGCTGATGTTTTTAATGATGCCATTTTGGTATGGATACCATCTTTTGCTCGCCCGTTATTGTATTTTAATGCAATGTTAGTGCGAAAAAAAAACGTAATTGTGGCGATTTAACTTTTTGTGTTCGCTACGCCGTTTACTGATCTGATTAATTCTTTTTATATCTTGATAGATCTGGCGATTCTGAATGTGGCGATACTAAATGTGTTGTTTTTTTTTTATTTGTTTTATTTTGAAGCGGGGGTGATTTGAACTTTTTATACTTTTTTTATTTTTTTAGTATTTTGTTTTTAACTTTTCACTTGCTTCAATAGTCTCCATGGGAGACAAGAAGCTGCGATAATCCAAATTCCTCTGCTACACACAGGTGATGATCAGATCGCCTGTGTGTAGCAGAAATGCTCACTTGCTATGAGCGCAGACCGCTGGGCGGCGCTCATAGCAATCCTGCATTGACAACCGCAGGGGTCTGCTGGAGACCCAGGGTTGTCATGCTGGCCCATCGGCAAACCTCAGTCATGTGACACGGGTGCCGATGGACAGGATTAGTGACTCGCTGCTACCTGCGCGATCACATTAAATCCTGCTGTCAGAGATTGAGAGCGATTCCACTCGCGGCTGTTAGGAGCAAATGTCGGCTGTTCAAAACAGCTGACATGTGCAGGGAAAGATGTGGGCTCATCACCGGAGCCCACATCAAAGGGAGGACCACGACATGCGCCGTACATGAAGGGGTTAATATCTTAGAGAGGTATTGTGCTTCGTTAATAGCTAAGGGCGCTGGTGTCAAGATAATGAACCCTGCTTCTGGCCTCCTCTTCATTCATTCTTTAATTCTCTATGGTGGCCATCACAACAGAAGGAGTTGGGATTTGAGGAAACGCACCTATCTAATATTTTTGTCTGAGATCAGAAAACCTATTTTGTGCAGATGTACTACTATAATGTTGTATTTGCAATCTTGTAACCAGAATAGACCATATTTTAGTAGCTCTCCTAATAGCCCACAGGAGAGCAGAGCTGTGACAAGGGAGCAAAGTGTCAAGAGGAGTGCAAACTGTGAAGGCACGGGCAGGGTAGGGACTATCATTCATGTCCATTGGGGCTTTACGTTGGCTACTGAAACCAGCCTATTCTCAGTAGGCCTCTGCAGACTACTCCTGGTTCATTGCCAGAACGCAAAGCGCTCTACATAACTTACTTTTCTCAAATAGATGCAGTTGTATAAAAAAACCTTCAGGAATACATGAATAGTAGACTATAAGGCCTTTGTGCACAGTTTAAAAGCATTGGTGGGACCTGACGGGTTCACTTTAAGAGCTTTAAATTATGTTTTTAAAATGTGTATCCATAAATATAATACTTGTCCTTTAACATTAAAGGGATTTGTAAAGTTCATGTTTAATAAAACTGTTATTTCTAGAATGTGTGTTGTGAAATTGAATTTGAGTAGACATTATGGTTTTACAGTAAAATACCTATTGCATAACTTGCTGTGTGCTGTACTTTGATGAATGTGTTCAGCATCTGGTTGGACATTAAAGTGGTATTCTCATCTCCAAGATCCTATCCCAATATTTAGTAGGTGTAATAATAATAATAGCAAATACCTCCAATTAGAAATGTAGTATAGTTTATCTGATTCGTTATGTCTTTCCTCATGTGCAGGCACTGCAGGACCTTATGTATCCTTGGTTGCGATCACTAACAGCTAGCTAACTGAGGGTATGTCTCCACAGTCAGTAAACGCTGCGGGTTGGACGTTGCATACATCATCAGCATCCAACCCGCAGTGGCCAGATGTTACAGCATAGTGGATGGGATTTCAAGAAATCCCATTTCCACTATGCATGCACCAACACCCGCGGTTTACCTCAACCCTATCATCCCTAGAATGGTATGCATGTCCCCCTCATCCCTAGCATGGTATACATGTCCCCCTCACCCTAGCCAAGTAGGCATGGTCCCCCTCATCCCTATCCTGGTATGCAGGGCCCCCCTCATCCCTATTCTGGTATGCAGGGCCCCCTCCTCCCTGTCCTGGTATGCAGGGCCCCCTTCTCCCTGTCCTGGTATGCTGGCCCCCCTCATCCCTATCCAGGTATGCATGGCCCCATCCTTACCCTGGTATGATTGGCCCCCATCTCCGTACTGGTATGCATGGCCCATTCTTATCCTGGTATGGTTGGCCCCCATTAGAAAAAACATAAAAAAAAAAACCCCATAAACCATTATACTTACCTTCCTGCGCTCCCTCGCAGCATCTTGTTCCGATGCCAGCAACTGCTTTATGCTTGCAAGCAACGCATGGCAGGGATGTCATGCACTGCTAACAAGCCGAAGGGCAGCTGCTGGAATACACACTACTCCACACACAGGGACTATGTGCATGGAGGGCAGAGAGTATTCATTGCTCTTTAAGGCTATGTGAACACGTTGCAGAATTTCCTTCGGAAATCTCCGCGGCAATCCCGCACCTCCTTGCCGCGGGAAATATGCATTTTTATTGGTATGCATATTCCCGCCAGAAACTAGCGTTATGCAAGCGTAATTAGCTTGCAGAATGCTAGTGTTTTCCAAGCGATCTGTAGCATCGCTTTGAAAACTGATTGACAGGTTGGTCACATGAGTCAGACAAGTGTTTGACAAGTGTGACCAACTTTTTACTATTGATGCTGCCTATGCCGCATCAATAGTAAAAAGATATAATGTTAAAAATAATAAATTGTGATATTCTCACCTTCCGGCTTCCCCCGCAGCCTTCCTGGTCCTCAGCCACGCTCCCGGCTAATCGCGTTCCCAAGGATGCATAGCGACAATGACCCCAGATGATGTAGCATCACGCGAGACCGCTACATCATCTGGGGTGATTCTCGCAATGCATTACTGGGAGAGAGATTGGCCGGGAGCGTCGCTGAGGAGCGGGAAGGCTGCGGGGGCCGCCGGAAGGTGAGAATATCATTTTATTTTATTTTAAATATTATTTTAAAAGGATATGGTACCCAGGGCCTGGAGGAGAGTCTCCTCTCCTCCAGACCCTGGGTACCATCCGCACATGAACCGCTTACTTTGCGCATGGTGGGCATAGCCACATGTGGAAAGTAAGCGGTTCAATGCATTGCTATGGCGGCGGAATCGCCGCGATTCCGCAAAAAGAATGAGCATGCTCCGTATTTTTCCGTGATGCGATCCGCCGCGGAAAAACACACAGCATGTGCACAGCATTGTGGAATCCCATAGAATATAATGAGATGCATTGGGTATCCGCAACGTGTGCACATATCCTAATAGCATGCATAGTGTCAGCTGCCGCCGCCAGCTTCCTGTAGCTCCCAGGCTTTCCCGTGTGGCGGCTATAAAAGTGAATGAATATTCGCTGCATTCCTTCCTCATGGGCATGGAATGCAGCGAATATTCATTTCTCTTTTGCAGTGGGTACAGTAGTTAGCCGCAGCCACTGGCTCCTGCCTCCTGTGACCCGCGGCTCCGCCGCCGCTCCCCCACCACTCAACCACAGCCAGAGCAGATATATCCAGACTATAAGACACCCCCTTCCATTTTCATCCACATTTTTGGAGGATAAAAGTGCGTCTTATGGTCCGAAAAATACGGTACTTGTGATACATACTCGCACAGCCAGAAAAAGTGTATACGCAAGCGAAACAGCTTTGCTCATTTCACTCTGTTTGCAATCCCATGAGTGAAATAAGGTCCCTTTTACTGAAATGTAAACATAGCGGTTTATCCTGATGAATCACATTGACTTTAATTGTGTCAATCTGGATGTCTACCAGTTTTACGGCAAGAATTATGTTGTTTTTCTGTGTAAAACAACTGATGGACTCATTGATACAAGTTGTAGTTAACAGCCAGACTTGCTGTGCATTACAGAAGTCTACAGCTCCTGTATCGCTACCTTTTTATCAGTTATTGCTGCTTGAGGAAGAATTATAGTCTTTTCATAGATTTCTAATTGGAGTGTACTTGCCAGAAACAACTAGGCTGATATGGGGAAATGGCTGGTTACAGCTTTTACTAAAAATCATCTGTTGAAGTAACAAATCATGCTTACCCTATAGCTTAAGACATGGTGTAAAAAGATCCAAACATTGGAGCATTAAATAATTTGTGAACAGTGTTTTTCTTTGTTTGTCAGACTTCTTGTTGACTTAAGGGAAGAACAATCCGCTATGGCGTTTACAGATTAGTAAAAACAACATTCGGTAAATGGTAAAAATGGGTTTATCAAGGTAGGAAAATGTATTTTGATCTCTGAAGTTTTTTGGTGTTTGGATTTGGAGTTCTAGCAGCCATTAGTATAGCTTTAGGAGTTCTTAAGTGTAGAAGAAACCATAATCACATCACAAATCTAAGGTGGATCATAGAAAAGATGTGGGAGTACCAGAAGAAGCTTTACCTGTACTTCATTGATTACACAAAGGATTTTGTCTATTGAGTATAAGCTTTGAGAAGCACGGAGAGATAGGAGTTCCGGCACATCAAATTATGTCAATCAGGTCATTCTAGTATGATCAATAAGGTACAGTAGGAACCAGGTATGAAGATACAGAATGTTTATGGTAAATAAAAGCCAGTAGACAAGGATACCTTTTAACCTGTATGAAAAAGTAACCAGGAGGAAGCTGGACTTGGATGATTGAAGTGTTGGGTGAAAATACTTGGAAGAACCAACAGCTATCGAAGAAATGCAGATAATACAAACCTGCTACTGTCTCAGTAAGAAGGACTTAAAAAGCTGATTGTGAAGTTGCAAGAAAATGGAACTTTAAATCAAAATCAAAAAGATCAAAATCATGACTACCACCAACAAGGAAGACCATATAAAGCTCACAATGAAGAAATGGAAGTGGTTGACAACTAAATTTTTCTGGGTTCTTTAATTAATCACAGTGGCGGAATGAGAGCGGAGATCACCTGTCAAATAACACTTGGGCGTTCATCCGTGATGAGCATGGATTAAATATGGAAGAGCGAGCATGTCTTAATCACTGTCAAAGACTGATCATTGCAATTGTGTTCCCATATGCAACATGTGGCTGTGAGACGTGGACATGAACTGTGGTGTTGGAGGAGACTTTTTTGATTCCCATAGCCAAAAAAGATATTCTTGACCATATAAACCAAGAGATGTCTCTAGAAGGCAAGATCACCAGAAAAAACTGACCTCTTATGGACATGTGATGAGGGCATATTCACTAGAAAAGGAGTTGCTACTCGGATTGATCATTGGAAAAGGAAATAGTCATAGAATGTTAGAGTTGGAAGGTACCTCTAGGGTTATTGTGTTTAACCCCCTGCTTAATGTAGTGCAGGATTTACTAATTCATCTCAGACAGATGTTTGTCCAGCCTCCATTTGAAGACTTCCTTTGGAGGAGAACTCACCACTTCTTGTGGCAGCCTGTTCCACTCATTCATCACCCTCACTGTCAAAAAGTTTTTTTTTCCTAATATCTAAGGCTGCTTTCACATTAGCGTCTGCGTGCGCAGCGTTGCGAACGCAATAGAAAACGCATGTCAACGCACCATTTTTCCGATGCTTGCGCTTGACGTATGCGTGTGAAAACGCAGCGTTTACACGCGTTTGTATGCACTTTCTATGCGTTTGCGTTTTTTAACGCAAGATTTCTAAACCTGAAACCAAGGGAGAGATGGCATTCATAGATAAAGTACACCTCCAATGGCACTACAGTGGGCGTGTCTCATAGTATTTCTGTTTATATACCCTTGCAGGACTGAAATCCTCCCATTTTTCTCCTGTATGCTAACTCACTCATCATGGATCTTAACATGGACACCTTGTACCGCAATCTTGATTTGGAACTCGGCTTGTTTCTTGCTTTTGTTGTTGCTTGTGATGACGAACGGAAGAGAGGAAGACGGCGTAGGCGATTTTGGCGACACCCTATTGTGGAAGTCCGTGAGAGCTTTGGAGCTTACCACTGTTTATTCAGGGAGCTAAATGAGAATCCGGACAAGTATTACGAGTATACGAGGATGTGTCAAGACAGTTTCCGGTATTTGCTTCGGCGCGTTGAAGGAGCCATCAACAGGCAGGATAACCAGCTCCGGAGAGCGATTCCTGCAGAGGAACGTCTGCTGGTGACACTAAGGTACGTAATATTTCAAGCTAATCGACTGTCATAATTATTGTTCTGCAATGTACTTATAATTTTTTTTATTTATCTGGTTATTAGATTCCTTGCTACCGGAGAGTCATTAACATCGCTCCATTTTCAATTCCGGATTGGTATTTCAACACTTTCTGGGATTGTTGCGGACACCTGCCGGGCTTTATGGGACGTTCTTTGTGAAGAATTTTTACCCCTACCCACCACAGAATTATGGAAGGCCAAAGCAGTAAAATTCCAGGAACTTTGTGATTTTCCAAACTGTATTGGAGCTGTGGATGGGAAACATATCCGTATTACCAAACCGGCTAAAACAGGTTCTCAGTACTTAAATTATAAGAAATATTTTTCAACAGTACTCATGGCCATTGCAGGTGCGGACTGCAGCTTTGTGGCCGTGGACATTGGATCATTTGGACGTGCTAATGATTCAAGCACATTTAGAGAGTCTGACATGGGCCAACGCTTATATCAGAATAATTTCAATTTCCCACAGCCACAATCTCTTCCCAACACTGACGGACCTGCAATGCCGTTTGTTGTGGTTGGGGATGAGGCATTTCAGATGTGTGCAAACCTCCTGAAACCTTACTCTAGTCGGGCTTTGGACCATACTAAAAGGATCTTTAACTATAGACTGTCCAGGGCCCGAAGAACTGTGGAGTGCGCCTTTGGTATCCTTGTCTCCAAATGGCGCATTTTGCAAATCTCACTTAATCTTAAAATTGAGACAGTGGATGAGGTAGTCAAGGCGTGTGTGGTTCTCCATAACTACATCATGGCTAAAGAGCTACCCAATGTGGAACTTGACGAACCGGTTTCTAACCCATTGCCCGATTTCCAGCAACAGCCTGTGAGGACAACATTTGAAATTGGACAAATGAGGCATCGATATGCCGCCTATTTTGTTTCTGATGTTGGGCGTTTGTCATGGCAGGATCAAATGGTTTAGGGTTTTTGTTATGTGATATCATATTGATACAATAGTTTAGTGATTCATGACAATTATTCCCTGTGCTGTTAATAAAACACCTATTACCTTTATTTCAAAAATATGTATGTGTTTTCTTTAGGTCCGGCTACCCCCTCCCACCCTTGTATGCATGCTTACCCCCTCCCACCCTTGTATGTATGTATGTATGCCTACCCCCTCTCACCCTTGTATGTATGTATGTATGTATGCCTACCCCCTCCCACCCTTGTATGTATGTATGCCTACCCCCTCCCACCCATCCTTATATGCATGCCTACCCCCTCCCATCCTTGTATGTATGCCTACCCCCTCCCACCCTTGTATGCATGCCTACCCCCTCCCACCCTTGTATGTATGTATGCCTACCCCCTCCCACCCTTGTATGTATGTTTGTATGTATGTATGTATGTATGCCTACCCCCTCCCACCCTCCCTTGTATGTATGTATGTATGTATGTATGCCTACCCCCTCCCACCCCTCCTTGTATGTATGGCACCCCCCTCCCAAACTTTTGTGTATAAGTCACACGGTGTGTTGCCGGTGACGAAGTACTCAAAAAACAGTCATTGATTGATGAAAAAAATACAACATTTATTAAATATTTTACAGACATCATGAAAAAGGGGAAAAATTATGGGCAAAGGGGGATGGTAAACTTGGAGATTGGTTTGGGTTGGGCGAAGGGGAGGTGTCCAGTAAGCTTGAGGGTAGATCAGGGATACTGCAGGTAGAAACATGTGGAGGTGAATGGGAAGGGAAAGATAAACTGGGAAGTGATGTTCGAGGTGATGGTGGAGACACGTGTACAGTTCTCCTTCGATTCCTTTGTGTCCGGTGGCTGCGATCTCTGCGGCTTTTTGACTGTGGCCTGTTGCTGGGTGTCGACGCTGGACTCGCCGTCTGGTGGGTTTGTTGCCCGGCGTTGTGATGGTGGACGTCCTCGGTCTACCAGGACCCAGTGTCTGTGTGATGGAGGACGGCCTGGTTGAAGTCCTCGCAGGATCTGTACCCGGTGTCTGTTCTCTGAAGTGGCCCGGCATGGTGCTGGGGGACATAGTCACAGGAGCAGGATTCGGCGGCGCAGTATATTGGCGTCCCTCTGCACCCGGCATCGTGTATTGTTGTTGGGCGGCTGTGGACAAAGTTGGGGCTGCACAATGATATGCAGCAGAACTCGGTATACTGAGACTTGAAAGCGGTGGGAGTGTTGGAAAAGCAGCCGCTGGTGGTAGCTGCATGAACCGAGTCTGCTGCATAGCACTGACATATGCGGCATTGCAGGCCTGCATCACAGCAAGCTGGAGTTCCGGCGTTAGGTTTTCCGACATGCCATTCTCTATGGCACCAAAAAAATGTCTTGCCGGTCTCTGGAGCTCGGAGGCCATTGCGTCAAGGCTTTGGGTGACATTGGACAAACCATTAGCCACTGTGTCACCCAGCATCTTATAGCAATTCTGGAACACTGTGCTCAAATGTAAAAACTCAGGCATGAGTGGCCTGTCCCAAACCCGCTGCCGCTGGCGTGAAGAGGCCAAAAAAGGTGCGACAGAGGTTTGGGACAGGGGAAGACCGGATGTACCGGCTACCGGTTCTCCAGAGTGTGTTGCAGGCATACTTACCACAACACTGTGGGATGGCTGGGACGGGTCAGATGGCGTGGCATGAGAGACCGCTCCAGGTTGTATGGTGCTGCTATGGGTTCTGTGAAATTATGAAAAAGGAAAAAATTAGTATCCAAAAAATTTATATTTTACATTCGCAAAATACTGCAGAAAATAAATATTCAGGTAAGCTACACAGCACAATGGAATAAAAAATCTAAATACTTACACTCGTCGTGCAAGGACAGGTCTCAGGAAGCTGAGGAGCCGATGGTACTTGTACTTCCTTGTCCTTGCACCAGCACCGCTTCTAACCTGCCCTTCCTGCCTCAGGTCCCGATTAAAGCGGTCCTTCATGGAACGCCATCTAGTTTTGACTTTCTTCACTGTCAAAGTAAAAAATAATTGTTAAAAAATTAACTTTGGCCCTGGATCACACAACCATGTGTGTGATGTAAGAAACTCGCAGGAGTTCATCACATCAAAAATGCTTCTGTGTTCCCGGACTAATGCATACATACAAGGGTGGGATGGGGTAGGCATGCATACATACAAGGGTGGGAGAGGTAGGCATGCATACATACAAGGGTGGTAGGGGGTAAGCATACATACAAGGGTGGGATGGGGTAGGCATGCATACATACAAGGGTGGGATGGGGTAGGCATGCATACATACAAGGGTGGTAGGGGGTAGGCATACATACAAGGGTGGGATGGGGTAGGCATGCATACATACAAGGGTGGTAGGGGGTAGGCATACATACAAGGGTGGGATGGGGTAGGCATGCATACATACAAGGGTGGGAGGGGGTAGGCATACATACAAGGGTGGGATGGGGTAGGCATGCATACATACAAGGGTGGGAGGGGGTAGGCAGGCATACATACAAGGGTGGGATGGGGTAGGCATGCATACATACAAGGGTGGGAAGGGGCCTACTGTTTCACTGCAGCGTTGTTGCAATACTTACAAAAGTCCTTTTGACCCCTAGCTGAGGCATTGTCCCATCCATCCCACAGCGATTTGGCCACCTCGTTCCACAGCCGCCGGGTAGCCACTGCGTCGGAATGCAGGGGATCACAGGTGTCCCACAGTGGAACGCGCTCCTGGACCGATGTGATGAGGAGGTCGTTGTTGATGTCCTCCTCGTCGTCCCGTTGTGGAACCTAGAATTGAAAGAAAGACAATGTTTGAAAGATAAGAGTATAAAAAAGAAATTAAATACTTACACGCCGTGTTGCCACCGCTGCTTGGCCCCGAGTTGCCTGCTCCTGTGGCTCATCAACACTTGAAGAGCTCTGTGAACCAAATAAAAAAATTGGACACGTGTACAAGTGACAGTGAGTTATGAAAGAACAATAGATAATATACTCACTTCACTGGGCTGTCCACTCTGTGAATTTTCATGGCTTGAAGGCATGGTCCTCCTTTGTTCCTGTGGTGTAAATTCTGCAGGATGAAATGAAAAAATAAAATTACACACTGCTAGGCTAAACCAAAAATCCAAACATCCATTAGCTGGTATACTTACATTGTCCAAAGGTGTTCTGTCCTGTCACAAAGGTCTTCTGTCCTCTCCAGAGTCTGTTGAATAGTGAAGTGGAGCAATGCCAACCCCCAATATTTATTTATCTAGGTCTGGGAGGTGTTCAGAAGATGTCTAGACTGTCTTGAGACTTGTTACATCAAAAAGCGCATGCGCATGGTAACGCTGTCGTGCGCATAGCAGTGCCCATATGCGCCCCCATAGACTGTAATGCGTTTTTTCAGCGCATTACGTGCGCAGACTTACGCATGCCTCTTTTTTGATAAATGTTGACGCGAAAAAAAAGCAACATGTTGCGTTTTGATGGAGACATCGCACACACCCACACGACGTGTGCGTCCAAAAACGCAACACAACGCATACAAGCGCATGACCATGCGCCCCATTATAAAAATAGGGGCGCATCCGCTTCTTTGCGCTGCATACGCTGCGCACGCAGACGCTAATGTGAAAGCAGCCTTATCTGTATCGTCTTCCTTGCAGTTTCATCCCATTTCTTCACGTGTTTCCATGTGCAAATGAGAATAAGGATGATCCCTCTACACTGTGACATCCCTTCAGACATTTGTGGTCTCCTCTTAGCCTTCTTTTTTTTTTCAAGCTAAACATTCCCAAATCCTTTAACCGTTCCTCATAGGACATACTTATGACCCTTAGAAGAATGGTGTGAGGGAATTTGTGCCAAAAAATAGAAAATATCCAGTTGTGAAGGGCATGGCTTTTTGTTCTAAAATTATTTTTCTATGTTTACAGTAAGTGAAATTGTAAAAGCCTTTTAATTTTTTGGTATGTACCAAATAGCGAATGCATACTAATAAGTATGCCTATGTTTTTATTGTTTAGCCGAAATTTGAAGGTGTATGAGTATATGCATACTAAATGTATTATTGTTGCCGTTTTACATTTTTTCTTTGTGGTAAATCCTAATTAAAAGTACTTTTGTAAGGAGCTGACACTTCAGAGTGCATGTTGAGTCTGGCCTTCCTGTGGGCGTTTACAAGCCTGGCATAGAAGAGTAGAAAAGGTGAGACATAGTTTCTTCAAAAAGGCAGGTTGCAACTGTTCTCCTTTTCATCTGCTGTACTGTAATTTTTAACACTAGAACTACTGATGGAGTCATTTTGACTCCTTTCGTTTTTTATTTCTCTTCTGTGACTACATTTTTCAGAATTCCGGCTTGAAACTCGGTGACTTTTCCTCAAATATGATGTGAAAAAAGATTTTGTGAGAATAAATAATTTTGGTGAAAAATTTGCGCGTTTTTTTCAAAATTTACCAAGAACTACTGAAGGGAGTCATTTTATCATAGAATCATAGAATCATAGAATGGTAGAGTTGGAAGGGACCTCCTGGGCCTTCTGGTCCAACCCCCTGCTCAAAGCAGGATTCTCTAAATCATCCCAGACAGATGTCTATCCAGCCTCTGTTTGAAGACTTCCATTGAAGGAGAACTCACCACCTCTTGTGGCAGCCTGTTCCACTCATTGATCACCCTAACTGTCAAAAAGTTTTTTCTAATATCTAATCTGTGTCTCCTCCCATTCAGTTTCATCCCATTGCTTCTAGTCTTTCCTTGTGCAAATGAGAATAAAGATGATCCTTCTACAATGTGACAGCCCTTGAGATATTTGTAGACAGCTATTAAGTCTCCTCTCAGTCTTCTTTTTTCCAAGCTAAACATTCCCAAATCCTGCAACCGTTCCTCATAGGACATGGTTTGCAGACCGGTCACCATTCTGGTGGCTCTTCTCTGAACTTGCTCCAGTTTGTTGATGTATTTTTTAAAATGTGGTGCCCAAAACTGGACACAGTATTCCAGATGAGGTCTGACCAAAGAGGAGTAGAGGGCAATAATGACCTCACGTGATCTAGACTGTATGCTTCTGTTGATACATCCTAGAATTGCATTTGCCTTTTTTGCTGCTGCATCACACTGTTGACTCATGTTAAGTCTGTGATCAATTAGTATACCCAAGTCTTTTTCACATGTGCTGTTACTTAGCCCTATTCCTCCCATTTTGTATATGCTTTTTTCATTTTTATTGCCCAGATGTAGTACTTTGCATTTTTCCCTGTTAAAATCCATTCTGTTAGTTGCTGCCCACTGCTCCAGTTTATGTATATCTTTTTGAATCCTCTCTCTCTCTTCTCTAGTATTAGCTACCCCTCCTAGCTTTGTGTCATCAGCAAATTTGATCAGTTTACCCTCAATTCCTTCATCTAAATCATTGATAAAGATGTTGAACAATACAGGGCCCAAAAGAGAGCCTTGTGGTACCCCACTTGAGACATTCTTCCAACTGGATGTGCAGCCATTTACAACCACTCTTTGGGTCCGATCACTAAGCCAGTTATGAATCCACCTAACAGTTGCCTTGTCCATTCCATACTTAGTCATTTTTTCAATAAGGATTGTGTGAGATACTTTGTCAAATGCTTTGCTGAAGTCAAGATATACTATATCTACAGCATTTCCCTGATCCACCCAGTCAGTGATTCTGTCATAGAAGGAAATTAAGTTAGTCTGACATGACTTATTAGTTACAAACCCATGCTGACTCTGTTTAATCACTTCATTCTTATCCAGGTGCATACATGTTCTTTAATAATTTGTTCAAAGATCTTTCCTGGTATAGAAGTCAGACTCACCGTCCTGTAGTTCCCTGGGTCCACCTTCTTCCCTTTTTTGAAGATAGGAACAACATTTGCTCTTCTCCAGTCTTCTGGGACTTCTCCTGTTCTCCAAGAATTTTCAAAGATTATGGACAGTGGTTCAAGAATTTCTTCTGCTATCTCCTTCAGTACCCTGGGGTGTAATTCATCTGGACCTGGAGACTTGAATTCATTTATGTTAGCTAAGTGTTTCCTCACTGTCTTTCTGTTTATAGATATCCTGGATTCTTCTATTCCTTTAATAGGACAGTGAAGATTAGTTGATGTTACATTTCCTTTCTGAGAGAAAACAGATGCAAAATAGGAATTTAAAAGTTCAGCCTTCTCAACATCCTGACTTACCATTTCATCATTTTCATCCTGTAAAAATCCTATAGCATCTTTGACTTTTCTTTTACTTTTGACGTATCCCCAAAATCCTTTTTTGTTGCTTTTGACGTCACTTGCAAGCCTTAATTCATTGTCAGCTTTAGATAATCTGATTTGTGCCCTGCATGTTCTGCAGACGGCATTATATTCTTCTTTAGATATGCCTCCCTCTTTCCATTTGATAAACATTTCTTTCTTCCTTTTTAGCATGTGTTTAAGTTCTATGTTCATCCATCCTGGTTTCCTTAAATGCTTCCCATTCTTCCCTCTTTTCGGAATTGTTAACGATTGTGCTTTGAGAATCTCATTTTTCAAGATTTTCCATCCTTCCTGGACAGTTTTGTCCTTAAGGATATCCAGCCATTGGATCCCTCCAATTCTCTTTCTGAGTTCCTTAAAATCTGCCTTTCTAAAATCTAACCTTGACGTCTGAGTCTTCACAGGTCTTCCTCCTCTTGTTATCCAAAATTCTAAAATAGCATGGTCACTACCTCCTAGAGTCTTACCTCCTCCACCATTTCCTCCCTGTTTATGAGGATTAGATCCAAGGTAGCAGATCCCCTTGTTTTCTCCATTACCTTTTGGAAGATAAAGTTGTCAGCAAGAGAGGATAAGAATTTCCTGGACCTGTTAGTTTTGCCTGAGAGAGATTCCCAACAAATGTCTGGATAGTTGAAATCTCCCATGACCACTATGTCATATTTTTTGGAGAACTTGGCCATTTGATGCATAAAGAGTTCATCCATATCTTCAGCTTGCACAGGCGGCCTGTAGTAAATGCCTACAATGGTGTCCTTTCCATTGTTCGCTCCTTGTATTCTTACCCAAACAGTTTCCACAGAACTCCCAGTCTCTGAAGCGTCAATCCCTGTGCAGATATACGCTTTTCTAACATACAATGCAACACCTCCTCCTCGTTTATCAAGTCTGTTTCTTGCAAATAAGTTGTATCCTTCTAGCCTTGTATTCCAATCATGTGTATCGTCCCACCAAGTCTCAGTGATTCCAATGACATCATATTTCTTCTCCTGCGTTAGTAGCTCCAGTTCTCCTTGTTTGTTGCCCATGCTTTGTGCATTCGTATAGAAACACTTTAGTTTGTGATTGGTTTCTCTTCCTTCAATATTTTTATTATGTAAATTTTTTTGTCTTTGTTCTTCCCCTTCACTTCTAATAGCAGAAATCTCAATAGTATTTGTCAAGTGTATGGCTTTTGCTGGCGTTTTGCTTCCCTTCCCACATTAGTTTAAAGCTCTCCTGATGAGTGTAGCAAGGCGACTTCCAAATACATGTTTTCCAGTCTTCGTAAGGTGCACCCCATCTCTAGCAAGTAGTCCATCGTATAGGTAATTCACTCCGTGATCCAGAAATCCAAATCCTTGCTGACGGCACCATCGACGTAGCCAGTTGTTCACCTGCAGAATCTTATTCCACCTCCTTGTTCCATGGCCATCCACTGGGAGGATGGAAGAGAAGACCACCTGCACTCCCAGTTCTTTCACTTTCTTACCTAAGTTTTCAAAGTCACTGCAGATGGTTTCCAGGTCGTTTCTAGCGGTGTCATTTGTCCCCACATGTATTAGCAGGAATGGGTAGTCATCTTTAGGTCTGAAGAGTCCTGATATCCTGTCAGACACATCTTTAATTTTTGCACCTGGAAGACAGCACATTTCTCTTGAGGTTATATCCGGTCTGCAGATAGCGGCCTCTGTTCCTCTCAACAGGGAATCGCCCATGACAACAACTCTCCGTTTCTTCTTCACAACAGTTTTCTTTCTCCAATCAGGAGGACTCTGAGGGCGTACAAGGTTGTTTGTGGGCAAAGTCTTATCCTGATGTATTTCTTCATCTTTCTCCTGTGTAAGAGCCTGGTATTGGTTCCTGAGCAGAATTGGTGCTGACTGCCTCCTGATCCTCCTGCTTCTCTGGGTCACATGCTTCCATTCCTCTGTTTCTTCAGTTGCACTTCGAATTTCTTCTCTTTCTGTACCATGAAGAGATAATTCTGCTCTGTCTAAGAACTCTTCACCTTCCTTAATGGTCTTCAATGTAGATAACCTCTCTTCCAGATTTTGCAACTTTTCCTCCAACAGGGACACAAGCTTGCATTTCTGGCATGTGAAGTTTGGCTTTTCCACTGGTAAGTCTATGAACATGTAGCAAGAAATGCAGCTCACCACATGGCTCCTAGCCTCTTCCATGTTCTTATTGTTCAAGAGATAATCAAGCGGTGAAATATAAGCCAAAACTCGCGCGCCTAGCGGCGCGCAGTTTACTGATGTCCTCCTTTCAGCTGCAACAGCCAAAATCCAGTGTTCCTTGAGCTCGCGGAGACTCTTCACTTATCCCAGAAGGCACTGGGAATATGCAAATTATCTCCTCGGGACTCCTCCCCTGGTTTACTGATGTCCTCCTTTCAGCTGCAACAGCCAAAATCCAGTGTTCCTTGAGCTCGCGGAGACTCTTCACTTATCCCAGAAGGCACTGGGAATATGCAAATTATCTCCTCGGGACTCCTCCCCTGGTTTACTGATGTCCTCCTTTCAGCTGCAACAGCCAAAATCCAGTGTTCCTTGAGCTAGCGGAGACTCTTCACTTATCCCAGAAGGCACTGGGAATATGCAAATTATCTCCTCGGGACTCCTCCCCTGGTTTACTGATGTCCTCCTTTCAGCTGCAACAGCCAAAATCCAGTGTTCCTTGAGCTCGCGGAGACTCTTCACTTATCCCAGAAGGCACTGGGAATATGCAAATTATCTCCTCGGGACTCCTCCCCTGGTTATCTCCTCGGGACTCCTCCCCTGGTTTTTTTTTGACTCCCTATTATATTTTGAGATCCTTTTGTCACTAAATGTTGCTATAAAGTTTTGTGCATAATTTTTTCACTCTGTCTTATTTATCCTGATGTTCATATAGATGTAGTTCAATTTACATGTCAACTTTTCACATTTTCCTTGTGTTTTACCTGCTTGTATTACTGTGTAATGCTGAACAAAATAGCTTGTTTACTCTAGGCTCTTATCTTATGCTAATTTTTGATTCATATATATTGACACATATAAAGAACTGTACGCTTGCAGAAGCATGCAGGAACAATAATTTACAGTTTACTCTATCTGATGAGGAGCTAGATGCATTCATTGCAATATTCTATGCTCGTGGAATATCTGGCACGAACCGTCACTCGATTAGCAGTATTTGGTGTAATGACTGGGGAATACCGTTTTGCAAAGCGACAATGTCTAGGGACCGCTTTGTTGAAATTATGAGGTTTCTCAGATTTGATGAGAAATCTACTCGATCGGAGAGACTGCAAACGGACAAGTTTGCTCTATTTTCTACTGTGTGGGACAGGTTTATTGAAAATTGTATTGCGTGTTACAAACCTGGCCCATACATAACGGTGGATGAGCAACTTTTCCCAAGCAAAACTAGGTGTCCATTCACGCAGTACATGCCTTCCAAACCAGATAAATATGGCCACAAATATTGGCTAGCTGTTGATAAGGAGAGCAAATATCTGGCAAATGGCTTCCCTTATCTAGGCAAAGATGACACACGCCGTGCTGAGGACCGTTTAGCTGACCATGTGGTAATGAAGTTATTGGACCCGTTTTTGAAAAAAGGTCGCAATGTTACAACCGATAATTATTTTACTTCAGTAAAATTAGCTAAACAGCTAAAAAGCAAAGGAACAACCATCGTGGGAACACTGAACAAGATAAGGCGAGAAGTGCCTAAAGAAATAAAATCCATGAAAGAGGAATTGTACAACACTAAAGTGTTTAGAAATGAAGACAATTTTACACTTACAGTATATCAAGGAAAGCCCAACAAAAATGTTGTCATTTTGAGTTCCGTCCATCCAGATGTTGTTGTTGCGTCTGATTCCGCTAAAAAAACTCCAGAAACGGTAAAGTTTTACAATGAAACAAAATATGGAGTAGATGTAGTGGATCAGATGGCACGAAAATATACCACACGAACATGCACAAGGAGATGGCCTGTTCATGCATTTGAAAATGCCTTAGACTTTGCGGGTATAAATGCATGGATAATATTCAATGAGATAACCCACCAAAAAATGTCACGCAAGGCATTTTTGCAAACGCTTGTGAGAGAGTTGAGTGGTCCTTATGTCACAGATAGGGAAAAGGGTTCCACGTCCCAAGTTTCTACATGCTCAGAAGTGATGGTTCAAACAAAATTTTGCCAGATCAAAGAAAAGTGCAAGAAAAATAGATCTGTCGGCAATTGTAAGACTTGTGGTAAGTCTTTGTGTGGGCAATGTACTGCCATAAATCAAAGGCAATGCCTAAAATGCGAAACACCAAATGTTTAGAAGGTGAATTCTGCGCCATATTTTCATTTTTATGCTCCTCCACCTACATTTTCTCTGCTTTTTGTTCTTCAGTTGTTGTTTATATGTGTGCACTTGAATAAAAAAAAATGTTTGAAAAACGTCTATTATAATTATTGTTATTTTCTGTAGAAAAATAAGAAAAGCAGAAAAAAAACAATCAAAAGCATTACTGTTGGATCTCACAATAATAATACATTACAAAAAATATAATTATTAATAAATAACCACAAATGAAACTCTAAAAATAAACGAAAACAAGCAAGGAGTCAAAATGACTCCTTTCAGTAGTTCTAGGCGGGGTCACGAGTCCAGCAGTCCTAGTGTTAAGCAATGTGATTTTGCTAAATACCCCTAGTTTCATTAATCTGCAGATTTTAGGATCAAATATTTAACATAGGATGTATGCCCCCAGTGACTGTATGTTTTTCACAGGGCTCTTTAATATGGCTCCCAGTTTCCAATCATTTTTGGTTATTCCGCATGTCCAGTATCCCATGCATCTTCCCTATGAAAGCAGCTAAAGCCTTTGTTACTGCTGATTGCAGAGATTGGCACTGGAACAGATAGATGCTATGACTGGCACTTATTTAAGTTGCTGTAATTCGATTACTAAAGTGGCTGTCGCAACCTGGTACCAAAAATGTAATTACTAGGCCTTGGCATCATCTTTAGAAGAGAATATAGTCTTGAGCTTATGACTAATGGTGGTTTCGGAGGTGTGGAAAAGATAGTAAGGGGAATAGTTTTAATTAGTCTACTGCTAAATATACTCTCATGATTTAGTCTCCTAAACAACATGAAGTCCTTCATTAGCCAACTGCTGCTGTTATGGTTGTTCACAGTATGTAATGGTATTTTTTGCACAGTATCCATCTGTTAGGTGGATACATTGGCCTAGAGACAGCAGAAGGCTTGGAGCATAAACAGTGACTGGGTCCCTGTTGCTGAACATTGTTTCCCAAGCCAATATACTTGGATGTATGTATACACTTTATGAAATTCAGCAGTACGGTAGTTTCTATTTTTTTTTCAAAGTGTATTGTAGCATTATTCCTTATCAACATCCCCCAGCTTTTTCCGAGCATAAGGGCACTACATCGTTTTAGCACATGTCTAACACTAATAATGCCCCTTTAAAATAAGCTTTGAAGGTAGATTCTCAGGGAGATCTATGTCTGGCTCATAGATCTTAACAGCCCATTTAGATGTTAGGAAAATGTGGAGTACGCTGGAGTAACTCATCGAATCTCAGATGTCAAGGTATCAACTTTCTATGACTTTAAATGGCCACACAGACAGCTTAAGAAGGTTGATCCTACTGACAGATTTTAACCCCTTACCGATATATGACATACTGCTACGTCTTATGCTGGCTCCGTGATTTTGAGGCGGGCTTGCACTTCTAGCCAACATCTTTTCCGGCCAATGGTGGCTGATTTATTAAATACAGTAACAAGTTTAAAACGTTTTTATTCCTTCCCCCCCCCCCCCCACAAGCCCGTTTTCACCTTAATGACCAGGCCAAATTTTACAATTCTGACCAGTGTCACTTTAAGAGGTAATAACTGTTTAATGCTTCAACTGATCCCACTGATTGAGATTTTTTTTTTGTGACCTATTGTACTTCATGTTAGTGGTATCATTTCTTCAATATGACTTGCATTTATTTGTGAAAAAAAACTAAAATTTTGCGAAAATGTTGCAATTTTTATGCCTTAAAGGCCACGTTCCCACCTTCAGTATTTGGGTAGTATTTGTCACGCTGTCTCTGTATACAGGAGGACCGGGGTCTATGCTGACCCTAAGCTGGGGTCCTGACTAATCCCTCTACCTGGAGGTACTTTTGATGGTACAGAGGTCCAGGCCGCCAGCGTAACCCTATCTCCTGTGAATCCCTAACCACTGTAATCTAGTCCTGAGAAGGACCCTGATTACCACCACAGGGAACAGGAAGGTAACTGCCTTCACACACAGTATAAGACGAGCGAGACAGTACAAGGGATAAAATAAAAGACCACCTTGCATACAAAACTATCACTACAGAGGGAACACCAACGGGTAAGGAGATAAATAATAAAGCGAGGAGAGGAGAAAACCACAACAGGTATTCTTAGCTTTAGACTTCTCAATACGATCCGCTCTGCTGGTCTGCATGAATGCTTTCACCGACACTTCCCAGCAGACAGGCAGGTATATGAAGGAAACCAATTACCACAACATTAATTGCAGCTGAGCGAGGCTGGTCTAGTCCAGCAGAGAGAGAGGAAGAATTAACTCCCTCAGTGCCGAAAAACACCCAGCACCAGAAACTCAGCTGTGAGAAGTCAGGGTGTGCAATCGCGACGATCTTCGCAGCGACACACCCGTGACAGTACCCCCCCTTCTACGAGGGGCCTCCGGACCCTCAGGGCCGGGTTTATCTGGGTGAGTAGTATGGAAGGCCCGAACCAATCGGTCTGCGTTAATATCCGACGCAGAAACCCACGTCCTCTCCTCAGGACCATACCCCCTCCAATGAACAAGGTACTGAAGGGACCGACGATTCAGACGTGAATCGATGACTCTCGACACCTGGAACTCCAAGTTACCATTGACCACCACAGGAGGAGGAGGTAAAGGTGAAGGTATCACCGGCGCCACATACCTCTTAAGCAACGATCTGTGGAACACATTATGAATTCTAAATGTAGGAGGGAGGTCAAGACGGAATGCAACCGGATTAATTATAGCACTGATCTTGTATGGCCCGATGAACCTGGGACCCAGTTTCCAGGAGGGAACCTTAAGTTTTATATTTTTGGTAGACAACCATACCAGATCGTTCACACTTAGGTCCGGACCAGACACTCTCCTCCTATCAGCCATACGTTTGTATCGGTTCCCCATAGTACTCAGATTATTCAGCACTCCTCTCCACACAGAAGCAAGTGACGACGAAAATCGTTCCTCCTCAGGAACCCCAGAAGAGCCCCCCCTATTGAAAGTACAAAACTGGGGGTGAAAACCATATGCCCCAAAAAACGGGGACTTACCAGTGGACTCGCTCCGCCTATTATTTAGAGCAAATTCCGCCAGAGGCAAGAAAGAAGCCCAGTCCTCCTGGTTCTCTGACACAAAACACTGGAGATATGTCTCCAAGCTCTGGTTCAGACGCTCTGTCTGACCATTGGTCTGCGGGTGAAAAGCCGATGAAAATGACAACTGCATCCCCCGCCGTGTACAAAATGCTTTCCAGAATTTGGACACAAACTGAGACCCCCGATCCGACACCACATCGGAGGGTACCCCGTGAAGCCTTACAATCTCCCCAATAAACACCTGCGCAAGAGTTTTAGCATTAGGAAGAGCAGGAAGAGCGATAAAATGTGCCATCTTGCTGAACCTGTCCACTACAACGAGTATGACTGTTTTACCCGAAGATGGCGGGAGGTCCGTAATGAAGTCCATAGACAGATGAGTCCACAGACGCTCCGGGATCTTCAAAGGTAAGAGGGTCCCCGACGGACGGGTATGTGGGGTCTTAGAGCGCGCACAAACCTCGCAGGACGCGACAAAAGTTACCACCTCCTTATGTAAGTTAGGCCACCAAAACCGACGCGAGAGGAGACCCTCAGTTGCTTTACTCCCTGGGTGTCCTGCCAAAGCTGAATTATGGTGTGCCTCGATCACCTTTTGTCGCAACTGATTTGGAACAAACAGTCTCCCTGGAGGTCCTACAGGGGCGTCCCCCTGAGCCTCCAATACCTCCTCCTCAAGCTCAGAGCATACTGCCGACACCACCACCCCCTCCTGAAGGACCGGAACCGGGTCCTCCATATTCCCAGCCCCTGGGAAACAGCGAGATAAGGCATCCGCCTTAACATTTTTTGAGCCAGGACGATAAGTGACGACAAAATTAAACCTGGTAAAAAACAACGACCACCTAGCTTGCCTGGGATTCAGACGTTTTAGCGGACTCTAAATATAGCAGGTTTTTGTGATCGGTAATGACGGTGACCGGGTGGACTGCCCCCTCCAAAAAATGACGCCACTCCTCAAAAGCAACTTAATGGCCAAGAGTTCCCTATTGCCGACATCCTAATTCCTCTCAGCGGACGACAATTTTTTAGAGAAGAAGGCGCACGGATGCCATTTAAAAGGGGGACGAACCTTGTGACAATACTGCTCCCACCCCTACCTCGGAAGCGTCCACCTCAACAATGAACGGCTGTGACGCATCAGGTTGAATAAGTATGGGTGCTGAAGCAAAACATTTTTTCAAAGAGGAAAACGCTTGACAATCCTTGTCAGACCACTTTGAAAAATCCGTCCCTTTTTTAGTCATGTCTGTGAGAGGTTTAACTATGGACGAAAAATTACGAATGAATTTCCGGTAGTAGTTAGCAAACCCCAGGAAACGTTGTAATGCCTTAAGATCCTCTGGCAGATCCCACTCAAGAACTGCCCGCACTTTCCCAGGGTCCATACGAAAACCGGATGCTGACACCAGAAACCCTAAAAACTGAAGTTCCTGTACGGCGAACACACACTTCTCCCATTTGGCGTACAGTTTATTCTCCCGCAAGATCTGTAACACCTGCCTAACATGCTCCTGATGAGACACAAGATCTGGCGAGTAAATTAGGATATCATCCAGATATATGACCACAAACTGTCCCATTAGGTGGCGAAAGATGTCATTTACAAAGTGTTGAAACACCGCCGGGGCAATACTCAGACCAAATGGCATGACAAGGTTCTCATAATGCCCCTCCGGAGTGTTAAACGCCGTCTTCCACTCATCCCCCTCCTTCATCCTAATCAGATTGTACGCCCCCCTGAGATCCAACTTAGAGAACCATTTGGCACCCACGATCTGATTGAAGAGATCGGGAATAAGTGGGAGCGGATACGGATCTCGGACCGTAATCCGATTAAGCTCACGGAAATCCAGGCAAGGGCGTAGGCCTCCATCTTTTTTCTTCACAAAGAAGAACCCCGCGGCCACCGGGGAAGATGAAGGTCTAATATGCCCCTTAGCCAGACTCTCTGAAATATAATCCTTCATGGCCTGTCTCTCAGGACCAGAAAGGTTATACAACCTAGATTTCGGTAACTTGGCCCCAGGGAGCAAGTTAACAGAACAGTCATACTCGCGATGAGGAGGTAGTTCTTGACACCCTTTTTCCGAGAATACATCCTCAAAGTCCACCAGAAATGGAGGTAAGGCCCTAGGAGCGACCGCACCAATGACCGTATTCATGCAGTTTTTATTACAGAAATCGCTCCATTGGGTTATCTCTCTGGATTGCCAATTAATAACCGGGTTATGCTTAGTTAGCCAAGGCAGGCCTAGCACTATAGGAGTGGGAAGACCCTCCAACACATAACAAGACAACAGTTCTTTATGTAGCGCCCCCACTTGAAGATCTATGTTATGCACTGCTTGCACAAAACTTCCCTGACCGAGAGGTCTGGCGTCGATCGAGAATATGGGGACGGGTTTAGCCAACCCACTCAATCGCATACCTTGAACCCGGGCAAAGCGAGCATCCACCAGATTAGCCCCGGCCCCACTATCCAGAAGAACAGATATCCTCTCAGTTTTCGCACCCACCACCACCTCCGCCGGTACGAGAAACTGAGACGAACTTAGGGACGAAATACTTACTCCCAGATTGCCGTCCACCACACAATCTGGGATCAATAGTTTTCCGGCGACTTCTCATTCTGCAAAGGACGGGATGGACACCCCCTAATAAAATGTCCATTTTTTCCACAGAAGAAACAACTTCTTGTTTTGTGTCGCCCCACCGATCCCCTCCCCCGGAATGATGTCCCTCCTAATTGCATAGGCTCCTCTGGACTGACCAGGGGAACCTCCGTATAAGGGACCCTTGAGGAAGGTGGAGTCATCACAGGGGGCGAAGTTACCCCGCACCTCTCCCGAAGACGTCTGTCAATACGAATAGCAAGGGCCATAGCGGCTTCCAGTGTCGTGGGAGGGTCATACTGCGCCAACACATCTTTTAATTTGTCAGATAAACCTTGACAAAACTGGCTCCTAAGAGCCGGGTCATTCCACTGGGTGTCCGTGGCCCACCTACGGAACTCCGAACAGAATTCCTCTGCCGGACGATCTCCCTGCTGTATCTTATGTAACTTAGTTTCAGCAAGGGAGACCCGATCCGGGTCATCATATACAAGACCCAGTGCTGCGAAAAATCTATCCACTGACTGGAGAGCCTGGGAGCCCGGGGGAAGAGAGAACGCCCAGGATTGGGGGTCCCCTTGTAGGAGTGAGATGACAATTCCCACCCTTTGATCTTCACTCCCAGATGACCGAGGTCGCAGCCGAAAGTACAATTTACATGCCTCCCGGAAAGCAAAAAATTTGTCCCGCCCTCCAGTGAACCTGTCCGGGAGAGCTACTTTAGGTTCAGGTCTGGCTTGCTCCGGGGGGTACAAAACCTTGGACTTAACGTCCCTCAGCTCCATGGACAAACTCTGCAACTGCTGAGCTAGACTGGCTACTGGATCCATGGTGGCTGGGTAGAATCTTAAGTGGGGTCGGTGAAAATGTCACGCTGTCTCTGTATACAGGAGGACCGGGGTCTATGCTGACCCTAAGCTGGGGTCCTGACTAATCCCTCTACCTGGAGGTACTGTTGATGGTACAGAGGTCCAGGCCGCCAGCGTAACCCTATCTCCTGTGAATCCCTAACCACTGTAATCTAGTCCTGAGAAGGACCCTGATTACCACCACAGGGAACAGGAAGGTAACTGCCTTCACACACAGTATAAGACGAACGAGACAGTACAAGGGATAAAATAAAAGACCACCTTGCATACAAAACTATCACTACAGAGGGAACACCAACGGGTAAGGAGATAAATAATAAAGCGAGGAGAGGAGAAAACCACAACAGGTATTCTTAGCTTTAGACTTCTCAATACGATCCGCTCTGCTGGTCTGCATGAATGCTTTCACCGACACTTCCCCAGCAGACAGGCAGGTATATGAAGGAAACCAATTACCACAACATTAATTGCAGCTGAGCGAGGCTGGTCTAGTCCAGCACAGAGAGAGGAAGAATTAACTCCCTCAGTGCCGAAAAACACCCAGCACCAGAAACTCATCTGTGAGAAGTCAGAGTGTGCAATCGCGACGATCTTCGCAGCGACACACCCGTGACAGTATTTTACATCAGTATCTGTAAGCCAAAATCAGGAGTGGGAGAAAAATCCAGAATTGTTGGATGTTTCTAATAGTCAGAGACAAATGTCACACAAAATAGTTACTAAATAACAATTTTTGAAAAATTTTTTGTTTTTGTTAGGAAGTTATAGGGGTTAAAAATTGACACAAGATTTTTCTAACAAAATTTACAAAACTATTTTTTTACGGACCACACCACATTTGAAGTGACTTTGAGGGGCCTATATGACAGAAAATACCCAAAAGTGACACCATTCTAAAAACTGCACCCCTCAAGGTGCTCAAAACCACATTCAAGAAATGTATTAACCCTTCAGGTGCTTCCCAGAAACTGAAGCAATGTGGAAAGAAAAAAAGAACATTTTACTTTTTTTCACAAAATTTAACATTTAGATAAAAAAAAAAAATATTTTCACATGGGTAACAGGAGAAAATAGACCCCAAAAATTGTTGTGCAATTTTTCCTGAGCGCGCCAATACCCTGTATGTGGGGGAAAACTATTGTTTGGGAGCATGGCAGGGCACGGAAGAGAAGGAGCATGGTTTTGGAATGCAGATTTTGATGTATTGGTCTGCGGGCATCATGTCGCGTTTGGAGAGCCTCTGATGTGCCTAAATAGCAGAAACCCCCCACAAGTGACCCCATTTTGGAACTGATCTTGTGTTTCCTGGTATGTACATTTTATAATGTAGTGGCATGCGTAAGTTGTGTAGAGTATACCTGTGTTGTGCAAGTCAGAAATAAATTTAGTAGTCCATGGAGGTGTGGTACAGTTTGAAGCATTCTTTTATACACAGGCCAGGTTTGTCAGGGTAGGTGTTGCATTGATAAGTGGTGTCCTTCCGTATCCCCCATCTGTAACACACTCGGCACCTCTTTTGCAGCCTTCTTTTATTTGAAAGGATCTTCCTGAGGAAATATTGGCCTAGTACGATACAAGCACCTTCAATTCTGGAAGTACTGGGGTCTGCTCCTTCATGACTTCCAAAAATAAGGGCCTTGATCACTACCACCTGGAACTGAAAGTACTGGTCTGGCCTGCACATCGTGATAGCACATATGCATTGTACATTGCTATCGGTAAGAGTATGTTCCCACGTCAGTAAACACTGCAGGTTGGACGCCACGTACATCTGCAGCGTCCAACCTGCAACTGCCAGATGTTACAGCATAGTGGATGGGACATGCGGTGCGTCTTTCCAGACCCCAGCATGTCAATTTATCTTGCAGAGACGCGAGTTAAATATCACCCGTACAATGTATTGGTCGTAGTGATTCTGCATGGTTCAATGAACACATGCAGAATCGTCTGCGTTCAGAAGCCGGTAGCGCTTTGGACGCAGCGGACATTTGCTGCGTCCAAAGCGCTGCCGATTACTGACTGTGGGAATGTAGCCTAAGATGTGCATGGCCAACTTCTTGTACCACTCCACGGCCTTTCTCATGGCACTGTTTTTCTCAGAGAGATCAACTCCCCCCCCATGTTCTTGTTGTACTCCAGTACACAGTCTGGTTTGGTGATTTGTGCAGAGGTACCTCGTACAGCAGTGAGGGTGCTGCTATCACCATCGTGGTCAAGAAAAGGTCATTCTCTTGTCCTTGTACTTGCATGTTGTTGCTGTATTGGGCTTTGCTGTCGCCCTTTCTGAGCAGCTGCCCATTTAGTGTCTTAGGGAGGCCTTTCTGATGATTGCAGACAGTATCGCATGCTCACTAAATAAAATAATTAAATGGATATTATAGATGCCTGCCTGCTGAATGACTGCAGACATATCGATTTGAACAACCCTTTAAGTAGTGTGTCGACTTTTTTTTTATCCTTTGCTGCACATTGAATAGTATTCTTGATCCAATATGTGTAAATACACTGCTCAAAAAAATAAAGGGAACACTCAAATAACACATCCTAGATCTAAATGAGTGAACTATTCTCATTGAATACTTTGTTCTGTACAAAGTTGAATGTGCTGTCAACATAATCACAGAAAAATCATCAATGGAAATCAAATTTTTGAACCAATGGAGGCCTGGATTTGGAGAGTCCCCCAAATTGAAAGTGGAAACAAGTCAAAATATTGCTCAGTATTGTGTGTGGCCTCCACGTGCCTCTATGACCTCACTACAACGCCTGGGCATGCTCCTGATGAAGTTGCGGATGTTCTCCTGAGGGATCGCCTCCCTGACCTGGACTAAAGCATCCGTCAACTCCTGGACAGTCTGTGGTGCAACGTGACGTTGGTGGATGGCGCGAGACATGCTGTCGCAGATGTGCTCCATCGGATTCAGGTCTGGGGAACGGGCAGGCCAGTCCATAGCTTCAATGCCTTCATCTTGCAGGAACTGCTGACATACTCCAGCCACATGAGATCTGGCATTGTCCTGCATTAGGAGGAACCCAGGGCCAACCGTAACAGCATATGGTCTCATAAGGGGTCTGAGGATCTCATCTCGGTATCTAATGGCAGTCAGGCTACCTCTGGCAATCACATGGAGGGCTGTGTGGCCTTCGAAAGAAATGCCACCCCACACCATTACTGACCCACTGCCAAACCGGTCATGCTGAAGGGTGTTGCAGGCAGCAGATCGCTCTCCACTGCGTCTCCAGACTCTGTTACGTCTGGCACATATCCGTGAGGTCTGTATTTACGGCCGTGAAAAACAGCAGCCATTCTACAATGCACAAACATCAATTTAATCTACAACAAGAGTTAACGTTCAGACTCATATGAAAAATGGCCTATGTCTCTTGACCCACCGAAGAAAAATACATCTGGACTAAGTAAAAATTAATGTAGTGTTGAAACAAATATTTTAGGGTTGAAGCATTGAGAAGCTTTAATTAAGTTAAGATTAGTTGATACGCTGCCCCTTTACAAGTAACACACTGTTATTTTATGATAAAGCTATGTGCACACTGCATTCATGCACTTAGCCGAAAGAATACAGTGGCATGTAAATGTTTGTGCACCCCAGGTCAAAGTGACTGCTATTACTATATCTATATATATCTACATAGATATATATACATATATATACATATATATACATAGCAATATTACTATATATAATATATATATACAGTGGTGGCCAAAAGTATTGGCACCCCTGCAATTCAGTCAGGTAATACTCAGTTTCTTCCTGAAAATGATTGCAATCACAAATTATTTGCTATTTTTATCTTCATTTAATTTGCTTGCAAGGAAAAAACACAAAAGAGAATGAATCAAAAATCAAATCCTTGATCATTTCACCCAAAACTCCAAAAATTTGCCAGACAAAAGTATTGGCACCCTCAGCCTAATACTTGGTTGCTCAACTGCGAACAACCGCTTCCGGTAACCATCAATGAGTTTCTTACAATGCTCTGCTTGAATTGTAGACCATTCTTCTTTGGCAAACTGCTCCAGGTCCCTGATATTTGAAGGGTGCCTTCTCCAAACTGCCATTTTGAGATCTCTCCACAGGTGTTCTATGGGATTCAGGTCTGGACTCATTGCTGGCCACCTTAGAAGTCTCCAGTGCTTTCTCGCAAACCATTTTATAGTGCTTTTGGAAGTGTGTTTTGGGTCATTGTCCTGCTGGAAGACCCATGAACTCTGAGGGAGACCCAACTTTCTCACACTGTGCCCTACATTATGCTGCAAAATTTGTTGGTAGTCTTCAGACTTCATAATGCCATGCACACGGTCAACCAGTCCAGTGCCAGAGGCAGCAAAACAACTCCAAAACATCGGGGAACCTCCGCCATGTTTGAATGTAGGGACCGTGTTCTTTTTTTTGAATGCCTCTTTTTTTTTTTCCCTGTACACTCTATGTTGATGGTTTTTCCCAAAAAGCTCGACTTTTGTCTCATCTGACCAGAGAACATTCTTCCAAAACGTTTTAGGCTTTCTCAGGTAAGTTTTGGCAAACTCCAGCCTGGCTTTTTTATGTCTCGGGGTAAGAAGTGGGGTCTTCCTGGGTATCCTACCATACAGTCCTTTTTCATTCAGACGCCGACGGATAGTACGGGTTGACACTGTTGTACCCTCGGACTTCAGGGCAGCTTGAACTTGTTTGGATGTTAGTCGAGGTTCTTTATCCACCATCCACACAATCTTGCGTTGAAATCTCTCGTCAATTTTTCTTTTCCTTTCACATCTAGGGAGGTTAGCCACAGTGCCATGGGCTTTAAACTTCTTGATGACACTGCGCACGGAAGACACAGGAACATTCAGGTCTTTGGAGATGGACTTGTAGCCTTGAGATTGCTCATGTTTCCTCACAATTTGGTTTCTCAAGTCCTCAGACAGTTCTTTGATCTTCTTTCTTTTCTCCATGCTCAATGTGGTACACACAAGGACACAGGACAGAGGTTGAGTCAACTTTAATCCATGTTAACTGGCTGCAAGTGTAATTTAGTTATTGCCAACACCTGTTAGGTGCCACAGGTAAGTTGGAGGTGCTGGTGATTACACGAATTAGAGAAGCATCACATGATTTTTCAAACAGTGCCAATACTTTTGTCCACCCCCTTTTTTAGGTTTGGTGTGGAATTATATCCAGTTTGGCTTTAGGTCAATTCTTTTTGTGTTTTTTCATTGAAGACAAATTAAATGAAGATAATAATACCAAAGAATTTGTGTTTGCAATCATTTTCAGGAAGAAACTGAGTATTATCTGACAGAACTGCAGATATATTACTATGTACTCCCAGGAGGAAGCCGAGCGGTGACGGGGATTTCAGCTCCACATAACATGAATCGCTTTTCTACATGTATGCTGTTTTCAAATCATTTCAAAGATATTTGGATTACAAAATGAAATGGCACTTGATTCACCTTTCTATCTTATTGTAATGTTTGCACTTACCTGTGCACTATCATTTTTCTTCTTAATCTACCCTATCTTTTGCTTTGTATTGACCCACATTCATATCTCTGAGATTGAGTTTGCACTAGGCACTTTATACTGTATTATTACTGAGGTATGACCATACTACATTTATGCTGGCAATAGAGATTTTTTTTTGGATTTTGCACTAGGCACTTTATACTGTATTATAACCAAGGTATGACCACATTATACTTATGCTGGCAATAGATCTTTTGGTATGTGTTTGTGTTTGTTAAATATCTAGGTTTTATTCACATCTTTGGGTATAATCCTATTTAAGGACATTTTTTGTGGCTGCTGCCTCGTCCTATTTTTGAGGTATTCTGCTTATTTGATTAATTATTGTTTAGTTTTTATTTTTTTGGGCTTAAATAAACATGATTGTTTTTATGGATCTCTTCAGTTTTTTCCTTTATTATACTGTAAGTAATGATTTGTGTATTTAATTTCTCCAAACATATCCCTGGTTCAGAGACGGTCACTGGATCAGGTCAGTGTCCTTCCAACCATAGCCGAAAACTCCTAGGTTGTTTCCCTTAGAATCATATATTCGTGTCCCTTGTGATGGTGCCATGATGAATTGGCTGCAGTCCTGTCTCTCGTCCAATGAGTGTTGTGCAGAATGTCCGACTGGTAGCTCTGTGTGATGAGATGAGATCTGATCTGCTCTCTCTGTCTCTTGAGTATTTTTATACCCGATGCATGTAAGCTATTTTTAGATTTACACAGTGTGCTTCAGTTCATCCTCACATTCTTTCCCTATCTACCTTCGAAGTCAACAAACTGGTCATAGAATACAATACGCAATTAGCATATCCGCTCGCTCACAATAAACACAGATAAACACACTATATACAAGTCACTGTTACAGACTTAAGGGTATGCCACACTAAGCGAGATCGCTAGCGAGATCGCTACTTCTGCGTCACCATTTATGATGCAGTAGCGATCTCGTTAGCGACTTAACTGTGTGTGACATGTAGCAGTGATGTGGCCCCTGCTGAGATGTCGCTGATCGCTTATGAACGTTCTAAGCCATTTTTTGGTCATTGGTGTCCCGCTGGTGAGTCTGAATCGCTGAGTGTGACACCCTTTATGAACGACTTCACCAGCGTCGCAGGTGGGACTAGGTTTTCCCAACGACCGCAGAGGTCGTTATACAGATCGCTGATGAGTTGTGTTTGGAATCTAACTAGCAATCACATAGCGATCACACTAGCGATCTCGCCAGGTTAAGTCGTTGTTGTGATCGCTGGTGCGATCGCTAAGTGTGGCAGTGCCTTTACATAGTATGTTAAATCGTATGCAAGTCTGTCTTCTTGACCCACCAGACATAAACACTTAAATCCACAAGGCAAGATACAGATAAAAAGTCAATTCTTGGGGGTTTACAAAAACATGGTTGTCTGGGAAATTAAGATACAATCTGGTTTCTTTACATTGGGACACAAGGTCATTGAACAATTGATGTTTGCTAATATGTTGATTACACATTGTATAAAGCCCGAGTCTCACATAGCGATACACCAGCGATCCCGACAACGATCAGGATCGCTGGTGTGTCGGTAAATGATCGCTGCTGAGCTGCCAAACAGGCAGCTCAGGCAGCGATCAGCACAGCGACACTGCGGGTAACATCGCTTAGTTACCCGCAGTGTACGTTGGATACCAGCGCCCTGATGCAGGGAACTGGTAACCAAGGTACACGTAGGGTTTCCAGGCGCTGCGCGGTGCCTGGAAGCCCGCTGTGTACCTTGGTTACCAGCTCCCTGCATCAGGGCGCTGGTATCCAAGGTACACGTAGGGTTTCCAGACACAGCCCCGCGCCTGGAAACCCGCTGTGTACCTTAGTTACCAGCGGATCGCTGGTCTCCCGCCTGTCACACGCAGCGATGCGTGCTGGCCAGCGGGAGACCAGCGATCAAAAAAAATGTCCAGGACATTCAGCGACGATCAGCGATACCCAGCAGGGGGGCTGATCGTTGCTGAATGTCACACACAGCGATATCGCTGGGGAGATCGCTGCTGCGTCACAAAACTAGTGACTGAGCAGCGATCTTGCTAGCGAGATCGCTGTGTGAGACGGGGGCTTATGTCTGTAACTTGATGACCTGCAAACAGTGAAGGAAAAACTATACAGAGTGATTAAATACTCAAACAGTGAGAGTTGACCTCATCCCACCCTTCCCCTGACCCATGCATGACTGCCTGAAGGACAGATGTGGGTATGAAAAGGGACATTTATCCCTATGCAAAGAGACTCTACAGAACAGTAGCCAGGACACCTTGGAGGTATACAGATGTGAGACACTATGGGAAGTCAGGTTAGGCTTCTTTTACACTTGCCTTGTTTTTGTGGCCACAATAGCTTTCTATGGTGCCGCAAAAAACGGGCCTTAAAAATTTGTCGGTACGCCGTATAGCCGTGAGGGCTGTATTTACGGCCGTGAAAAAATATCGAGCCTGCTCGATATTTTTTTCACGGCTTACAGTCACGGCCCCCATTGAAATCAATGGGGCCGCAAAAACAATAGAAGCTTGCCCAGTGTGTTGATTTTGAGGTGGACCACGGCCCCAGCTGACAAGTTGACAGCACAAGCTGCTGAGCTCACTGATTGGCCTGATGACAGCACTGCAGACAATAACAGACACAGTCGTGGAGATTCTGTGTTGAACTTGGGATGATGAGTAAAGAAGAGTTGTTGTTTTTTAACAAATTGTAGCTGAAGGACAGGGGAAAACTGCTTTAACAATCAATGGCATAATTGGTGTCTGACCGCACGCATTACCCCTGTGACTAAAGGGTATGCCACACTAAACAACATCGCTAACGGGATCGCTAAAAAACGTCACTATTTAGCGATCCCGTTAGCGATGTTGTTGTGTGCGGCATCTACCAGCGACGTGGCCCCTGCTGAGATCCTGCTGTGATCTCGCTCGTCGTTCTCATCGTTCCGGAACCTTTTTTTTATCGTCGGCGCCCCGCTGGTAAGTATATATCGCTGAGTGTAGCACCTTTTGTTAGCGATTTAGCGGTACTTTTGTACCGCTAAAGTCGTTAAGGAGATCGCTAACCGCGATAGCGTCCTTAACGACATCGCTAAATTAGGCTGCTACTAGCGATATAGAAACAATCCCGCTAGCGATCGCATTAGTATGCGTCGTTATCGTGATCGCTAGCGGGATTGTTTAGTGTGGCTGTACCTTAAATAAAATGTTGGTCTTTACCTTGCATTCTTGTTCCAGTTGTAATCTGATCAGATTAGCTACCCTTGGAGGACACGGTTGAATTTATGCTCATTGTGGTTAGAAAACTCAAGACATTTTTTTTCAAGATAAATTTCTTGCCGATTTTAGACTGAGCTATGTTTAATACTTTATGAAACACGAAACAGAGTTCATAGAGGTAGAATCCAGGTGTTTATATATATATATACATACTGTGATATATTCTGCCACTGCAAACCATTCATGGGGTGTATTTACATTTACTATAGGGAAGTAGCCTGATTTAGATATAATGTGGCCCGCAATGTGTCAGCATTGTTCACAATACATAGCTTCATATACAGTCAGGGATACGGCAGGTAATCATGCTTTGCTGGCTTATTCGTGTAGATATTCTGCTTGCAGCGTCGGATTTCGAATGGTTGGTAATCTGTCGTGTAAAAGGAAAGAAGGAGGAGATTAAAGCATTATTATCTATCTTCATTGATTTTTTTACTTTCAAAGTCATAAAAACTAATTAATTAGTAATATTTCATTAGAGGAACAAAGCATTCTCATGTAGGTCTCCACACTGTTGTAGAGCATAAATGCACTGGCTTGTCTGTGTGCTCATACACATTCCAGGACCACGCCTTACACAAGTATTCACAGCAAATCCTCCCTTTGGTTGGGATCAGACCTCTAGACCTAGATTTGGTTTCTTTGACTTGGAATAGTAAAATCTAATAAAATACTGTTTTAATTTGATTTCATTCATGAATTAAGGATGTGATTAGTTTCTTCCTGCCAATTATGAATTGTGCTGTTTCTGTTTGCACATATATACAAATTGCATTATGCAGAATTTTCCCACATAAGGCCTCGCTCAGACGTCTGAGTCACATGCATGTTCTCTCACTGCCTTTCATGGATAGTACACGCTCCCATTATAGGCCTTGTGGCTGTTCACGTGTCTCTGCAGACTGAGTAGTTGGCAAAATATTATGGCATCATATCCGATGTTAATCAGTCATCGATCAACAACAGTACCCATACAAATCTGTGGGTCCGTGAATAATATTGATGACATCCATGTGTCCATGATTAATATTGCAATAAATAAGAGAAGCTTTGCAATTGTGTTTATTTTTTTACTTTATGAAAATTACTGATGAAACACTGATGGTAAAAAGTGACATGGTGACGAAAACACTGATAAAACTCGGATCCAAAGCACATATGAACAACGGTCTGTATTTTCTTTTTTTTTGGCACGATAAATATCACGGACATCTGAGACCAAATGGTATATGCACACTGATACCAGGCTCACATTGTGTTTTACCCTCATGTCAGTGGTCTCCATCGGGACTAATATTTCAACCCCTGGAAAATGAGATTTGGGACATATGTGATCATTGGTCATTAGAAAACTAGGAAGCAGAGAAAAGCGCAATAGGGTCTTACCCGGTTAACAATTTAAAAAAGGTTATGCTAACCTGGTAAGGTTGTGTTCACACAAGAATGTTAAGGCATGGAATCCCAGCTGCTGCAGGTCCACGAGTCCACATACCAAAAATTTCGCATAAAAAGGAGTTGTGGATATTCCGCACTGCTGATAGTCAGAATGGTAAATCCAAGCACACACAAATAGGTTTGTGCCTGTGAGTCGCACGTACCAGGGCTTATGGGGTACTCGGCACCGAGCCCGTTCACTTCAATGGGGGAGAGGTCACGGGTAGCGCAGCTCGGTCCGTTGCCCTGGGCGCTCATTCAAAGGGGGATATTTACAGGGGATTCATAGAATGTTCGTGACGCCACCTGTAGTTTCTGATCAGGGTGACCAGCGCTGCAGGGTGCATCCTCTGAGGGGTTGTAACTGGGCAGCAAGGTGTTCAGTCTTCCACAGGTAAGACTGATCCCTCGAGGTATATGGCGGTGCAGGGGTGCAGGCAATAAGGCAGACACACACAATGGTCTCTTTCCGGACCTTTACTGGTGATATTTGCAGACACGGCCCGGGAAGCTGCTCAGGGTGGAGGATGCACGTCCAGTAATCACTGAGTAGGTGTAGGGCCTCCTTACGTCTTCATATGTGTGAGTTTCTAACTTGCATGAAGCTAAGTTTAACTCCGTGTGTAACAGCTACGCCCGGCTGACATTGTGGTAGAGCCTTCTTGTGGACAGAACTAAGTCCTCTATGGCTGATGAGGCTGACTCCTGTTCTTCCTGACCCCGGTTACGTATCCGCACTGAAGGGCCCGCTATGCGTCGTTGAAGTCCTAGCAAGTGGGTGTACTTAGAAGTAACTTCGTTGCTATTAGTCCTCTCCTTTCCTTCCACTTCCTTCTTAGTCCCTTACATGCCGAAGGGCAGCTTCTCTCCAGCTTGACCTATGCCGGTGTTACAAATACTGCAGTTCCCTTTCTTCACTTCTTTCTTGGGCTCTGTCGAACAGCTATCAGGACTTCCGTCAGACTGATCGTGCACACTCCGAGAGTCACTTTCCACTTCCCTAGGGAACTAACAGTCAGCACGTTCTGAGGTAACAGTTTGTTTCTCTGCTTCCGTCTCATCTGACAGGAATCTCCGTCTGTCTGAACTCTGCTCTGAGCTCTGCTCTGACAGGAAATCAACTCCAAAAGGCTACTGCTGCGTCTCTCCACACCCTTATATACTCTAAAGTGCTCCCTCTGGTGGCACTATAGGGAAATGTGAAGTGTGAATGAATATCGGGTGATTGTGAATTACCTTTCTGTGCATCCTCCTGGGTACATGTGGCACCAAGCGCAGCTGGGCTACACATCCCCCCCTAGTTATATTCAGCACTCCCGGGCTGAAAAAGAAAACAATTTTTATAATAACAACAATAACATAACTCTTCCCTTGCGGGAGGTAAGGACACTTCAAACGTTACAATTAGCAATAGAAAAATATCAAATACTTTCACTCAAATAAATACAAGATTCTTGTGGAGGACCCGCACCAAACCTCCCACGGTGGTCCTGGGTGGGCTGCAGGACTTCTTTGCTGCAGACCTCACTCAGGGCCACACCATACGGGTTTTTCTTCAGAGGTAGAATGGCTTTACGTAAAACCAAGATGGGGCACCTAGTGCCAACTATTTACATTACAGTTCTGTGCTGCAAGAGTCCTCAGCACGCAGTCCTTCAAAAACAGCATTTATAGAAAAATCACATTTCTATCATAACCACTTTATACGACACATTACCCAACTGGGGTATACTACTTCAGACATCATCTACATATTCAATAAAGTGCAATTCTTCATAACTTTTTTACAGTTCAGTAAACCCTGTCTGGGTCCTACTGTTCTTCTTTGAATATGGTTGCACCTTCCACACCTGGGGCTGGAAGTATGCGGTGCGCTCTGGAACGCATCACCAGAAGATCATGTCCTGCTACCAGTGTCTGAGTAGCTACAGTCCTCTTTTCAATTTTGCGATTTGCTGGAGGCCTTACAGGTGCCTCTTCTAAGTACAGATTTGGCTCAATAGGATCGCTGTAGTAGTCGCTATGCTCTGCAGCGTTTCCAATTGTGACGCATGCACATGCAATGGCTCAGTAGAGGGCGCACTTGCAACTGTTGCGCTCTGTTGCGTTGCAGAATAGGACGCAGGATAGGATGCAGGTGCGCGGAGTGGCGCTGATGTGGCTGGGGCCTGGGACACTGAGACACGGGGTACGTTTCCGGCTTCAGGGACGAGGTCGCTGACTCGGGAGACATTCAGGACATACCACCCCTTAAGACCCCAGTGCCGCGTGTAGGTGATAACATCCCCAATAATTAGATCCCTTCCCGGGTGCCCCTCTGGCAGGTGAGACTCCACATCCCTGCGATTAACAAAGACCTCCTGGTACAGGCCTGGTTCGTGGATGAACCCCCAGCCTCCCTGGAGTTTGAAGTCTCTAATGGCCCCCTGGCGCCGCGGTTCCCGGAGCGTACCTTTGTCTCGCTTGGCGTTCTCCTTGTCAGCAAGATCTTTCTCCCGGTACCTCTGGCGAAGCTGCTGCGCCTCTCGCTGCTCCTGCTGCTGCCGCTGCTCCTGCTCACCGCGTCGCCACTCGTTTTCTTTCTGGGCGGCGTATTCCACGTCGTCCAGGAGCTCCATCTCCTCCCAGTTGATCTCCATCGCTTCGGGCAGGATCTCCTCCGTCGTCCCTACCGGGGGACTGCATTCCGCTGCGGCCTCTGGTTCCAGGCCTGGCTGGCATTCTGGTCCGGGCAGGGCCTCCTCAGCCTCCTTCCCCCCCGCCGCGTCCTCGGCGGAGTCAGGATCAGCTCTTTTGGGGCCGGCCTCCGGTTCTTCATCAGCCGCTGGGTCCAGTAGTGGCGCGGGTGGCATTTGCGCATCTTGAGGGGAGAGCAGTGGGTCCCACAGCAGCCGCTGTTTCAGGGCATGCCAACTTTGCTCCATCACCTCCACCTCTGCGCGGTGTCGGGCTATATCTCTCAGCACTGCATCCACTTCTTCCATTCTCTGGTCGTTCTCCAGACCTGGGGGCGGTTCAGGCACAGGCTGCAACACTTCAGAGGAACGGGGTCTGCGCACCGCTATTCCTCCACATAGTGACTCCTGTCCTTCCGCCATCTCACTCCAGGCCAGACTGTGTTTCCCATCTGGAACAATCTGGTCTTTTCCGTGGAGGCGGGACTTTCGCTTTCTCTTCTTAGCATAGAGGATGAAGAGGAGGCGGATCTCCCTTGCAGTGGGGCAGGCTCAGACATTATAATAGCACTTAGACAGGGCGCCCATAGCTTTCGCGCCACAGGGGGGGCACGCCCACGAATGCATGCCCTTCTTCTTCACCAGCGCCTCAGGGCGCGAATATGGCGGCAAAATGGCGGAAAATGGCGCCAAAAGTCACAAAAACTGCACACAGTCTTTTTGCACAAAAACAGTCCACTTAGGCACACAGGACTCACATATAGTAAGCTTCGGATCCTGTTCGTGACGCCAAGTTTAGATGAGTCGCACGTACCAGGGCTTATGGGGTACTCGGCACCGAGCCCGTTCACTTGAATAGGGGAGAGGTCACGGGTAGCGCAGCTCGGTCCGTTGCCCTGGGCGCTCATTCAAAGGGGGATATTTACAGGGGATTCATAGAATGTTCGTGACGCCACCTGTGGTTTCTGATCAGGGTGACCAGCGCTGCAGGGTGAATCCTCTGAGGGGTTGTAACTGGGCAGCAAGGTGTTAAGTCTTCCACAGGTAAGACTGATCCCTCGAGGTATATGGCGGTGCAGGGGTGCAGGCAATAAGGCAGACACACACAATGAGTCTCTTTCTGTACCTTTACTGGTGATATTTGCAGGCACGGCCCGGGAAGCTGCTCAGGGTGGAGGATGCACGTCCAGTAATCACTGAGTAGGTGTAGGGCCTCCTTACGTCTTCATATGTGTGAGTTTCTAACTTGCATGAAGCTAAGTTTAACTCCGTGTGTAACAGCTACGCCCGGCTGACATTGTGGTAGAGCCTTCTTGCGGACAGAACTAAGTCCTCTATGGCTGATCAGGCCTGACTCCTGTTCTTCCTGACCCCGGTTACGTATCAGCACTGAAGGGCCCCTCTGCTACCTGAAGTCCAGCAGGGTCTCCGGTTTCTCCCACTAGCCGTGAAGGTACTAGCAAGCTCGGACCCGGTGTCCGGTTGTGCAGAGTGGAGGTAAGCTATCGTTGCTATTTCTCCTCAGTCACTCTCTCTTTCCCTTTTTCCACTTGCCTGTCGTCCTACTCACACCTTTAACATAAGCACAGGCAACAGTAGGTGTCAGCTTCCTTCTCTTCACCGCTCTCTAACAGTACCTCAGTTGACTCGGTGTTACAAATACCGCAGTTCCCTTTCCTTCACTTCTTTCTTAGGCTCTGTCCGAAGCAGCTATCAGGACCTTCCGTCAGACTGATCTGTGCACACTCCGAGAGTCACTTTCCACTTCCCTAGCGAACTAACAGTCAGCACGTTCTGAGGTAACAGTTTGTTTCTCTGCTTCCGTCTCATCTGACAGGAATCTCCTTCTGTCTGAACTCTGCTCTGAGCTCTGCTCTGACAGGAAATCAACTCCAAAAGGCTACTGCTGCGTCTCTCCACACCTTTATATACTCTAAAGGGCTCCCTCTGGTGGCACTATAGGGAAATGTGAAGTGTGAATGAATATCGGGTGATTGTGAATTACCTTTCTGTGCCTCCTCCTGGGTACATGTGGCACCAAGCGCAGCTGGGCTACACACCTGGATTTACCTTTCTACCTACCAGCAGCGCAGAATATCCACAACTAACTTTTGAATTTTTGATCGTGTTGGAGGCAGGCTCCACGACGTTGCCGACTGTGTCCAAGTCTTAGGCATAAATGGCAAAAATTATTACACCCAAAAATGAGCACACAGAGTCTGTATGCATCATTAAAGAAAATGGCCCTATCAGCTCTTATCCTGAATCCCGTTTTCTAGTGCTAAAGACGTAAGCCCATAGGGAGCAACTTAATATGAGGGTAAAGCCTGCATATTACTCTGGTGTTTTTGTTGAATTTTTAGAGTAGAAACTGATTTGAAGAGTTTTCGCACATACCGTAATCCTTTTCATATCTTAACACTCATTGAAATGTCAGTGATTTTTCTCATTCGCAAAAAACTGAAAGACCAATTTTCATGTTTTGGATTCGATTTTCATCATTGTCGGATCCATGTGACAAGTTTTAACTTCATAGTTTAATTTTTTTCTCATTTTTTAAATACGAGCAGTTTTCTCAGCCTCCTATTAGGCAAACATACGAGAATCAGACGGCACACAGATAGCATCCAAATACTGTCCAATTTTTTTTCACAGACCCATAGACATAGATTGGTGAGTTTGATCTCTTACAAAATTGGAGATATTGCCTTGTTTTGTTGCAGACCTGCGGGTCTGCAAGAATATAAAGTCTTGTGAGCAGCCCCATAGACTATAATGGGTATGGTTACTATGAACAAAATTCTGAATTCTCAATAAGCCCTAAGGCTGGGTTCACATCACGCTTTACCCTCACATCAGTGGTTCCATCGGGGCTTACATCACCGGTAAATGAGATTCAGGTGTATGCGCTGTCTGCCGCAAATAGGCGGATGTAGCAGAAAATGATGTCCGACAAAGCACAAACACTGACCCCATCTGCACCATTTTAGTCGATGGCCCTGTCAGTATATATGTCCCAGTCCTGTTTTTCAAGCCTTCAGACATAAGCCCCAACGCAGTCACTGACGTTTAGGTAAAATGCAATATGAAAATAGCCTAACTCTCACAATTTACTTAATGATTTCAGCAGTTTGCACTTGTTAACATTCTATCTTTATTTTGCTATGTTTTACATGTAAAATGCCAAACATAGCATTTACCAGAACAATCAGGTCAGCTACTATAGATGGCTCTGCTTTGCTTTTAGGCATTGATATACACCAAATGGAGCAAACAGCTGTTAGAGATTCTGGAAATGACTGGCTCCATTTAACCAGCTATTTAGCCTTCAGCTATAGTGGTAATCTACCAGCAAAACTTGTTTAAATCATGTCAGGCAGGCTTAATGGAGCAGCGGCTGTAATGAGAAATTAGGGTATATTCTCCCTGCAGCTGCTCTACAGCTTGCTCTACACACACTGCAGAGCAGGTTGTCAATCATTATGCCGGGTAGTGATTACAGTGCTCTGAACGTTAAGTGGTGACTGTAACTGCTCTCTGCACTGCCCCAATCACTGGAAACATGGCTGCAGGGAGAATATCACTTCATTCCCTGCTTGTAGCTGTTGCTTTGGTAATAATTCACTGAAAAAAGGACTAAAAATCAATAAAAACGTCACTGAAAGAGAAAAAACAGCGATACTTGCAATACCATGTCCAGAGACAAATGCACAAACAGGATGCAGCGGACCCCCATGATAAAGGCGGGGGCAGCACAGGTGCCAAAAACTGAAAACAACCATTTATTAACCCACCAAACTCTGTGGGGTGGCTGCCTGTGGGTCCCTCCAGCGATGGCTGGGTAATGTGGGGTATCTGGCCTGTGGGTGCACATATGGTATTGGCAACCCGTGTGATATCATAGTAGGGGCATTAGTAATAGGCTGTTATCCAGACAACAGTACATCTCACATAATGGTGTGAACGGCACCCTATGCAAGCATGTGTGCAATTAGAATACTAGCAAATTCCAAATAGAAGAACAACAAGAGAATGGCACCAGGGGACTATGTTCAACGCACATGCAAGTAATTGATCCTCTTTGACTGGAGACAGGCGGTAACATTCAACTGGTATTTGTTGCTCAGCATAGAAAATACAATTATATCAGCAAATAGAAAGAAAAGAATGCGGCACTCGCCATGTTGAAAAAAAATCTCCATGTCCTTTATTTGGCTATATGCGGCTTAGACAAAGTGTCTGACGTTGTCACGGGTGTGTCGCTGCGAAGATCGTCGCGATTGCACACCCTGACTTCTCACAGCTGAGTTTCTGCTGCTGGGTGTTTTTCGGCAGTGAGAGAGTTAATTCTCCCTCTCTCTGTGCTGGACAAGACCAGCCTCGCTCAGCTGCAATTAATGTTGCGATAATTGGTTTCCTTCAAATACCTGCCTGTCTGCTAGGGAAGTGTCGGTGAAAGCTTTCATGCAGACCAGCAGAGCGGATCATATTGAGAAGTCTAAAGCTAAGAGTACCTGTTGTGGTTTTCTCCTCTCCTCGCTTTATTATTTATCTCCTTACCCGTTGGTGTTCCCTCTGTAGTGGTAGTTTTGTATGCAAGGTGTCTTTTGTTTTACCCCTTGTACTGTCTCGTTCGTCTTATACTGTGTGTAGGCAGTTACCTTCCCGTTTCCCTGTGGTGGTAATCAGGGTCCTTCTCAGGACTAGATTACAGTGGTCAGGGATTCACAGGAGATAGGGTTACGCTGGCGGCCTGGACCTCTGTACCATCAACAGTACCTCCAGGTAGAGGGATTAGTCAGGACCCCAGCTTAGGGTCAGCATAGACCCCGGTCCTCCTGTATGCAGAGACAGCGTGACAGACGTGCAGATTCAAGGAGGCATGCGGGGAGAAAAGGAATACGGCCATTTCGCGTACAATCGCTTCAACGGGTCCAGGGACTGTGCGCAAAATCTGCTGTTTTGCAGAAGCAAAATGGACACGAAGTGTGAATAAAGCCTGAGATACTGACCTTAGTTCCTTTTCAGATTGCAGCCAGAATATTTAAGGCCCCCTTCACAGGTCCTGGTGTTTCCGGTAGTGGGAAAAAACAGTAAAAAAAAAAACCCAACCAAACAAAATAACTAAGAAAGTTATGCAGACTTATACCCCATCCGATGTATATTAATTATTCCTGTGGGCCCTTTAGTAGCTTATAATGAGATGTAAATTGAGACTAACAACCTAAATTGGGGTCAGACATGGTATGATTTTTTCCACAGCAGATCCAATACAAAATCTGTATGTTACATGCGAGTTTGTTTCAGAATTGCTGCAAAATTTATTTATTAATTTGGACAGTAGCAGCATTGTGTGCGCATGATCCATGGCTTAAAGCAAAATGGTTGATTTTATGAAAACTCATGCCTACTGTGCATTTGAAGACACTATTTTTTTTTTCCCGTATAGGCAACAAATAAGAGAAAAAAAAACAAGGCATTTAACCTCTTAAGGTACTGTCACTAGCGATCACGACAACGACGCGACCTGGCAGAGATCGTTTGTACATCGCTATAAGGTCGCTAGTAGCTTCCAAACAGGAAGATCTCATAAACGACACATCAGCGATCAGCGATCTGTATAACGACCTCGGCGGTCGTTGGGACCTGTCCACAGCATGTATTGTTAAAGATCCCGACCTCGATAGGCGTGATTGAGCGCAACCTTTTCCACGTCCCTCTGCACAGATTGGTGGTCACTGTATCTCATGTCACAGCTCTCGCTTTGTGATTGGACGTCCGCGTCATAAAAGACTACGTATTAGCGCTCCCTTCCATTGTTCTCGAGCGCAAGTGGTTCATACGAATTTCCAGCATCGTTCCATGCATGTATACATGTCTTGTATAAATGGCAAAGATGAAGCGCTGTAGCGACTCTGACAGGATCGCAAAACCCCCACACACGATAGTATCCTCGCAGCAACTCACAAAGGACTAGATGTTGTGGCCACCAATCGGACCTGAGGGACGTTAAAACCTAGTCCCGCCTGCGCCGCTGCTACATGTCACACACAGCGACATCGCTGACGATGTCGCTGCTGCGTCATAAAATCGGTGTCGCTTAAGCGATATCTCTACCGATCTCGCCTTGTGTGAAAGTACCTTTAGCGACCAGGCCAAATCTTTTAAATCTGACAAATGTCACTCATGTAGTTATAACTCTTCAAGGAATCCCAGAGGGTATTCTTAAACCACTGGTAAAGGATACACCCAGCTACTTTCAGGACACAACCGACCTACTGAATAAACTAGCAGCAATAGGTCCTCTACCAGAAGGAACCATCCTGGCCACCATGGATGTGGAATCTTTGTACTCTAATATCCCACACCAGGATGGATTAAATGCCTGCAAAGTCTTCATGGAAAACACCGGGAATGATGCTGACTCTGTGGTGAAACTCACAAAATTCATCCTCACCCACAATTACTTTGAATTTGACAAGATCTATCTACAGGAGACTGGCACAGTTATGGGAAGTAAAATGGCTCCACAGTATGCAAATCTTTTCATGGCCAAGCTTGAAAGCGACTTTTTGTCCTCATGTCCCATCAGGCCTCTGGCCTACTACCGCTACATTGATGATATTTTAATCATCTGGACGGAGTCTGAGCAACAGCTAAAGGCGTTCCATGAACAGTTCAACCAATTTCATTCCACCATTAACCTAACACTCAACTACTCCAGCACTGTAATTAACTTTTTAGACACCACCATTAAGCTAAAGAACAATGAAATAGAGACATCCTTGCATCAGAAGCCAATCGACCATCCAGCATACCTTAAATGGGACAGTTTCCATCCAAAACACATAAAAAACTCCATTATCTACAGCCAAGCCATCAGATACAACCGTATATGTTCCAACCCCATGGATAGAGATGAACACCTTGGTCGCCTCAGAAAGACCTTTTTAAATCAGGGCTACCATCCAAGAACAATTGAAAACCAAATTACAAGAGCCAACAGAATATCAAGGAATCACCTGCTACATTACAAACTAAAGAGGAAAATAACCGGGTGCCTTTAGTAGTCACCTACAATCCAAATCTGGAGGTGCTAAGGGGAGCTGCGCGGAAACTACAACCTTTACTACACAAAGATGCCCGATTACAATCCATATTTCCAGACCCCCCACTACTGTGTTTTAGGCAGCCCCAAAAATGTAAAAAGAAGCATCTTTGTCAGAAGCTCCCTGTCCTCTCCATCAGTGGCAGGATCCTTTCCTTGCAAGAAGAAAAAATGTAAAACCTGTCCATTTATAATGACCACGGACAAGATAAGGATCCCCAACTCACATCAGGACTACAAGGTACTTTCAGTTGCATCACATCTAATGTGGTGTACCTAATTATATGTACTAAATGTCCAACTGGTGGTCTGTATGTGGGGGAGACAGGGCAAAAACTGAGAACAAGGATGAATTCTCATCGCCACACAATAAGAGAAAAAGAATGGATTTACCTGTGGCAAAACATTTTTGTATGCCTGATCACAGCAACACACACATGAAATTACTGGTACTGAAAAGTAATTTCACTTCTCAGAGACACAGGAGAGTCTCCGAATATAAACTCATGATGACCTTTGACACTCAGTGCAGGAATGAACGTGTCGCATGGATTTATGTCTTTCTACATCAATTAAGGAATTTACCCCAAAGACCTTGTGGGGGCATCAATAAACATTACCAGACCCCAATCAGAGGGCAATAAAACTTTCACACTCCTTATCTATGAACTGTTCCAATATTTATGCTCATCTCTCTCCCTTAATGACAGTTCTGCTTCTCGTCACTTGTCTTATCTATTGCATTGTTTCTGTGCTGTGTTGTGTATAAATATGTGATTCTTCAGATTTGTATTAGTCTTTGCCTGATGAAGAGACCTGAGTAGTCTTGAAAGCTTGCAATTTGTTACCATCTTTTCAGTTAGGCATTAAAAGATATCAACCACTGAGGACTCTCAACTCTAAATATTTTTCAAGGAATCCCAGTGATTCTGAGATTGTTTTTTTTGTCACAAGTTGTACATTGTTAGTAGTAAATTTGCGTCAATATTTTCACAAATAAATGCAAAACCTATATGAATTTTGGTGAAAAATTTGCAATTTTCAAACTTTCAATCTTTATATCCTTAAACCAGTTAGTCATGCTGTACAAAATAATGAATACCAATTCCCATATGTCTACTATACATCTGTTATTTTTCAATCATCATTTTATTTTGCTAGGATGTTAGAAGGGTTAAAAGTTTAGTAATTTTTAATTTTTTTCAAGTAATGTACAAAACCTGATTCTTTAGGGGCCAATGTCACAGGGTCCTACTCCGGTATCACACAATCAACAGAGCAATAGATGAATGAACAGTCCCAAGAACCTTTATTACATGCAAACCGAAAGGTCCAAAAACAATCCACCACACAGAAAATAAAATAATCCAGGAACATGGATACAGTCCAGTAATGGGATAAATGCCCCTGGAGAGGAATCACAATCCTTCGCTTAGAGGTCGGTATGGCAGTGTGGCTCCAGATACTTCTCTGGATAGGGCTCCTCCAGAAGTAGTTTCCAGGGTAATCAGAGTTTATCGAAGTCTCTCTGGGGTGGTGGCCTCAGATTCTTTGTGTGATGCTGAGGCTATCTTGAGGGGCCTTCACACATATTGCTAGCGATCTCGCTCAAGCGTCACCGATATTGTGACGCAACAGCGTTATCGCTAGTGATCTCACTACGTGTGAAATGTAGCGGCGACCGCCCCCCCCCTCCCCCCCGCTGGCTATCACTGATCGTGCTCGAATGCGCTGGTCCATTTTTCCATCGTTGGCGTCCCACTGGCCAGCACTAATCGCTGTTTGAAGCTTAAAAACGACGAGCGACCTCGTTAGCGACGCAGAGCTCAGCGACGCAGGCGTGACAAAGCTATGTCGCCCCCTCTGCCCCTATTGGTGAGTACAGCGCTCCCAGTGTGTGAAAATTGGGCGACTAAAAGACAACGCTGTAGCGCCTCCTTCCATTCTTTGTTCCTGTGCACTGTGGATGGTAATATCATAAGAGTGCAGCAGTGACCACCAATCAGTGCTGGGGGCATTGAAAGGGAAACGCTGAAGCACGCCCACCGAGGTCAGAATCGGCTACAATAAAGTAGTGTGACAAGGACTCAACGACCGACAAGGTCGTTATGAAAATCGCTGAGCTGTCTTGCGTCGTTGAGGAGATCGGACTGTTTGAAAGCTAATTAGCGATCATGTAACGACGCACCAGCGATCTTTGCCTGGTCGGATCGTTATCGTGATCGCTGGTGCGTCGCTATGTGTGAAGTGGCCTTTACTGTCCTCTTCAGGCCCCATCCTTATATCCGGGGCTAGACAGACAGGTTGGAGGGTTTTCAGGCCCCCTATATCTGGGAAGGGTGCCTCAGAGGGGTGATTTGCATCTTTTGGACAACAGAGGGGTCATGAATGGACAGTCAGGAAAAGTCAGCAGGGGGTTCATCAAGATGCATGGACACATTCAAGCTGCAGATGGTAACTGAGCTAATTCAATTATCTTACCTTTTGTAAGGTAATTAAGACTGGACAAGACAGGGAATACACAGAATGCTACAGAGCAACAAGACAACACACCTTAAATCAGTAAAAATATCAACACAGAGTGATAGAGCCCCGTCACACATAGCGACACACCAGCGATCCCGACAACGATATGCACTTGTCAGGACCGCTGGTGTGTCGCTACATGATCGCTGGTGAGCTGCCAAACAGGCAGCTCAGGCAGCGATCAGGACAGCTACACTGCGGGTAACGTCGCTTAGTTACCCTCAGTGTACGTTGGATACCAGCCCGCTGGTGCTCGAAGCTGGTAACCAAGGTACACATCGGGTTTCCAGGCGCTGCGCGGAACCTGGAAACCCGATGTGTACCTTGGTTACCAGCTCCCCTGCAGCAGCGTGCTGGTATCCAACATACACATCGGGTTTCCAGGTGCCGCCCGGCGCCTGGAAACCCGATGTGTACCTTGGTTACCAGCTCCGAGCCCCTGGCTGTTAACCCCCTGACTGCTGCGATCGAGTGCGATCACAGCGCTGTAACGAATGGAAGCGGAGGCAGAGGTGGTGAAGTTCACATTCGTTTTTATTTTTAAATGTGGAACCTCTAGACCACGGTCGGGGGGCTCCGAAGGGGGCGTAACTAGTGAGCCCCGGGTACCCGTAGTAAGGCCCCTCGAACAGGACCAGAATGGAATACCCGGAGGACACAGGTGCTACCTCCAGTTAGACCCCAGACACGTGGCAGCTGTCCCAGAGGGACCAAAAGGTTAAGGGTGATTTCACAGCAGAAACCGGTGTTTGGCGCTGTCCCTGCGCAGCGCAAAGAAGCGCAGCGTCCAGAATGTTACAGCATGGGAGGGGATTCAGAATCCCTCTCCATCGTAACAACGAGTGCAAACTGCGTAACGATGCGCTCTTTCAGACGCAATCTCGCATTGCGCGAGGCTCGCCGCACATTAACCGCTGAGCCCTGCTCTCCGAGTGTCGGAGGGTCCTGAACCTCGAAGTGCGCGTCAAAGGGGGTAACGGACGGTTCGCTCCTAAAAGGTATGGTCCGCGGAACCATAGCTCAAGTTTACAAGTCGTGAGGATCCGACAGAGAAGGTAGTCTGTCATAGATGTATCAGGCTTCAGTGACCTTGTCACGGTCCACGGGTACGGATGGCTGATGGCAGAACGGGATGACACTTGCGCCAGTAATAGCCGAGATTGTCCAGGTTAGCCAGATACGGGTTAGCAATGATCTGAGGAGACAAACAGTATCAGCGAAGCACAGAGACTGCAAACGCAGCGCAGACAGATCAGGAACAGAACCGGATGTAGCAATGATAGAACACGTTGCTCCGGGACTCCCCTAATGGTGGAGTGACCAGATATAGTACTGAGTGTGCAGCCATTGGTTAATTAGCTATTTCAAAAAATGCACGCTGCCCCTTTAAGAGAGGCGGTGGGCGCGGCCTCGCGTCCTAAGCCGTCTATCAGGAGGCCTGCCAGCAGCGTGCCAGGAAGTGGAGGAGGACACAGGACGCCCTGGAGCAGATGGGACATGAGACCCCAGCCCACGCACAGACTGCTGCAGAGGAACAGGTGAGTGAGCCGAACAGAGTGCAGAGCCAGCGCTGGGACCGGGTGTAACAAGCGCTCAGGGGGGAGGCAGAGGGTCGGGAGCTCCCTCTGCCTCAGATCGGCGCCCTGCAATGTATTTGCAGGGCCCGATCTCTGCCTTGATGACCCGGGGGTTGTCATGACAAGCTCCGGGTCATTAACTACGGAAAGCTGCTGTGATCATGGTCACAGCAGCTTTCACTATAGTTACAATGCATTGCAATGCTGGAGCATTGCAATGCATTGTAACTGCAATAAAAAGTAAAAAAGTGAAAGTCCTATAAAGGGACAAGTTAAAAAAAACATTTTTTTTTTAAAAATTGTAAAAAAAATATTAAAAATAATAAAAAAAGTCCCCTAAAAAATACACATTTTTATGTAATAAAAAAACAAAAAAATACACATGTTTGGTATCGCCACGTCTGTAAAAATCCCATCTATAAAAGCGTAACCCTAGTTAACCCCTTCAATGAAAGCCATAAAAAAACACAAAAAAGTAGTAAATTATACTTTTTCCAAGCGGTATCATCATACCGCTTGGAAAAAGTGCAATAACACGCGATCAAAAAGTCAGATATAAATAATCATGGTACCGCTGAAAACGTCATCTTGTCCCGCAAAAAACAAGCCGCCATACAGCATCATCAGCGAAAAAATAAAAAACTTATAGCTCGCGGAATAAACTGATGCAAAAATAATTATTTTTTCTATAAAATTTTTCATTGTGTAAAAAAACGCCAAAACATAAAAAATATATAAATGAGGTATCGCTGTAATCGCAGTGACCCGAAGAATAAAGCTGCTTTATCAATTTTACCACACGCGGAACGGAGGGAAAAGAAACAAAAAAACAATTCCTGAATTGCTGGTTTTTGTTCATTCTGCTTCCACAAAAATCGGAATAGGAAGCGATCAAAAACGTTATGTGCCCGAATATGGTACCCATAAAAACGTCAGCTCGTCTCGCAAAAAATAAGCCCACAGATAACTCTGTCGGCCGAAATATGGAAAAATTATAGCTCTCAAAATACGGCGATGCAAAAATTTCTTACAAAAAATTATTTAAAAAAAAAGCATCTTTTAGTGTGTGACAGAAGCTAAACATGAAAAAAGGATGTAAATCTGTTATCGCTGTAATCGCACTGACCCAAAAAATAAAGTCGCCTAATCACTAATACCGCACGAGGAACGGCGTAAAAAAGAAAACCAATTCTTCACCTTTTGTGGATTTGTTCATTCTGCCTCCCAAAGATCACAGTGGTTCCCCCCCACATATGGGGTATCAGCGTACTCAGGACAAAATGCACTTCAACTTTTGGGGTCCTATTTCTCCTGTTACCCTTATAAAAATAAAAATTTGGGGGCAAAAAGGTATTTTTGTGGAAAAAAAATATGATTTTTTTATTTTCACGGCTCTACGTTATAAACTTCTGTGAAGCCCTTGGGGGTTCAAAGTGCTGACCACACATCTAGATAAGTTCCTTGGGGGGTCTAGTTTGCAAAATGGGGTCATTTGTGGGGGGTTTCTACTGTTTAGGCACATCAGGGGCTCTCCAAGCCCGACATGACACCCGCAGACCATTCCATCAAAGTCTGCATTTAAAAACGGTGCTCCTTCCCTTCCGTGCTCTGCCATGCGTCAAAATAGTGGTTCCCCCCCACATATGGGGTATCAGCATACTCAGGACAAATTGTACAATAGCTTTTGGGGTCCTATTTCTCCTGTTACCCTTATAAAAATAATAATTTGGGGGCAAAAAGATTATTTTTGTGGAAAAAAGTATGATTTTTTTATTTTCACGGCTCTACGTTATAAACTTCTGTGAAGCACTTGGGGGTTCAAAGTGCTCATCACACATCTAGATAAGTTCCTTGGGGGGTCTAGTTTCCAAAATGGAGTCACTTGTGGGGGGTTTCTACTGTTTAGGCACATCAGGGGCTCTCCAAACGTGACATGACACCCGCAGACCATTCCATCAAAGTCTGCATTTGAAAAAGGCGCTCCTTCCCTTCCGAGCTCTGCCATGCATCAAAATAGTGGTTTACCCCCACATATGGGATATCAGCGTACTCAGGACTAATTGCACAATAACTTTTGGGGTCCTGTTACCCTTTGGTAAAAATTGGGGGTGGAAAGATCATTTTTGTGGAAAATATATGATTTTTTAATTTTACAGCTCTACGTTATAACCTTCTGTTGAAGCCCTTGAGGGTTCAAAGCTCTCACCACACATCTAGATACGTTCCTTGGGGGGTCTAGTTTCCAAAATGGGGTCACTTGTGGGGGGTTTCCACTGTTTAGGCATACAGGGACTCTCCAAATGCGACATGGCGTCCAATCTCAATTCCAGCCAAAAAAGTCAAATGGCGCTGCTTCCCTTCCGAGCTCTGCTATGCGCCCAAATAGTGGTTTACGCCCACATATGGGGTATCAGCGTACTCAGGACTAATTGCACAATAACTTTTGGGGTCCTTTTATCCTTTGGAAAATAAAAATTGGGATGAAAAGATCATTTTTGTGGAAAAAATATGATTTTTTAATTTTACGGCTCTACGTTATAACCTTCTGCGAAGCCCTTGGGGTTAAAAGCTCTCACAACACACTTAGATAAGTTCCTTGGGGGGTCTAGTTTCCAAAATGGGGTCACTTGTGGGGGGTTTCCACTGTTTAGGCACACAGGGACTCTCCAAATGCGACATGGCGTCCAATCTCAATTCCAGCCAAAAAAGTCAAATGGCTGCTTCCCTTCCGAGCTCTGCCATGCGCCCAAATAGTGGTTTACCCCCACACATGGGGTATCGGTGTACTCAGGAGGAATTGTACAACAAATATTGTGGTTCATTTTCTACTGATACCCTTGACAAAATTTAAAAAAATTGTCGAAAGAAAAATTTTGGGAAAAAAAGTTAAATCTTCATTTTTTCCTTCCACATTGCTTCAATTCTTGTGAAGTACCTAAATGGTTAATAAACTTCTTGAATGTGGCTTTGAACACCTTGAGGGGTGCAGTTTTTAGAATGGTGTCACTTTTGGGTATTTTCTGTCATATTGACCCCTCAAATTCACTTCAAATGTGAGGTGGCCCCTAAAAAAAATGGTTTTGTAAATTTTGTTGGAAAAATGAGAAATTGCTGGTCAACTTTTAACACTTATAACTTCCTAACAAAAAAACATTTTGGTTCCAAAATTGTGCTGATGTAAAGTAGACATGTGGGAAATGTTATTTATTAACTATTTTTTGTGACATATCTCTGTGATTTAATGGCATAAAAATTAAAAGTTTGAAAATTGCAAAATTTTCAAAATTTTTGCCATATTTATGTTTTTTCATAAATAACCGCAAGTTATATTGAAGAAATTTTACCACTATCATGAAGTACAATATGTCATGAGAAAACAGTCTCAGAATCGCCAAGATCCGTTGAAGCGTTCCAGAGTTATAAGCACATAAAATGACAGTGGTCAGAATTGTAAAAATTGGCCTGGTCTTTAACCTACAAAATGGCTTGGTCTTTAAGGGGTTAAAGGGATCATTGGTATGGAAGTTAGGGCCATTCCAATCAGCGCTCTGGTTCTGACCCCAGGCTGACGGGATGATGTGGGATTTTAGGGGTAGTAGTCCAGTGGCTCTGGCTGATGGGATGATGTGGGATCTTAGGGGGAGTAGTCTGGTGGCTCTGACTGACGGGATGATGTGGGATATTAGTGGTAGTAGTCCGTTGGCTCTGGCTGACGGGATGATGTGGGATATTAGGGGTAGTAGTCCGGTGGCTCTGGCTGACGGGATGATGTGAGATATTAGGGGTAGTAGTCTGGTGGCTCTGGCTGACGGGACGATGTGGGATATTAGGGGTAGTAGTCCGGTGGCTCTGGCTGACGGGATGATGTGGGATATTAGTGGTAGTAGTCTGGCGGCTGTGATGGGACAATGTGGGATATTAGGGGTAGTAGTCCGGTGGCTCTGGCTGACGGGACGATGTGGGATATTAGGGGTAATAGTCCGGTAGCTCTGGCTGACGGGATTGTGTGGGATATTAGGGGTAGTTGTCCGGTGGCTCTGGCTGACGGGATGATGTGGGATATTAGGGGTAGTAGTCCGGTGGCTCTGGCTGACGGGATGATGTGGGATATTAGTGGTAGTAGTCTGGCGGCTGTGATGGGACAATGTGGGATATTAGGGGTAGTAGTCCGGTGGCTCTGGCTGACGGGACGATGTGGGATATTAGGGTAATAGTCCGGTAGCTCTGGCTGACGGGATTGTGTGGGATATTATAGTGAATGAGGCTATGCGGAGTGGGCTATACACTCAGCTTTATATATAGATATAATCATTACAATTTGTTATAACTAACCGTGGTTAGTTACTATGCCTGGGCAGCGCCGGGCTCTTCACCTAGTTTAGAATAAAAATTTTAATTTTTACTCTAAAATGTAATTGTAGACCTAATTTTGTTTACTTTTACAATTAATAGCACAAGAAAATGGACCCACAATTTGTTGCCTAGTTTCTTATGAGCGCACATGTGGCTAGAAACCTCTGTTTGGACAAATGTCCGAGCTCGGAAGGGAAGGAACACACTTGAATTTTGGAGTACAAATTTGGCAGAAAAAGATTGCTAGACTATGTCAAAGTTTTTTTTACTAATAAATTTGTGAATGGGGACAGAGTTGTTTTTTTTCTCTTCTTTTGTTTTTGAGGTATCTATTTGTGGACTTTGTAGGATTCGGTGGACTTCGACAGACCTGCGTGGCTCTGTTTTTTTTCTTTTTATTATAAATTAGTTAACCAGGGAAAGTGTGGGACGTGTGTTTGTTCAAATAAGGTATTTTTTTGTTCCTTTTTAATTTTGATTACTGGATTAGTAATGGGCCAGTCTGATAAACACCTCTCCATTACGACCACCAGGGCTCGATGCCAGCTGTGATTTTTGTCAAATCAGATCTGACATCAACCACAAGCCCCATTACCATGATTGGCACCACACCAGAGTAGAGGGGAAGAGCTGGGCAAAGTGCCAGAATTGGCGCATCTAATGTGATGCGCAACTTCGGAAGCGGCTGCGGGCTGGTATTTTTAGGCTGAGAAGGACCCAATAACCAGGGACCTTCCCAGCCTGTTAATATCAGCCCGCAGCTGTCTGCTTTACCTTTGCTGGTTATCAAAAATAGGGGGACCCCACATTTATTTTTTTTAAATTATTTATTTGTTAGGTTAAACCAGGTTAAACACCATTTAGTGCCACATGAAAGGCACTAAAGGGTACAAGTTTATTATATGTAGGGGGCTTGTGAAATTATTTATCTTGAGGGATATAGCTGTGAATTTACTGTTCTTGGCTGATGAAATGTTGGGTTTCCTTTTGAGATGTGTGCGTAAAAATCGGACAGCATAAGCCTGGTTTGTATCCCATTCCGATTTTAATACATGCAATTGCAGCATGCTTTGATTATTTTTTTTTTTCTGAACTCCTCCGTATTATACGACAGTTTGAGTGAGCACTAAATGTTAGACGAGCCTTGTTTTGATATTTTTGGGTGGGTGGGAGGAATGAACATAGACAGCAGTAGAAGAATGGTTCTTATTTTTATTTTTGCGCTGTTCTTGCGGCTTATGTGATTAGATGACTTTATTCATCAGGTCGGTGCTATTACAGCCATACCAGATTTATATCTGTTTTTATAATTTGCTGTTGATACAGAATAAAAATGATAGCTGTAACTTTTTTTACTGTTTGGCGAACAGAGAACTTATTTGATTGCTTTTTATTCTGTTTTTCACACTCAAAGTGAAGAAAAAACAGCAATTCAGTAGCAGTTTTTATCTTTTTTTTTTTTTTTTGCTACATCCACTGTGCGGTAAAAGTGATGAGTGTTAAGTTTGTTGGGTCAGTATGATTACAGCTATACCAGATATATATTTTTTTATGGTTTGCTGCTTTTACAGACTAAAAACACTATTTTGCAAAAATGAATTTTGTTTTTGCATCACCATATTCGGAGAGCTGCCTCTTTTATTTTTTTTCTGAATATTCCATATTAGGGCTTGTGTTTTCCCGGAAGGTTTGTTGTTTTTATTTATACCTTTTTTATTTTTAACATGACTTTTTGATCTGTATCTATTCATTTTTTTTGTGTGTCAATATGATGAAAAAGAGATTGATTTTTTTTTTCTTTTTTACGGTATTCATTGTATGGAATAAGTAACGTTTTTTTACGTTGATCACTGGTCTCATGCACTGCAGTACTCGTGTACTTATCTGCCTGAGACCTGTCAGTAACTGACTGCCTGTGAGATGGTTCAGAGGCCACCGTTCTCTGGGGTCAGATGACCTCAGGGTACCATGGCTACGATCGACACCCGTCATTACGATCATGTGAGGGTCGATACTGCCATAGATGGTCTTTAAACCCCACTTTAGCCACTTAGATATTGCTGTCGTGGTTGACAGCGGTATTTAAGGGGTTAGTAGGCCCCGATCGGCCTCAAGTAGTTAAAAAGTAGTGCTGAGGAATAAAGCCCCTTAACAGCCGCCGTTAAAAGGTGTATTGGCGGATGTTAAGAGATTAAAGCACCACTCCTCCAGCATTTATTTTTTCGGCACTGGAATGGTGCTCCTAATGTCAGATCCCTGCCTAGTCTTTACTCACCCTCCGGCGTCTTCACCTTTTTTTGTTGCCATCTTGTGACCACAACTTCTTACTGGCCGGAATTCAGAACTTATGTCACAAGCTCTCAATTCAAGTCTATGAGAGCCAGAACAAACAGCGATTTGGCAGGTTACAAACTGCCGGAGACCGATGCGGTAGAGTTGTGATAAACGATGAAGATGGCAGCGAAGTAAGGGGGCATGGATCTTAGATTAGATTGGAAGCACCACCCAAGTGGTAAAACAAAACACTGGAGCGGTGCTTTAAAAATTGCAGGATCCTTGTGTCAAAACTGCACCATAAAAGGGAAAGCACAGCTAAAATAAGAGCAGCTTTCTTTTGTATATTTTGGTGCAGACTGCAGAAAAAAATTCAGCATTTTTGGAAGTATCAGCATGGCCTTATACGTGTAGTATAAACTGAGTTTAAGGCCATGCTCACATGATGTAAGTGTGCTATTTTTTTAGTACTATTTTATGAATTTGTGGTAAAAATGTAGTGATTTTACCATGATGTTGGAAAATCTTGGCAAAAAGTGCTTCACAATTGCTTTGTAGTGTGTGAACATGGCATAGTGCTGATAACCTGACTTTTTGACCAAAGGATACTTTTTGCCTATGAGCCGTACCTAATATTGCAACTCAGAGCCATCATGTGGTAGCCAAACCCTTGCTAATTAGTACGCCATGTGTTCAGGATGTTTGCTGTGCATGACTACCAGATGACAACATCATGTATAGGCAGGGAGAATCACAATTGACAGGAAGGTAGGCCTTGACTGAAAGGTGTGGAATCTTGTGAATCCCTAATATTTTATTACTGCTTCTAGTCATATGCACACTGATCAGTCAGGTTATATTGAACATTTGACTACTGATTCATAGAAATACAATTTGGTCTTGAACAACCGGTCTTGTCTGCATTTTTTTTTATTTGACACATGGTATTTTGGGTATGTTAAAATGACCTGGATCTGTGGCAGTTCTGGTTTCTTTTCTTACCTAATCCTGCTAAACAAAGGCATCACAGCAGTATCATAATGTACAATTTATAAATTTGTTCTATTTTCGTAGTATAGTCCTACGTATTGTTATCTTTTCTTCAGAGCCAGAAGAGTGTCCTTTAAGTATAAGTGGCATTGGTGTTCCTTTTTTCACTGTATGGGCTTGTGCACCTCACCTATTATATTGAACAAGTGCTAGACATGGTTTTTCTGGATAGCACTCGTGCCCATCATAGTCTATGGGGCTGTGCACATGTCCGTTTTTTTAATTTTTTTTCTTCTTCGGACTGAGTGGAGACATGTCCAATTGTGATCCGAGTGTCAGATCAAAATCGTCAAGTCTATGAGTTATTAAAAAATATCGGAAAAATGTACGATTTTAATGGACTGACTTAATGGAGAAAGTAGAGAAATTTTTTTCTTTCTCTTCACCTCTGAAAAACTGATGCCACTCTGATCAGAATATTTGCACAATTTTTCTCAGATTGAGAGAAAATGGTAGTGTGGCTTAAGGCCGGTTTCACACGTCCGTGTCTCCAGTACGTGTGTTGACATTTTTCACACGTACTGAAGACACGTACAGACATAGACACATTATAATCTATGTGTGTAGGCACACGTGCGTGTTTTCACACGGACCGTGTGTGCGTGTTCCAAACACGTAGACATATCCGTTTTGACACGGACACACGGACCAGAAAACGTCCCACACACGTTAACACGGAGAACTGTTCACACAGTCCTCCGTGTGCGTGGACGGCCGCTGGGAAAGTAGCGGCTACAGTAAGCCGCTGTCCCCCTGCAGCTGGTGCTGAAGCCGGCTGTAATTCCCCCTGCTCTGCCTGCGAGCAGAGGAGAACGAAGTGTGGTGTATTAATATACCGCTCATCTTTCTCCTCTGCTCGCAGGCAGAGCAGGGGGAATTACAGCCGGCTTCAGCACCAGCTGCAGGGGGACCACGGCTTACTGTAGCCGCTACTTCCCCGGCGGCCATCCATGTGGTACTGATGCGGCACACGGTTGCCACACGTGTGCCGCACATAGTACACACACGGGCACTGATATCTCCGGTACCAATTTTTCCAGTACCGGAAATATCATGACGTGTGAAACCGGCCTAAAGAAGTTGTCCACTACTTGGACAACTTTTCATCCTACCCCTCGCTTGGCCCCGATAAAATAATAAAACCTATACTCCCCTCCTCTGCCTGTGCCGTTCCCGCGGTATCGGCACTTGCTCTCCCTGGGGCTCTTGTAAAGTGTTGTGACTCGTGACGCTGGTATCACTGTCCCTGCCTTCGGACAAATCGAACCTGAAGATGAAGTCCAGGATCAGCTGCAGCCCGTAATTCCTCTTTATGATTGATTTGTCCGAAGGCGGGGACAGAGACGCTAGTGCTGATTGGGCGCCGGTATCGCGTATCAAAACACCGCACAAGAGGTCTGAGGAGACCAAGTGCCAACACCACAGGAATGGCGCCGCTTACCGGAGGTGAATATAGGCTTTATTATTTTATGGAGGCAAAACATTTTGATCAAGAAGGGGTTGTTTTAATAGTGGACAACCCCTTTAAAGGAAAGTATAGTCTACTATGCTTTCCTATACAAATGGACAAAGTTTAAAGGGAACCTCTCACCCCCCAGGGCCTGTTAAAGTAAGAGAGCCACCTTCAGCAGCACTAAGGCTGCATTCTGTGAAGGTGGCTCTTCTGTGTCTTATCCCTAGGAACGCTGAAATAATAAGTTTTATAAATTTCCCGCTATACCTCTATTAAGTCAGGGAGGTATGTTTTCTCCCCTGGAGTCAACCGCCTCGCAGCCGGCCATCAACCCCCTCTGGCTCCGGCCGCTACCTCCTCTCTTTCTCGTGACATCACCGGCGCCTGCGCTGTGCAATCAGTTCCCTGGCATGCACCGTGCGCGCTGCCCAGGGACTTACATCAGGTGATGTAAGGATATCGTGCCTGCGTGTAGCGGAGGCCCCAGATCCTGCCCTGCAGTGTGTTATGTATGCACACTGCAGGGCTGGGAATCTGGCGCCTGTCCCCATCTCCCTCCGCCTCTTCCCTCCACCTCTTTCCTTACTGCGCAGGCGCCGGATTCGCAGCTCTGCAGTGTGAATACATCATAGCACAATGCGGGGCGGGATCGGGGGGCTCTGCTACACGCAATCACGATATCCTTACATCGCCTGATGTAAGTTCCTGGGCAGCGCGCATGGCGCATGCCCAAGAAGTGATTGCACAGCGCAGGTGCCGGTGATGTCACGAGAAAGACAGGAGGCGGCGGCCGGAGCCAAGTGGGGGGGATGATGGACGGCTGCGAGGCGGTTGACTCTGGAGGAGAAAACATACCTCCCTGACTTAATCGAGGTATGGCGGGAAATAATAATAATAATAGTAATCTTTATTTATATAGCGCCATCATATTCCGCAGCGCTTTACAGTTTAACAGTTTCAAAACACAAGTCATAAGTAACAAGTTAACAATACAATAATTAAAGCAAAATAAGACGACCCTGCTCGTGAGAGCTTACAATCTACAATGTATAAAACTTATTATTTCAGTGTTCCTAGGGATAAGAAACATAAGAGCCACCTTCACAGAATGCAGCCTTAGTGCTGCTGAAGGTGGCTCTTTTAATAGGCCCTGGGGGGGTGACAGGTTCCCTTTAAGTAAAATGTGCATAAGTAGTGATTCATATTTTAACCTTTTTTTTTCTACATTGTGTGTCAGGAGCTGATGTTTTCTGCTGCCATACAGCGGCATGCATCTAAAAATTCCATTGGGGAATATCCTTTGATCTAAGCAAAAACAGGAACTGTGAATAGACCCGAAATCTCATGCGTTCTTCAGTAAAATAAAGTTATGGATGTGGCCTCACCCCAGAGGGGTGGTACGTGGGATTCTAATTTAACCATGATTTTTGAATTTTTCCTCCATCGACCATGCATCAAAGGCTTTTAAAACAATAAATATTAAATAATAGTATAATGGCTTAAAGAAATAATTATAAAATGCTGTGTTCGTCTTTTTATCTTGCTATCGTCCTGACTTATCACTGTTATCTTTAGTATAATTTTAGTAATATTCTACAGGCTAATACAGTGCAAAGATAGTTTTCCTGTAACAAAATGAGATTAACAAATCTCAGCCTGATATATGTACGGTTTTCCATGAGGCGCTGGTACGGAAATGGCCTATTTCTGTCATTCTAATTAGAAAAGTTTCTCCCTTCAATGTCAAATTAAAAGTTCACTTAACATTATCGGAAGCTATTGAGTTCCTGGCCTTGGATATACTACACATAACAGAGACTGGGCAGGAAGCCAACGTAATAGAATATGTATAATGTTCTCAGCAGCATGTTGTAAATTTCTGCTCACCTCCGTCTCTGTTCTTTGTATTGGTGTAAAATAAATAATATCTAATATTATAATGGCTTAAAAAACTTCTAGAATGTAGTGTTATTTTCTTTCCAACATTACGACCGATGACTATTATCTTTAGTAATACTTTTAGTAATGTTCTATTGCATTTCTACAGCATACACGCAGGGTTTTGTCTCGCTCCATTCACGTGCATTGTAATTTATTATAGATTTTCAGTGTGGAATCTGTACCAGATATTTGTGGGATCTGTGTTAACAGAAGGAAAGTTAAAAGCTTTAAAGTGGTCTCCTTATTTTTTGTAAGATTGATACCCTATCAATGTTACATAGGCAGAGGTCTGACGGCTGGCAACCCTTGGTTGTGCCTTGTCATATTTGGAGCCTCTTCAGTAGCTGGTTCACAAGTGTGGAGAGTCGGACCCTCTATGAAGAGTAACAAAGAATGGAGTGCAAATATTTCCAGCGTACTTTTTTGTTTATTTTCCACTACTGGTTTTGACTTGCAAATTGTGATGCAAAATACTGACCAAAATGTATACGTGTGAAAGTGGATTCAGAGACTCAAAGCTGAAATGGACAGAGATCAGTGTAATACTATTGTAGGAACTCGAGGATTCTGATAGCGTGGGGCAATGAACAATCAGAGACGGGTTTCTTGAATGCAAATAATGTATTTGTGAAACAGCAAAACACCCAAAAACAATATTCAAACAACCCGTAGTGACATGCAATGAAACGAGTCCATATATATACACAAGTCCAGTTATATGAATCCGGATATATAAGTCCTTGAACCTCTATAGCGAGGGCGGTAAAGTTCTTACGACGGAGTCCTCACACAAATGTGACCACAAGGTAAGTCTGATGCACAGTGTGAAGAGTCAGATCCAGGTATGCAGAAAACACAGGGAGGTCCAGGAACAAGTTAATCTCAGTTGTGGCTTAATTCAGTGAAGTCCAACAACAAGTTCATATGTCAGTAAGATTCCAATAACAGTTCCAACAGCTCTCACCAGAGGTAGTGCACGAAGGGTTAAACAGCAACAGTTCAGAAACACAGTTCTTATCAGATGGAGTGAACCAAGGGTTAAATTCCCAAGTCAACAGGTTAGTGATAACACAGTACGTGCAACTTACATATGCAGAGAATGTCCAGAGCCATGGGTAGAAACTGCTGTGGCTGAGAAACACCTGAAGATAAGGTTATGCACTTTCCTGGTAAATACACAAAAGATCTGTGAGGAACAAAGCAGCTGGGTTGCAGGGAAACGGAAGCAGAATACTCCAGCAGGGATTCCAGCACCTGAGCCAGGTTTTAAACAAACGAACAGGAAGTAGGGCACACAAAACAGCAAACTCCATTTTAACAAAGGGCAAAATCATTGACAAAGTTACCTAGAAAACCCGGAATACTGACATTACTCCCCCCCTAAAGACGGCCTCCGGACGGTCCTGGACCAGGCCTGTCCGGGTATCTCCGATGAAACTGAGCAATCTTCAGAGGCGCATTGATGTTACTTACTGGTTCCCAAGAATCATTTTCAGGAGAGTAACCTTGCCATCTAACTAGATACTGAAGCCGGTTTTTATGAAGTCTCGAATTAACAATATCCTGTACCACGAATTGTTCTTCGCCATCAACCAACACTGGTGGAGGGGGAGGTACGATACGTCCCTGAAACGTGTTAGGAGAGACTGGTTTTAATAAGGAAACATGAAATACTGGGTGTACCTTTAAAGTCCGTGGTAGCTTCAACCGACAGGCAACAGAGCTCACAATCCCAGTGATCTTGAATGGACCGATGAATTTCTGTCCCAGTTTCTGCGAAGGAACACCCAATTTTAGATTCTTGGTGGACAACCAAACCGAGTCTCCTACCTTATACATAGGTGCTGGTTTCCGGAATCTATCGGCCGACTTCTTGTAACGCTCCTGTGCTGTGGTCAGGGAGTCCTTCAAAACTTCAAGATTACGTTGCAACGCCGTCACTCTGTCTTCAACCGCTGGTACCGAAATCGTAACCGGAGACCTAGGAAAAATACTTGGATGATAGCCCAGGTTGGCAAAAAAAGGCGTTACCTTCGTGGAACTGCTTTGGGAGTTGTTGTACGAAAATTCCGCTAAAGGAAGTAGCTTCAGCCAATCGTCCTGCAAATGACTGACGTAACAGCGTAGATATTGCTCCAAGGTTTGATTTGTCCGTTCGGTCTGCCCGTTGGTCTGAGGATGGTATGCAGAAGACAAGCAAACATTAATGTGGAGCGCAGAACAAAATCCTTTCCAAAATCTAGAGGTAAATTGTATTCCCCGGTCAGAAATGATGTCATCTGGTACCCCATGCAGCCGGAAAATGTTCTGGATAACTAGATCTACTGTCTCTGTAGCTGAGGGAAGACCAGCACACGGAATGAAATGAGCAGCTTAATAAAGTCCATCGAAATAGACCCCCAAGGGCGAGACGGTACAGGTAGCGGTTTAAGAAGACCAGTAGGTGAAACGCGAGGAACCTTGTACCGGGCACAAACTTCACAAGAGCGGACATAGTCATTCACATCCTTCAAGCAGGTAGGCCACCAAAAAAAACGAGTTAACAATTCCTGCATCTTCTGTACCCCCCTATGACCAGCCAATTTAGAGTCGTGGACCAATTTGAGAACTCGAAGTCTTACAGCCTCTGGGACATAAATACATCGATCTCTAAGCCACACACCATTCCGAAGGACAAGATTCACATTGTCAGGTGGAGCTGCAAGAAATACGTCACCGTCATAGGCCAGCTTGATCTCCTGCCACAAGTCCCGGTTCCGGAGCACTCCAACGAAATTGGCCTCCGACAAGATGGTCTTAGACGGGGTCCCAGGCACGGAATCCACGGTATGGATTCGGGATAATGCGTCAGCTTTCCCATTACGTGAACCTGGGCGGTACGAAATAATAAAATTAAACTGGTTCAAGAACAAACTCCACCTAGCTTGTCGAGGAGAAAGACACCTGGCAGACTTAAGGAATTCCAAATTGCGATGATCCGTGAGTACTACTACCTGCTGAGTTGCCCCTGCAAATGGTGTCTCCATTCCTTAAAGGCAGAAATAATTGCCAAAAGTTCCTTATCTGCCACATCATAGTTCAGTTCTGCAGAAGATAACCTACGAGAGAAGAAGGCACACGGGTGCAGCAAACCTTTATCTCCGGTACGTTGTGAGAGGATAGCTCCCAATGCACAGTCAGACGTGTCCACCTCCACGATAAAAGGCTGTGCAGGATCCGGATGCATCAATATTGGAGCCGTGGTAAAACAACCCTTCTGGCGATCAAAGGCTTCCTGAGCTTGCGAAGACCATTCAAACTTCTTCCCCTTCTTGGTGAGGAGAGTGATGGGACGGACAATTTCTGAAAAATTTCGGATAAACCGTCTATAAAAGTTAGCAAAGCCAATGAATCGTTGTACCTCCTTAATGTTTCCTGGTACCGGCCAGTCCAAGATTGCCTGGATCTTGCTGGACTCCATATTCAATCCCTGAGGCGAGATAACATAGCCTAAAAATTGAATTTCAGAACAATGGAACTCACACTTTTCGAGTTTGATGTACAAATGATTATCTCTCAAACGTCTAAGTACGGTTTTGACATGTTCCTGATGTTCCTGTAAGGAGTCAGAAAAGATTAAGATGTCATCGTGGTAAATTACCACATATTGGTCCAATAAATCCCTGAAAATGTCGTTGGCTAAATGTTGAAAAGCAGCAGGAGCGTTACAGAGTCCGAATGGCATCACCAAATATTCAAAATGTCCATACCGGCATCTAAAAGCTGTCTTCCATTCGTCTCCGGGCCGTATACGGAGTAAATTATATGCCCCACGAAGATCTAATTTGGTAAATACTTTGGCCTGGCGAACTCTTTCCAACAATTCTGGAATTAGGGGCAACGGGTACCTGTTACGAATGGTTACCTTATTTAACTCCCGGTAGTCAATGCAGGGTCTTAGAGTACCATCCTTCTTCTTTACAAAGAATATTGGAGCTCCCGCTGGTGAAGAAGATGGTCGGATAAACCCCTTGGCTAAATTCTCATCTATATACTCTCGTAAAGATTTTAATTCCGGAGCCGCCAACGGGTAAACATGGCCGAAAGGAATCGCTGCTCCAGGAAGCAATTCTATGGGGCAGTCATACGGTCTATGTGGGGGAAGTTGATCTGCCTTCCTTTTATCACAAATGTCTGAGAATTCCTGATAAATCAGAGGGAGAGTAGGTACCTGTATCACCTCTTCCAAGTTCTGGGTAACTGGAGCCGCTACAGTTGGACTGATGGTAGAACTGCACTTCGGGAGAAAGGTTATCTCCTTGGTTTCCCAATTGATGATTGGATTTTGTGACCGTAACCAGGGAATTCCTAAAATTACAGGAAAATGAGGAGAAGATATTAACATGAATGAAAGTGTTTCTTGATGGTCTGGTTCCATCTTACACTCCAGAGGCACTGTCTCCCGATCTACTGGTCCAGAAACTAATGGGGAACCATCCACCGTTTCCATAGTGATTGGTGAAGCTCTTAGTTGTGTCTTTATACCATGTTCCTTTGCAAAAGAAGAATCCATGAAATTCCCACCTGCTCCAGAGTCTATCATGGCAGAACTTGATATCCACTGTTCCTCCCACTGAATCTGAATAGGAAGAGAACAATGTGAATATTTCTCCCCTTGACCTTTAGGGGAAGTCGGCATCAGTATTGGGGGGAAAACCGCATCTAGATGTAGACTGGTCTCCGAAACTTCAGACTCAGCGTCTGTGTTATCATAATCCCCTACTACCGCCAACACCTTGTTGGGTCGCCTAGGACATTTAGGACAATTGATGAGGAAATGGTCCGATTGACCACAATAGAAACATAAGCGCTCACGGAGACAGTATTCGCGGCGTTCATTATTCTCACGTCTCTGCAGTGAGTCCACCTGCATAGGCACCTCCTCAGCCTCTCGCGGGTTTTTGCCTGTGGTTTCCCTGGACGGAAAAGAGAAATTAGTAATGCGATTTACAGCGGCCCATTTTTCTTGTCTGCGTTCAGTTAAACGGATATCAATACGTACACAGTGCTGTATAAACAATTCAAACTCCTGTGGAGACTCTGAACGAGCTAGCTCATCCTTGATTGCATTTGACAAACCTTTTCTAAAGATTGGTAATAAAGCATTGTTTTCCCACTGGGTGTCCACCACTAACCTTCTAAATTCAGTAACATATTCTATGACTGACCGTTTCCCCTGGCGTAAGGAAAGCAAGGCAGATTCAGCGGTAGCACGGCGGTTGGGATCGTCGAACATTTGCGCCATGGCTGCCAGAAAATTGTCCAAATTATTTAGACGGGTATCGTGACTTTCAACCATAGGATTTGCCCAAGCCAGTGCCCGTGATGTCAACAACATAATAATACATAGAACCTTAGATCTATCAGACCGGTAATAGGAGGCATGTACATCAAAAAATAATATACATTGATTAACAAACCCACGGAATTGACTTCGGTCACCATTAAAACGGAATGGAGGCAATTTGGGCATACTGGTGGATGAGGTAGGCTCAGTAGGTAAGGCCTCCAGGACTCCTAACCTAGCACGTAGATCTTGGAGAGCCTGACCAAACCCCTGTGCATTGTGGTTAACCCGAGACTCCAAGTCTCTAATCTGATTGTGTGCAGCCGCCACCTCCTGCTGCAAGGAGTTAACTATGGTGAACAATTTTTGCCCGTGTCTCCGTCATTGCCCCAGCAGAATCCCCTTTTTCAGGCTGGAGTATCCTGTAATACTATTGTAGGAACTCGAGGATTCTGATAGCGTGGGGCAATGAACAATCAGAGACGGGTTTCTTTGAATGCAAATAATGTATTTGTGAAACAGCAAAACACCCAAAAACAATATTCAAACAACCCGTAGTGACATGCAATGAAACGAGTCCATATATATACACAAGTCCAGTTATATGAATCCGGATATATAAGTCCTTGAACCTCTATAGCGAGGGCGGTAAAGTTCTTCGACGGAGTCCTCACACAAATGTGACCACAAGGTAAGTCTGATGCACAGGTAACGTGGCTGGATTCACACACTGCTGGTGTATGAAGAGTCAGATCCAGGTATGCAGAAAACACAGGGAGGTCCAGGAACAAGTTAATCTCAGTTGTGGCTTAATTCAGTGAAGTCCAACAACAAGTTCATATGTCAGTAAGATTCCAGTAACAGTTCCAACAGCTCTCACCAGAGGTAGTGCACGAAGGGTTAAACAGCAACAGTTCAGAAACACAGTTCTTATCAGATGGAGTGAACCAAGGGTTAAATTCCCAAGTCAACAGGTTAGTGATAACACAGTATGTGCAGAGAATGTCCAGAGCCATGGGTAGAAACTGCTGTGGCTGAGAAACACCTGAAGATAAGGTTATGCACTTTCCTGGTAAATACACAAAAGATCTGTGAGGAACAAAGCAGCTGGGTTGCAGGGAAACTGAAGCAGAATACTCCAGCAGGGAAGCCAACACCTGAGCCGGGTTTTAAACAAACGAACAGGAAGTAGGGCACACAAAACAGCAAACTCCATTTTAACAAAGGGCAAAATCATTGACAAAGTTACCTAGAAAACCCGGAATACTGACAATCAGTGTTAGGGAGCAGACAGATGGCCTTATAAATCGAACTGAGATCAGACCACAATGCACGGACTGGCCAGCGGCTGTTCCGACCCGAGCGTGACAGCTGCATATATTTCTATGCAGTTGTCACGCTCACGTCGGGAGAGCCGCAGCCAGTCCGATCTCGATCTGAATTTATATGGCTGTCTGATTGCGCCCGTAGGTCAATCTTCCATGATGAGTTTTTGATTCCCATGGTGCTTTTTTTTTACGCAGAAAAACACAATGAAAAACACAAGTAACCTAATTTACTATGCTGTACCTAGCTAATTGGTGCAGAAATGGTGCAGAATACTGCAACATCAAACACTTATTGTAGGATTGTAGCCTTAGGGTTTGTTCACATGGGCAAAATTGCTGCAGAAGATCAATATACTCCCTTGGAGCATTTGTGGCTCCCTTGCCTAGTCACATGTTGGTCCCTGTACCAACCCTACCATCTGTGATGACATCTTTCCTTTGTGACTGCTGCTACCTGTGACTTAAAAGGGTTTTCCAGTCAAGATTGATAAGTCTGCAGTCACTCTGTGTATGGAAGCGGGGCCACGACCACTGGCCGGGAGTATGTATTTCTCATACATAACCTCCGGTCCCGACTTGGAAACCAGCGAAACCTGCAGCGCACAGTTCATGCTCTGGGGGGATTCCTAAGTCTGTAGTCATACAGAGTGACTGCAGGCTTATCGATTTGAACAGGAAAACCCCTTTAAGGAGTTGCTGCGGATACGTGGATAATCTGCGCTGAAATCTGCAACAAATGGGATTTATGTTGAACTTAGTTGGGAAGATCCGCCGCAGCGCCATTTTTTTTTTAAAGTTGATTTAAACCTTGATTTCAGATGAATTTTTTTACTGATTTGACAAAGGTTTCACCTTATGCTTTGCAGAGGTTGACATCCACAAAGAAAATCTGAAGTAAGAATTGACATGCTGCAAATTTTAAAATCTGTACCGCAGGTTAATTTATGCATTTATCCAAATTCTAGATAACACATATAAAGTATATACTCATGTATAAGCCGACCCGTGTATAAGCCGACCTTCCTAATTTTGCCACAAAAAACTGGGAAAACTTATTGACTCGCGTATAAGCCTAGGGTGGAAAATGCAGCAGCTACTGGTAAATTACAAAAATAAAAATAGATGCCAATAAAAGTAAAATTAATTGAGACATCAGTAGGTAAAATGTTTTTGAATATCCATACTGAATCAGGAGCCCTTTATAATGCTCCATAAAGTTAATGATGAGCCCATAAGATGCTCCATACAAAATGCTCCCCATATAAAGTTCCATAAAGGTTAATAATGGCCCCATAAGATGCTCCATAGATTATGCCCCCATATGGTGCTCCATAGATTATGCCCCCATATGGTGCTCCATAGATTATGCCCCCATAAGATGCTCCATAGATTATGCCCCATATGCTCCAAGATTATGCCCCAAGATTATGCTCCATAGTATAGCTCACATTATGCTCCATAGTATAGCCCATATGCTCCATAGATTATGCCCCATATGCTCCATAGATTATGTCCCATATGCTCCATAGATTATGTCCCATATGCTCCACAGATTATGCCCCATATGCTCCACACATTATGCCCCATGTGCTCCATAGATTATGCCCTGTATGCTCCATAGATTATGCCCATGTGCTCCACAGATTATGCCCCATATGCTCCACAGATTATGCCCATGTGCTCTATAGATTATGCCCCATATTCTCCATAGATTATGCCCCGTATTCTCCATAGATTATGCCCCGTATTCTCCATAGATTATGCCCCGTATGCTCCATAGATTATGCCCTGTATGCTCCATAGATTATGCCCCGTATGCTCCACAGATTATGCCCCATATGCTCCATAGATTATGCCCCATATGCTCCACAGATTATGCCCCATATGCTCCATAGATTATGCCCCATATGCTCCACAGATTATGCCCCATATGCTCCACAGATTATGCCCCATATGCTCTATAGATTATGCCCCATATGCTCTATAGATTATGCCCCATATGCTCCATAGATTATGCCCCATGTGCTCCACAGATTATGCCCCATGTGCTCCATAGTATAAGTCCCTTATGCTGCCACTGCAACTAAAAAAAAATAAATTACATACTCACCTCTCGTCGCTGGGGGCCAGGTGCTGGTGTCCTGAGCAGGCGGGGACACCGGCGCACTATGGGGGACAGGTGTCGGTGTCACCGCTGGCTCAGGGCCCCGGCACCTGAGATATTCACCTGTTCCCGTTTCCACCGCTGCGCGCCGCTGTCTTCCGGGTCCTCCGGCAGTGAATGCTCAGGCAGAGGGCGCGGCGCGTACTAACTACGTCATCGCACCCTCTGCCTGAATATCACAGCCAGAGGATGAGGCGGTCAGAGCAGCGCTCAGCGGTGGACCGGGGACAGGTGAATATTGCATATACTCACCCCCCCGCTGGCGCATCTCTGCAGCCCCTGCTCTTCTCCCGCAGCTCTTCCTTCCTACAGCAGTCACGTGGTACCGCTCATTAAAGTCATGAATATGTGCATATTCATGACTTTAATGAGCGGTACCATGTGACCGCTGCAGGAAGGAGCCTGAGATCGTGGGAGAAGCATGGCTGCTGCTGAGACGCGCTGGCGGAGGGGTAAGTATGATCTGACACCGCCGCTCCCCCTCCCCCGCCGACCCACCGGTATATGACTCGCGTATAAGCGAGAAGGGGACTTTCAGCCTTAAAAAATGGGCTGAAAATCTCGGCTTATACGCGAGTATATACGGTAAATGCAATCGTTGAATTAATTTGTATTCACCTTTTATTGCATGTGAATACTTAATGGGGTTTTCTCATCTCCAAGATCCTATCACAATATATAGTAGGTGTAATAATAATATTAGCAAATACAGCCAATTAGAAATGTAGTATAGTTCTTCTGATTCGCTATGTTGCTTACCTCTTGTGCAGGCATTGCAGGACCTTAAATATCCAATGATTATGACCACTCATATAGTGACAGTTAGTTGCTTGCTAGGTAAACCATGGATACCTAAGTTCCTGCAATGCCTGCACATGGGGTAAGTGACATAACATATCAGAAAAACTATACTACATTTCTAATTGAAGGTATTTGCTATTATTATTATTATTATTACACCCGCTACATATTGGAATAAGATCTTGGAGATGGGAATACCCCTGTTAGGCCTCTTGTATAAATACCACATTTTTAAGTACAAAAAGTAAGTATTGCAACTTGTTAGGTTAATGTTTTATCAGAATAACTGCTCTGGAAAAGTAAAGGTGAGGATCTGGTTAGTTTTAATAGACAGCAATGATATAGTATATTTTGTTTTGCTTAAGTTTATTTTTCTTTTTAAAGCAAATTTTACAGCACTATCCAAAGATTCAACCTAACAAGCAGAGCTCAAACTACAGATTTTCTTACTCAAAGTTACTAAAGGATGTGCGATAACTTGAGAATCTGTGGACTTGACTTTTAGGATAGTCCGATATGTATTATTGGAATGGATTAGCACCACCACTCTGTTCACTCTTCATAGGACTGCCACAAATATCCAAGCACAACACTTTGCTATCTCTGGTAGTCTGATGATGCGTTCTTTAGAGCCCTATTCTCAAGATCTGTTGTAGTTTCAGAGGTCGAAGCCACAACTGATCCTCAAGTTGTCACCAATTCTTAGAATAGGTGTTAAATATTGGGAATAACCCTTGAACAGGAGATCAGTTGAAGCTCTCATCTGAGCTTGGCCTGACTTCTTCTTACTTCACAGGGTAGACCTTCATGGGAGTATTTTAAAGGTTTTGTCCAACATTGTGGAGTTAAGGTATTTCCATAGGAGTGGCGACAGTCAGACTGCTAGGAAGCCAACTGGTCTCATGTCCATTACTGTCATGCACTTTCACCCACAGACTACGTATATTGCATTCTTCAGGCAATTTATAGTTTGTGGTTGTTAAAGAAAAATCCAATTATTCTCACCGATTAATGATTCCTAACATTTGTGGATTATTAAGCACTTATATGGATAGCTAGAATATAAGCTTGAATAGATTTCTTCTTACCAAGTACCGTAAGTAACCATGACTCACTCTTTAACTCCATCACATTGAAAAGCAGCAACCTCACAATATTGTGGGTGTGTAAAAAAATTTCATTGTGTGATTCAGTTTCTTCATCTGCCTGTCTCGTACATGATGCAGATACATATTTATAAAATGAACGTTTTGTGTCTTTCATGCAATTTGATTACTTTAAGGAGCTAGCGCATGACTTTAACATAGTAAGTAATTCTTTGTTATCCAAGGTCAACTGTCAAACTATATACTACAAAACATTTCTGACAGCCCCTCCTAACAGAGTAAGGCAAATGTCATCAGGTGCAAGCTGCTATATCTGCATAATATACAAACCAAAGAGAGCAGCAGTACGCTGTGTGCGCCCAAATATACTTATGAAATTAAGGTTCTTGGCGCACTAATTGGACAATATGCATATGTCCAGCCTTATGCTGAATAATACATTTTCTGTGGTCTTTACTGACCCTCTTCCTCCCATTCACGTGATATACAGATTACCATGACATACAGTATGTTACCTAAATAACAGTGCCATATGTTGCTGAAAATAACACTTCCATAGTTGCTTAAATGCTCTCAGACATTGGTTTGCAATGCTTCCACCACAAGAGTGCTCTATAATGCCCCCTGATGAAGGCTGAACCGAAACGTGCGTTGGGGCGGGCTCGCTCTCCCTGTTCCTGCACCACCTGTTGTGCATTTTGGCACGTTTTAGTGAGTATGTGACCACCATATGGGATTGCTATACCATGCTTGTATTATGGCTATAAGCCAGCTATATGTATATAGAGATGCTCAAAGATGCAAGTAAGGACAACTATGTGGAGTGGATAGGAATAGGTAATATATAAAATCTGGGTATAGGTACAATGGAATATATTGATATATGTCCCTCCTATGTAGTATGAGTAATATGGCAATGGTTGCAAATAGTGGAACGTTTTCACCTCATGTATTTATAGGCTACCTGCTGTGTATGTAAATGTACATGCTATGTCTTAAATCTGTGATGTAGATTTTGAGTCAAATTAATATTTATCCTCCATGTGGGATTGTTGCAATTATATTGGCCATCTGGGCACTGGTGCAATAAATTACCGTATATGTTACAGTTTGGTAGTGAATACATATATATATAAGTAATAGTGAAAATTCTAAATAGTGGTGTAGTGTATAGGGATTGCTGTGCCCCTCATTATAGCATTTTTATGGTTGATAAAAATTAGTGTAACACGTGTGTCATTCATGTTTTTTGATATGTTGAATAAAATTGTTTAATTTGAAAAAATTATTAAACTAGTACATCATTTTTCCTTTTTGGAATTGTTGCACATGGTATGTGGATGTGTCCTTTTCTATTAAGTCACCACATGGGTGCAGATGAGTGGTGTTTGCTCTAGGTCCCATAGGGTGTGGTTTCATGTGTTGTTAATTATACCTAATGCTTAAATATTGTATTGGTCACAAACTTTGGGTTTGGACCAGAGGCATTCAGCACAGGAAAGAGGGTTGCGATATTAGGCCCACAAACTGGGCACCCCATGTTTGCATTGATGAAGGCACATCCTAATGATAGTGGGCTCTAGAGTTGGGTGGATCAATTCACAGGACTCAGGACAGTAGTCTCTGGCCGCTTGACAGGAGGCTCATGAATCTGTTACCTTTCAGAAACCACAGTGTGGCTTTTGATTAGTCATTCATTGTGTAAGTCAAGCTAATTAAAAGTTGCTCCTGAGATCCTGGAAGATTCACATCAGGACTACAAGATCCCAGGTACCTTCAGCTGCATCACATCTAGTGTGGTGTACCTAATTATTTGTACGAAATGTCCAACTGTGGGTCTGTATGTGGGGGAGACAGGGCAAAAACTGAGAACAAGGATGAATTCTCATTGCCACACAATAAAAGAAAAAAGAATGGATCTACCTGTGGCAAAACATTTTAGTATGCCTGATCACTGCACCATGGACATGAAATTACTGGTATTGAAAAGTAATTTCACATCTCAGAGAGACAGGAGAGTCTGTGAATATACACTCATGATGACCTGTGACACTCTCAGTGCAGGAATGAACATGTCACATGGATTTATGTCTTTTTACATCAATTAAGGAATTTGCTTCTAAGACCTTGTGGGGGCATCACAAAACATTACCAGACCCTAATCAGAGGACAATAAAACTTTCAATCCTTATCTATGAACTGATCCAATATTTATGGCCACAACTGTTCATCCTTCTCCCATAATGACAGTTCTGCTTCACGTCACATGTCTTACCTATTGCATTATTCCTGTGTCCTCTTGTGTATAAATATGTGATTCTTCAGATTTTGTTTTAGTCTTTGCCTGATGAAGAGACCCGAGTAGTCTCGAAAGCTTGTAATTTGTTACCATCTTTTCAGTTAGCCATTAAAAGGTATCAACCACTGAGGACTCTCAATTCTAAATATTTTTCTATCTACTGGCTAACACGGTATAAAGATATACATCTTTCCTCTTCCAATCCCAGCAATTCTGACAGTGTTTTTTAGAGACATTGTATTTAGCGATAGTGGTAAATTTATGTCCATAAAATTTGCATTTATTTATGAAAATGTTGGAAATTTGGCAAAGATATAGAAAAATAAGCAATTTTCAATTTTTATTTTTTTATTTTTATGCCCTTAAAGCAGATAGTCATACTGCACAAAACAGTTATTACAAAAAAAAAGTTGATAGCCAAACAAGATGTGCTACAAAAAGTCTCACAATTCAAAATGTATTTATATACATAATATTTAATCATTTTTTCACTTACCTCAGGGGAGGGGAGAGTAGGACCCAGCAGGGATCGTCTCTCTGGCGCCACCACTTGCCCCAGGTCAGTCAGGGAGCTGCACCGAGGGCAAATAGTCACTGGAAAGGCTTCCCTTATAGGTACGAGCTATTGAGGCGCTCCCAGTGAGGGGGGTTATACATCAACAGTCCAGGCTGGGGATATATCTGTAAACCTCCTGGCCATCACTGTCAGGGTTCCTCACTAACACAGTACGGTATGCTGCTACCAGTTCCTCGTTCCATATAAGTCCCGCACGACAACAGACTTATATCAGGTCAGAAACCAACCCTGGGGTAGCGTATAATATAACCAACCGAGCGTTCGGACGTGAGGATTCATGAATCGAGATAAAAGAGCAGCCCAAGATTAAATATAAAATTAATCGCCGAAATATGCACTACAGGGATACAGGTGTGGGTATATATATATTGTACAAAAGCAAATGTACAAGTATACAGTCAAGAGTGTAGTACAAGGGTAGGGTACAGATAGATTGCAATTACCGTGTTATGTAGCATGTGACCACAGGGAGGCACTGATGGATCACAGGTCCAAATCTTTGTTGCGTGATTCACTGGCCTCATCGGATAACGTGCCTCCTAATAGTGGAAAAACTGAGTCCAAAATGAGGGGCTACCGATTATCCCCTAGGCTGCACCTGGGCTGGGCAGCCTCCCTCCTCCCATATCTGAGAGTATTGTTTTCCAGGCTGAACTGTGGAAGCCCATAACATTCTGCGCAAACGTCTAAATGGGACGGCAGCGGCGCCACTGGGTTCTGCTGGATTTATCTGTGAAGGGAGACCAAATATGCCTACCTGTTATGTTTCGGTAGCTGAGGAGGAATTGCAAAAATAGCCAAAGAAGCAATACACCAGAGAGGCTGGAAACTATTGGATTGCAGGACCCTAAACTAACCGCAACACTAGAAGTAGCCGTGGAGCGTACCTACGGTGATCCTAGACGCCTCGTCACAGCTGGAGAGATAGCTACACCTAAAGTCAGAAAGATGAAAGCTATCTGCCCCGCAGCAGAATTCCGAAAGAAATAGGAAGCCCCCAAACATGTAATGGCGGTTAGACAAGAAGAAAATACGAACACAGACAGAAAATAGAATGAGCAAACGCTGGGGCCCAATCTGTCTAGATAGAAAAGTATAGGAAAGAATTCTGACTGCAACCCAAAAAAAACCCTGACAAAAATACCAACACTTCTGATTAACAAAAAACCTGAGATCACACGATCTTTACCACCTAAATCAGATCTCTGGTGTAACACACAGCAATTCAGCAAATAAAAAGTGTGTAACGGGTCTGGTAGGCGGAACCTCTGAGCTTTATTATACAAGAAGGCTTTCCTTGTAAAGGAGCGGGTGGCGCCCGGGGAGACGGATAGGAAGTCACGGCAAGTGACAGGGACAGTCTCTGGACAGACGGGAAGGGGTCACGGCAAGTGAGCGGGGCAGTCTCTGATATACGGACAGGTAGTCACGGCAAGTGACCGGGGCAGTCTCTGGATAAACGGACAGGTAGTCACGGCAAGTGACCGGGGCAGTCTCTGGATAAACGGGCAGGGAGTCACGACAAGTGACCGGGGCAGTCTCTGGATAAGTAGGCAGGGAGTCACGGCAAGTGACCGGGGCAGTCTCTGGAAAGGTAGGCAGGGAGTCACGGCAAGTGACCGGGGCAGTCTCTGGATAGGTAGGCAGGGAGTCACGGCAAGTGACCGGGGCAGTCTCTGGAAAGACAGGCAGGTATATACGACCTGAGATGGTGGAGCCTCCCGGTAGGCTAGCAGGACGGTGGCAGATGAATGCTCCCCAGTGAGCAGGCGAGAGTCTCTGGAATAGCCGAGGATCACCGCATGTGACGTCCGAACCTCCGGGTAGGGCTGCAGTCAGATGGCAGATGAGCGCCCCAAGTGAGCAGGCGAGAGTCTCTGGATTAGCCGAGGGTCACCGCATGTGACGTCCGGACCTCCGGGTAGGGCTGCAGTCAGATGGCAGATGAGCGCTCCCAAGTGAGCCGGCGAGAGTCTCTGGAATAGCTGATGGTCACCACATGTGACGGCCGAACCTCCAAGTAGGCTTGCGGACAGGTAACGAACAGCAAACGGGCAGGAAACAGGCAGGAAACTGGTAACGGCACCTGAGGGCTGAAGCAGAGTAAAACAGTGCAACAACAACATTGCTCGGGCACCTCCATTAAGTAGGAAGTACTTTATATAGGGTGGAGTCCTCCGGCATTGGCCGGGGACCTTTTTGAAAAATGCGCGCGGCCCCTTTAAGAGCGGGGGAGCGCGCGGGCGCGCGCCCTAAGTCCAGAAGCAGGGAAGGAGCGCGCGGCCTCAGCAGGACGGAAGGAGGACGCTGAGTGCGGGTAAGGGGGGCGACGTCCCTGCCTGGCAGAGGACGCTGTTGCAGGGGAACAGCGTCCCTGCCTGGCAGAGGGCAGGGACGTCGGCGCTACAAAGTGACATAGGAACAGAGAAAAAATGCAAACACAAACTGAGCACAATTGCAGCGCCAGGCCCCAAAAGGGGACCAGGCTGAAGTCCACTGCAAGGCAGCGAACCAGCAAGGAAAATCCAACCAGGGGGAAAAAAACAGCAAATCACTTATCTGAATCAAAGCAGGAATGCAAGCTGAGCTCCAAGCAAGAACTGGAAGAACAATTGATTACCGGCAAGGCTGCTGGGAGTTCAGGTCACTTATATCAGACCATTCAGACCCAGCTGAAGGCCATTCAGCAATTGGTTCATTACCCTCAGCAACCACCGGAGGGAGCCCGAACTCCGAAGTCGCCTCCAGAGTTTTCACAACAGTACCCCCCCTTGAGGAGGGGTCACCGAACCCTCACCTGCGCAACCAGGCCGATCAGGATGAGCTCGATGATAGGCACGGATAAGTCTCCTAGCATGGATGTCCGAAGCAAACACCCAAGAATTGTCTTCCTGACCATAACCTCTCACTTAACCAAATACTGGAGTTTCCATCTAGCAAAACGAGAATCCAATATTTTCTCAACCACATACTCCAAATTGCCCTCAACCAAAACAGGGTAGGGAGGCGCAGCCATAGGAACCACTGGCTCGACAAACCTCTTCAATAAGGACTTGTGGAACACGTTATGGATCTTAAATGTCCCTGGAAGAAACAAACGGAAGGAAACCGGATTAAGAATTTCCATGATCTTATAACGTCCAATGAACCTTGGCTTAAATTTTGGAGATGCAACCTTCATAGGGATATTTCTTGAGGACAACCAAACCATGTCCCCCACTTTAAAACGAGGACCATCAGTCCTATGCCGGTAGGCAAACCGTTGGTCCTTTTCTTGAGAGACAACCTCTCCACTACCTATTCCCAAATCTGCTGCATACGCTCCACAATAGAGTCAACCCCCGGACAGACAGAAGCCTCCGCCTGTCCTGAATAAAATCGAGGGTGAAACCCAGAATTGCAGAAAATGGAGACATCAAGGTGGCAGAGCTAGCCCTATTATTAAGAGCAAACTCAGCCAAAGGCAAAAAAGAGCCCCAGTCATCTTGATCAGCAGACACAAAACATCTCAAATAAGTCTCCAATGTCTATTTTGTTCTCGGTTTGTCCATTGGTCTGAGGGTAAAATGCAGAGGAGAAAGATAACTGAACACCATGTTTGGAACAAAATGTCCTCCAAAATCTGGAAACAAACTGGACTCCTCTGTCAGACACAATGTTCTCCGGAATGCCATGTAACCGAACCACGTGCTGAAAGAACAAAGGCACCAATTCGGAGTAGGAAGGCAACTTAGGTAATGGCACAAGATGTATCATCTTGGAAAACCTATCACAGATTACCCAGATAACGGTCATTCTCGGAGAGACAGGGAGGTCGGAAATAAAATCCATAGAAATATGGGTCCATGGCCTCTTGGGTACAGGTAATGGCATTAACAAACCACTAGAGCGAGAGCAGGGCTTGGAGCGAGAGCAAGTCCCACAGGACTGCACAAAGTCCCTGACGTCACGAGACAAAGTAGGCCACCAAAAGGACTGACTCACCAAATCTCTGGTACCAGAAATCCTTGACTGACCAGCCAACGCGAAACAATGAATCTCAGACATCACACTCTTCTTCCACTGGTCTGGGACAAACAATTTCCCAACAGGGCAGCGTTCAGGTTTATCCTCCTGACACCCCTCCAGAGCCAGTCTCAAATTGGGCGAGATGGCGGAAAGAACTACACCCTCTTTCAAAATAACAGCAGGATCAGATAACTCAGGAGAATCAGCAAAGAAACTCCTCGAGAAGGCATCCGCCTTAACATTCTTAGTGCCCGGAAGAAAAGAAACCACAAAATTGAAACGTGTGAAAAACAAGGCCCACCTGGCCTGTCTAGGATTAAGTCGCTTGGCTGATTCGAGATAAACCAGGTTCTTATGGTCCGTGAGGACCACCACCTGATGTTTGGCTCCTTCCAGCCAATGTCTCCACTCTTCAAAGGCCCACTTCATGGCCAATAACTCCGATTACCCACGTCATCGTTACGTTCAGTTGGATGAAATTTTCGAGAGAAGAAGGCACAAGGGTTACTCTTAGAGGTCTCTGGATCCCTTTGGGACAAAATGGCACCTGCCCCAATCTCAGAAGCATCAACCTCCACCTGAAACGGCAGAGAAACATCAGGCTGCCGTAGAACAGTAGCAGAAATGAATCTCTGCTTAAGTTCCTGAAACGCAGAAACTGCCTCAGGAGGCCAATTCACCACATCGGAACTCTTTTTGGTCAAATCAGTCAATATTTTAAGAATACCGGAGAAATTACCAATACATTTATGATAAAAATTGGCAAAACCCAAAAATCTCTGAAGAGCCTTCAAAGTAGTAGGTTGAACCCAATCACAGATGGCCCGAACCTTGACCGGGTCCATTTCAATAACAGACGGAGACAGAATGAATCCCAGAATTGAGACCTTCTGTACGCCAAAAAGACACTTTGATCCCTTCACATGCAGTGCATTCTCTCTCAAAATCTGGAACACAGTCCGAACATGTTTTACATGAGATTCCCAGTCGTTGGAAAAAATCAAGATATCATCCAAATAAACGATCAGAAATTTATCCACAAAATCCCTGAAAATATCATTCATGAAGGATTGGAAGACGGAAGGGGCATTAGTAAGCCCTAAAGGCATCACTAGGTACTCAAAATGCCCCTCAGGGGTATTGAATGCCGTCTTCCATTCATCCCCGTGGTTAATGCGAATAAGGTTATACGCCCCCTGAGGTCAAGCTTGGTAAACCAACTAGCACTTTTCACTCTGGAAAATAGGTCAGAAGTCAAGGGTGACGGATATTGATATTTAACAGTGATTTTATTCAGTAGGCGATAGTCAATACACGGCCTCAATGAACCATCCTTCTTGGCCACAAAGAAAAAAACGGTGCCCAAGGGTGAAGAGGATGGTCTGATATGACCCTTCTCCAAAGACTCCTTGATATAAGATCTCAGCATAGTGTTCAGGTACAGATAAATTAAACCTTTAGGAAATTTACCACCAGGCACTAACTCAATAGCGCAGTCATAGCTCCTGTGAGGAGGCAAAGATGCAGATTTACTTTCACTAAATACATCCGAAAAATCAGTCAAAAAGTCAGGAACATCCTGAGACTTGGGAGAGGCAGAAAAAACAGGAGTGTCGGCATTAACACATTGGCAGCCCCAACTGGTCACAGACACAGATTTCCAATCCACAACAGGATTATGAGTCTGTAACCAAGGAAAACCCAGTACAATAATGTCATGCAGATTATGCAACACCAGAAATTTGCAACTCTCCTGATGATCTGGTTCAACCCTCATTATCACCTGAGTAGAAAACTGGGGTTTATTCTCCGCCAAAGGGGTAGAATCAGTGCCCAGCAAAGGAATAGACTACCGCAGGGTATCATGGGAAACCCACAATGTTTGGCAAAGTCAAAATCCATCAGGTTAATAGCTGCTCCTGAATCCGCAAAAGCCTGAGCCGAAAATGTGGACAGGGAGCAAATTGGTAACAGTCAACAGAAATTTAGTCTGAACACTACCCAAGACAACTGAGCGCGCAAAACGTCTTCCCCGCTTAGGGCAGACGGAAATAGCATGAGAAGCGTCACCAGAGTAGAAACATAACCCATTGCGCTTTCGAAACTCATGACGCTGAGCCCCAGAAGTCACTCCATCACACTGCATGGGCTCAGGAGCTGGCTCACAAGGCAACACTATCTCACGCATACCTCTGCGCTCACGCAAACGTCTGTCAATTTCAATAGCCAAAGACATAGAATCCTTGAGACCAGACGGAACAGGGAATCCCACCATAACGTCCTTTACATTTTCTGACAGACCCTTCCGAAAAAGGACTCCCAAAGCATCATCATTCCATTTGGTCAGGACTGCCCACTTTCGTAATTTCTGACAGTACAGCTAAGCGTCTTCACGACCCTGATTTAATGCCAACAAGGTCTTTTCAGCTTGATCAGTGACATTAGGTTCATCGTACAATAACCCCAGAGCCTGAAAAAATACATCAACTTCATTCAAAACAGGATCCCCAGGTGTCAGGGAAAAAGTCCAATCCTGAGGGTCGCTGCGCAGCACAGAGATGACAATTTGAATTCCTGACAACTCCCTTTTTTCTTTTTCTTTTACTATTTTTCCCTTCTGTTGAGTACCATATAATTTTCAGTTTGGTCGGTAATACTGTTATGTTTCGGTAGCTGAGGAGGAATTGCAAAAATAGCCAAAGAAGCAATACTCTTGAGAGGCTGGAAACAATTGGGTTGCAGGGCCCTAAACTAACCGCAACACTAGAAGTAGCCGTGGAGCGCACCTACAGTGATCCTAGACGCGTCGTCACTGCCGGAGAGATAGCTACACCTAAAGGCAGAAAGATGAAAGCTATCTGCCCCGTAGCAGAATTCCGAAAGAAATAGGAAGCCCCCAAACATGTAATGGCGGTTAGACAAGAAGAAAATATGAACACAGAAAATAGAATGAGCAAACGCTGGGGCCCAATCTGTCTAGATAGAAAAGTATAGGAAAGAATTCTGACTGCAACCCAAAAAAACCCTGACAAAAATACCAACACTTCTGATTAACAAAAAACCTGAGATCACACTTTCTATACCACCTAAATCAGATCTCTGGTGTAACACACAGCAATTCAGCAAATAAAAAGTGACATAGGAACAGAGCAAAAATGCAAACATAAACTGAGCACAATTGCAGCGCCAGGCCCCAAAAGGGGACCAGGCTGAAGTCCACTGCAAGGCAGCGAACCAGCAAGGAAAATCCAACCAGGGGAAAAAAAACCAGCAAATCACTTATCCGAATCAAAGCAGTAATGCAAGCTGAACTCTAAGCAAGAACTGGAAGAACTATTGATTACCGGTAATGCTGCTGGGAGTTCAGGTCACTTATATCAGACCATTCAGACCCAGCTGAAGGCCATTCAGCAATTGGTTCATTACCCTCAGCAACCACCGGAGGGAGCCCCAACTCCGAAGTCGCCTCCAGAGTATTCACAACACCTGCCGTATGTAATTCCTGGTAGCTATGCTTTATAACTCAGTAACGCAGAGTCCTAGAGGTGCCTACATGCTATGGGCATGTGGGGAAAGGAATGCTGATTGTGATTATGTGCTCAGCTAGGCTCAGAGAAATTGCATTCTGTTATTATAGGTCATTTTCCAGATTCAATATTTCAGAGCCTTGTGCTGGGATCTGTGGTGCCACGATGACTGCATGTAGCTTGAGTCAAACAAAGGACTCCAGTTGGCTGGTCCTGCACAAGAATTCACACCCTTGTGATAATTGCGGAACTTGGTGCTGGGAGACACAGGGTCTATGCCTTTTGCCCCCCCCTCCATGGAGATCTTCAAAGGCCTATTCACTTGAGCTAATTAAAGAAAAACATTGATCTGCTCAGTGAAGTACCTTCACTGGATAATGAAGTCCCATTGATTGAGGTTTATTTGACTCCCCTTATGGCCTGGGGGAGTGCCAAAGGTAGGGGCTGAGTTTGGAGCAAGTATTTTTGGGCCAAACTGTATCTGACAGGGGATTCCATCAGACATCAAAATGATATGCTGTTCCTCGGTTGCTGCCCATTCCAAAAATATGCAATAAAAAGCAGTCAAAATGTCATGTGTAAACTAAAATTGTATCAATAAAACTATAGCTCAACTTGCCAAAAAAACAAGCTCTCACAACAGCCCATATTCGGAAAAAATACTACATGTGATAGGAAATGACAATACAAACAAATTTGTGTTTTATATTTTTTAGCAAAGGTCTGAATTGTTCCAACTAATAAAATAAAATTAGGTTTATTATCACTGTAATCGCACTGATCTGGAAAATCATATTAAAGAAAAGTTTAAAAAAAATGGTGGAATTGCGTTGTTTCTTTTTCACAATTTTGCCTCGTTTTCGCCCCTTCCCATATACACGAAGGCCATGTCAAGGGAAAAATAATCAAAACGTTATGCCTTAGGAGAAAAAAAAGAAACCAAAGCGCAAAAATTGAGAATTATGAAGTAGGGAATATTGTATGACGCTTACATGGCATATCCACATTATTATTTATTTATAGGACAACCTCTTTAACAGTGCAATTGACTGGATATAAATAAAAATACCATCATTTATTTATTAAAGGGTTATTTTTCTGATATAAAATGTATTTGAGGAAAAATGCTTGGAATTACTTAACATTCCAAATCTTCTTTATTTTTTAGTGTTCGTTATGAACTCCAGGCTGCGTGCTTTGGGTGGAAGGATAAACAACATTCGAGCAACTGAACTTCCAAAGGAAAAAAACAGGTCAGAAGTGGTTTGCAATGTCCGTTTCCTGGATGGCTCTCAGCAGAATTTCAGAGCTAATGTAAGTCTTATTGTAGCAGACCACAGACTTAAATATGGAGTGCTTTAGTGACCAGGAACTCTGAAAAAACGCCCAGCTTGATCGTACCCTTAATACTCACTTGATCATGCTCACATGATCAAGTGAGTATTAAAGGGAATCTGTCACCCCATTTTTGGACTATGAGATGCGACCTCCGGCATCAGGGGCTTTTCAGCAGCAGATGGAAGGAAGGGAGACACAGTCATTACTAGTGGGTAGGCGGAGCCCACACAGGATAGAACACCTCAGATTAAAAAGAGTGTTGACCGGCCCCTCCAGCTTGGGCTCCTCCTACTCCAGCTCTCCAGTCTAAAATTTGAGGTCACAGAGGATAGTCGCTGCTGGAGCAGCTCCTCAGAAGAATTTTTTATTTTTATCGGACAGGGACTTGGACCCCCGTGGTCTTGAGGTCTCAGGGGTCTCAGCGCTGCTGGACCCCCACCCCTCCCTTGGCGGATCTGCATTACCCTTTAAGGTGGTCCCTGCAGAACCCTGCCGGCCCTGGGGGATGAGGGTTGCTTCCCTGGCGGGGACGCAAACCGCGCTTCTGGAGTCACTGCGTTCTCCGCCCTGGGGGGGAAGCTATGGGCACAGCGCCACAAATCCCTGGGGTCCCTGTGGCGCTCAGCTGGGTGAGTACTCAACATTTTAATATGTGTTTGAGTGCTCCAGCGGCTGCTGCGGCAGCCGCTGCTACATGTTTTCAGTGTTGGTGACTTGTGTACTTTTGTCCGCAGGTGGATGCCTGCAGGACGTGGGAGCGGGGCAGGAGCGGAGAGCGGAGGAGTCGCGCGCTTTTTTGAAGCCGGCGGGGGGCGTGGTTTCGCGCTTTCCCGTTCTTTCGCGGGCAGGAAGCGCTCTGAGCGCGCGCTTTACCCTGCCTCTCCTCTTCCAGCTTCCCTCCTTCAGCGCGGCGGCCATTACTGACGGCCTCCTCGGGCTCCTCACTCTCCGTTCCCCCCGACCGACCGAAGGAACAATTAGGACACTGCACCGCGGCCAGCTGGGTGAGTCGCTTCTGCCTGTCAGGGCAGAAGCTTAACTCCCTCACCCCCACAGCGCAGGGCACCTTTCTGAGGCACAATTAGGTGGCAGACTGCGCTGTCCTGCAGCTGTTACCTCATAAGAGGCGCCTTTTTTTGTCTGGGACTCGCACACCCTTTTCATTAACAGAGGTTGTGGGGAGTCTGCGACATTAACACCTTCTTAGGTGGTTAACCCTTAATTGGGGGACAGCTGGGGTAGCTCTCTCTTTAAGAGCTTTAACCCTTCAGCGTTCGTTTTTTCTTTAAGAAACCACACTGTCCTAGTTACTGACAGGTTTAACCTGCCATATACTGTGTGAGGGCATGTCAGATCAGGGTCCAGGAGGTGCGGACCGTCTCCCAGATCCGCTACAGGATCAGTCTCGCGTATCTGACACGCAGACCTCGACGGCGTCAAGCGCAGCGGTCGGAGGTTTCAGTGATGTCAAAATGGAGGCCCTCGCTCGTTCTATTGATGGCCTGTCTGACCTTCTAGGTTATTGGTGTCAGCTAGATCCTCTCATGGCAGGAAGCGACACAGGCCGGTGCCATCCTTCTCGCGTAGCGACTCGGAGATCTCGGGCATGGAGGGTTCCCCTTCAAGCTCGGATGGGGAGATGTCCGATTCGGATAAGGAGGATCGGCAGGGACACTCTGCCTCTCTTTTGGGCCGTACAGAGGCTTTTATTGGAGCCATGAGGGAGGCGTTACAGTTACCGGAGGAGGTAACTAGACGTCCTGGTAAGTCGGCCCGGATGTTTCAGGAGTCGCATAGGTCGCGATCAGCATTACCATCTCTGGATGAGCTTAATGGGGCAGTGGAGAAGGAACGCCTGTGTCCAGATAAACGTTTTCAGGGGACACGGTTTTTTGAGACGCTGTATCCGTGTACGACGGAGTTGATTGATAATTGGATTCCTTCTCCTGAAGTGGATGTCCCTTTATCCCAGCTTAGCAAATCCTCATTACTTCCTGTTAAAGGGAAGGCGAGTCTGCAGGATCCGCTGGACAGAAAAACGGAGATGGCGGCGAAATCCATCTACGAGGCCGCGGGTCATGGATTCAGAGCACTACTAGGGTCCATGTGTGCTTGTAAAGCTTCTCTGAGCTGGTTAGACCGTCTACGGACGGCGTGGGAAGATGGATCCCCACTATCCGAGGTAGATGGGCTTTTCAAGTTGTTGGAGGATGCAGCCCGATATGGCAGTGATGCAGGTTTGGATACTGCGTCACTGCTGTCCAGGGTGCAATCCTCGGTGGTCACAGTCAGGAGAGCACTGTGGCTTAGACAGTGGACCGGGGACGCGGTTTCCAAGCAAGGTTTGCTATCTTTAGCTTACAAGGGTGGTCAGCTATTTGGATCTGACCTCACGGAGCTGATTGCCAAGGCAAAGGCAAAAGAAACGGCTTTACCGCAGCGAAGAGCTGTGACTTCTGCGTCTGGCAGGCCTAGTGCCGGTAGTAGTCGGTGGTCCTTTCGGCCCAGGGGACGGTTCGGTCAGCCCTCTTGGGATCGGGTCGTCCCTCTTTTTCAGAAAAAAAAAAAAAAAAGAACTCTCAGAAATCCCGCACTCCCTGGAAACAGAGCTTCCGTCAAGACAAGCGGGAAGCTGACAAAAAGCCCGCTAAGGCGGACTGACGCCAGGGTCTTACTCGAGGACTCTCGAGTGGGGGGTCGTTTGCTCCAATTCGAACCGACTTGGGCTTCCCGCGTGTTGGACGCCTGGGTGACGCGGGTTGTGTCGGCAGGCTACTTCATAGATTTTCTTTCTCGACCCTCAGACAGTTTTTGCCAATCTCGCATTCCGTCAGAGCCCGAGCTATTTGCCGCTCTACTGCGGGAGGTCGATTCCCTTCTGCAGAAGGGTGTGGTGGTACCGGTTCCGCCGGAGGACCGGGGAAGAGGGTTTTATTCCAACCTCTTTGTGGTCCCCAAAAAGGAGGACAAATTTCGCCCCATTCTGGATCTCAAAAGATTGAATCGGCATGTCCGCACCCGGAAATTCCGCATGGAGTCGCTTTGCTCCGTTGTGGTGGCCCTGTCGCAGAACGACTTTTTGGTGTCAATCGACATTCGCAACGCTTATTTGCATGTTCCCGTCGGAAGGGCCCACCAACGCTTCCTTCATTTTGCCATAGGTCAGGACCATTACCAGTTTGTGGCCCTGCCATTCGGGTTGGCCTCAGCACCCAGAGTTTTTACGAAAATTCTGGCACCTCTCATGGCGATTCTTCGAAGACAGGGGGTTACGATTCTTCCCTACCTGGACGACCTTTTGATTGTGGCGTCCTCAAAGGAGGAGGCGGTGACGGCTCGCAATCTATCCCTTCAGCTCCTGGAGGACTTCGGGTGGCTGGTCAATTGGGAGAAGTCGTCTCTGGAACCGTCGCAGTCAATCCTGTTTTTGGGAATACATTTCGACACGGTACGAGCAGTGGTGTCTCTGCCTCCAGACAAGCAAGCGAGTCTTCTTCGACATGTACAGGTTATGAAGTCTTCGACAGCAATGTCCCTTCGAAGGTGTATGCGCCTTCTGGGTTTGATGGTGGCGTCGATGGAGGCAATTCCATTTGCCCAATTTCATTCCAGGGCTCTCCAAATGCTCATTTTGAACCGTTGGGATCGATCGCAGTTTTCACTGGATTGCAGTGTCATCATCTCCCACAGGGTGCGAGAGTCTCTAGGATGGTGGTTACGTCCGGAAGTGTTATCCCTGGGGAAGTCCTTCCTCCCTCCGAGGTGGTCGGTCATAACCACCGATGCCAGCCTGACGGGCTGGGGGGGGTGTCTGGAACGATCTCTGGATTCAGGGAGTATGGTCGTCGGAAGAGTCTATCCTGCCGATCAACATCCTGGAATTGAGGGCAATTTTCCTTTGCCTCCAACACTGGACGGTCCCTTTAAGCGGTCTACCAGTCCGAGTGCAGACAGACAACGCGACGGCGGTCGCGTATATCAACCATCAAGGTGGGACGAGGAGCTCCAGGCTCATGATGGAGGTGTCTCGGATCCTGGTATGGGCCGAGGCCAGGGTGCCAGCCATCTCTGTGATTCACATTCCTGGAGTTCAGAATGTCACGGCGGACTTCCTCAGTCGCGAAAAGATGGATCCCGGAGAATGGAGTCTTCATCCGGAAATTTTTGCACTGCTGTGCTCCCGTTGAGGAACTCCCCAAGTGGATTTGATGGCATCCAGGTTCAATGTCAAGTTACCGACGTTCATGTCCAGGTACAAGGACCCGAAGGCTGTGGCGGTGGATGCTCTGGTGGCTCCGTGGGACCAATTCGAGCTAATCTATGTGTTCCCGCCGATATCCTTACTTCCTCTGGTGTTGCGTCGGATCAGACTGGAGAGAGTCCCGGCTATGTTGATAGCCCCAGATTGGCCGAGGAGGACGTGGTTCTCAACGCTGGTGTCGCTTCTGGCAGCGCCTCCACTTCCACTCCCTCTTCGCCCGGACCTGTTAACCCAAGGGCCCGTTCGTCACCCGGACCTGAAGTCTCTGCGTTTGACGGCGTGGCTCTTGAGACCGAAATCTTGAGCCGTCAAGGTTTTTCAGCCGAAGTCATTGCCACTCTGCGAGCTGCCAGAGGTCCGGCTACTACTAGGATTTATCACAAGACTTGGGAAGCCTTCTTTTCGTGGTGTTCGGGTTCTTCAAAGAACCCGAGGATTTTTTCCATTCCCAATTTGTTGGCCTTTTTGCAGTATGGGCTGGACAAGGGTTTGGCAGTTAGCACTCTGAAGGGGCAGGTTTCTGCTCTGTCCTTGCTGTTTCGGAAGGCTATTGCTTCGCGTAGGGATGTACGTTCCTTTTTTTGCGGAGTAACCCGTCAGTTTCCGCCGCGGAAGGCGTTTGTGTCTCCTTGGCGGCTCAATCTTGTCTTGGAGGCTCTTCAACATGGGCCTTTTGAGCCTATGGACTCTGTTAGCCTTTCTTTGCTCTCTTGGAAAGGTTGCCTTCTTAGTGGCGGTCACTTCTTTGAGAAGGGTTTCTGAGTTGGCGGCTCTTTCTTGCTCGCCTCCTTTTCTGGAGTTTCACCCGGATCGCGTAGTGCTTCGCACACGGGGCGACTTTCTACCTAAGGTGGTGTCACAATTTCATGTTAACCAGGATATTGTGTTGCCCTCGCTCTGTCCGGAGCCGAGGAATGCGAAGGAACGGGCTTTGCACACTTTGGATTTAGTGCGGGCTTTGAAGTTCTATTTGTCTATTACTCAAAGTTTTCGGAAGTCGGATTCTCTGTTTGTGATTCCAGCAGGTCGTCTACGTGGTCAACGAGCTTCCAAGGATTCTATAGCTCGTTGGATTCGGTCGGCCATTTTAGAGGCTTACCGACTTAAGGGCGAACCTTTCCCGGTTAAGATTCGAGCTCACTCCACGAGGGCTGTGGGTTCATCGTGGGCCTTTCATCAAGGGGCCTCGGCAGCTCAGCTCTGCCGGGCGGCGACCTGGCGCTCCGTCCACACGTTTACGAAATTTTATAAGGTGGACGTCAGTGCTTCCGCTGATGCGGCCTTAGGACGTAGGGTCCTGCAGGCGGCTGTAGTTTAAAGTTCTTGTTAACTTGTATTTAGCGCTAGTTGCGCATTTATCTAAGTTGTGGGGAATCTGCCTCTGTTGGTTTTTTGCCCACCCTTAATTTCTGGACTGCTTTGGAACGTCCCACTAGTAATGACTGTGTCTCCCTTCCTTCCATCTGCTGCTGAAAGACGGATTTTGGTAAGACCTTACCTGTAAAATCCTTTTCAGCGAAGGAAGGAAGGGAGACACAGATCCCGCCTATGGCAGAATTGTGTTGTGTTTTCAGATGCGGCGTGACCCTTCTCTGATAGCGATTATCTGGGCTGACGTCGGCGCGCTAAGGCTCTGTTCCAGCATTGCCAGCTCATCGCAGTGGTCAGGTTCAGTGAGTAGTACCTGGGACTGTGTGGTTTTTTCTGTTATATGCATAACCTGTCTTCTTGTTTTTTTCTCTGAAGTTATTCAGAAGGGGTTATGTTGCTCCGCTGGTGATATTTGCTCTTCCTTAGCTTGTGTACGGACTGGAGAGCTGGAGTAGGAGGAGCCCAAGCTGGAGGGGCCGGTCAACACTCTTTTTAATCTGAGGTGTTCTATCCTGTGTGGGCTCCGCCTACCCACTAGTAATGACTGTGTCTCCCTTCCTTCCTTCGCTGAAAAGAATTTTACAGGTAAGGTCTTACCAAAATCCGTCTATCTACAGCATTCTGTAATGCTGTAGATAAGCCCCCAATGTTACCTGAAAGTGAAGAAAAATGAGTTAGATTATAGTCACCCAGGGGCGTTCCGCCGTCCGGTCCGATGGGCGTCGCGATCCGGTTCAGCGCCTCCCATCTTCTAGCGAAGCCGGCCTCTTCTTTGAGTCCCGTTGCGGCTCCTGCGCAGGCGCACTGATCTGCCCTGGTGAGGGCAGAGCAGAGTACTGCAGTGCGCAGGCTCCGGGAAAGGTCAGCCGCGACGGGACTCAAAGAAGAGGCCGGCTTCGCTAGAAGATGGGAGGCGCCGAACCAGATCGCGACGCCCATACGGACCGGACTGGGTGAGTATAATATAACTCGTTTTTCTTCACTTTCAGGTAACATCGGGGCTTATCTACAGCATTACAGAATGCTGTAGATAAGCCCCTGATGGCGGTGGCCGCAGCTTATAGGGCAAAAATGGGGTGAAAGATTCCCTTTAAGGGGAAGTTCACACTAGGCGTTTTTTCAGCGTTTTTTTTTGCAGGAAATAAGCTGCAGAAGAAGCATGTTTTCTTTGGTTTTCCTTGGTTTTTCATGCGTATTCTGCTGCATTTTTTGTGCGTTTTTACAGCGATTTGGTATGCTGGATTTGTCATTTGTGCATGCTGATAAAGTTTAGTGTTGGGGAAAAAAGTCTTCTATAGAATCAGGTTTTGGCACAAAATACACAGCAAAATCTGATACCTGCATATTTGGTGCGTTATTTCAGCGTTCTTTTCACCACCCATTCATTTCAATGGGTGAAAAATGCTGAAAAAACGCTGAAATTGACATGCTCCATCGTGTCAAAAACCATGAAAAGCGCAAAATCCTGATGACAAAAAAAATAATGTGTGTGCATGAGATTTCTGAAATCTCATAGACTTTGCTGTTACTATAAAGCACAGCTGAAAATTTGCATTAAAAATGCATCAAAAGACGCTGCAAAAATGACTAGTGTGAACTTAACCTTAAAGGGGTATCCATTTTTTTTCTCTGATAGAACATTTACCCGTTATTATTTCTGCTGATATTTACATGGCAGTGTTTTTTCACAAACTTTGCGTCCGTGCAAAACTCAGAGACCTGTCCACTTTTTTTCTGGCAGCACGGATGATATGGTCCAATACAATACAAGTCCGTTGATCTGTGAAACACATGTGCAGTACGTCGATGGTATCAGTGTGCCATCCGATTGCTGTCTGTATTTAACATTGAAAAGAATAGAAGAAGCTTTAAAATGTATTTATCCATCTATGAAAAACACTGATTGTAAAACGGCCACACGGATCATACACTGATGACACACTGATCCAAAACACTGTGTAACGCTGGTATTGTCTGTACTTTGTTTTCCAGCGTTACTCTGCATGTCTTTTGCATTAACCCTTTTGCTCCTTTCCCCCTAACCAGCTGGGATACTGTTGTCTGTTACCTGTATGGATGCTGCTCAGTTCCCAGCTCTGCTGCGTGGCCGTACTTGCGTGAGTGTCTCCGCTGCGTTGCATGACCACCCGCATGTGCGGTCCCTGACCTGCTGCAGAAGCCATCCGTAGCTTGCAAAGTCCTCTGCAGTGATGCATGACTTACTACGTGTGTGGCAGCAGCTTCTGTCAGGCGCCTGGCCTGCTGTGAAGACCATCCGTAGGTTGCAAAGTCCTCTGCAGTGATGCATGACTTACTACGTGTGTGGCAGCAGCTTCTGTCAGGCGCCTGGCCTGCTGTGAAGACCATCCGTAGGTTGCAAAGTCCTCTGCAATGGTGCATGATTTACTACGTGTGTGGCAGCAGCCACTGTCAGTTGTTCCTCTGTAATGAGTTGTCTGGCTCTGCATAGGGGGCGCGGCCCACACCTGTCCTGCTTTTATGAGGATTGGGTGTGTACTAGAATTACTGCTCCAGCCTATCGCTGTGAAGCAGCTCATATATAAAGTTCCCCAGCCCTGATGGGCGTTGCCAGAGCTTCACATTATGTCTGCATTATGTTCCTGAACCTAGCCGTGTGTGTTGGTTTGCAGCTCTCTGCTCTGAGTGAGATCAGCTCTGGAGAGCTGATTCCCTTTGTCCTGTCTTGTGTTTCTGCCTGGGGCTTAGTACCCAGATCGCCGTTCCTGGAGGCTGCATATCCAGGCCTGTTCCTGTTGTATCCTGTTTCCTGAATCCCTGATCCTGGATCTAACCCGGTACCTGAATGTCTGAACTGTGTCTTGTGTTTCCGCCTATGCTGGGGGCTGATTACCCAGATCGCCGTTCCTGGAGGCTGTATATCCAGGTCTGTTCCTGCTGTGTCTAATCACCTGAACCCCTGATCCTGGATCGCATCCTGTACCTGACTGTCTGAACTGTGTCCTCTGTGTTATGTTCCTGAAATCCTGCTGTGTCCAGAACCCTGTGCCAGTGACTGTGAATCCTTGCTATATAACCTGAGTTCATCTTGGAAGGAGGTGTCTGGTCGCTGCCAGATGTCCGGATCCTATGCCTGATGACCATGGCCTGATGTCCGATGTCCGACGACCACTTCCAGATGTCCGGATCCTATCCTCCCTGCCTGATGTCCGGATCCTGCCGATCGTTGCCAGATGTCCGGAGCCTGCTGATCGGTGACAGATGTCCGGAGTCCGATGCCTGTGTTCCAGTCCGTGTTCCTGTGATGCAATCCATGTTCCTGTCCGTGTTCCTGACTCCCTGAGACCCAATCCGTGTTCCTGATGTTCCAGTCTGTGTTCCTGACTCCCTGAGATCCAATCCATGTTCCTGTCCGTGTTCCTGACTCCCTGAGACCCAATCCGTGTTCCTGATGTTCCAATCCGTGTTCACGATGTCCTGTCTGTGTTCCAGTGTCCCTGAGATCCAGTCCGTGTTCCTGATGTTCCGATGTCCTGCCGGTTCCTCCTTGGTCTACCCTGTGATGACGTCTGTCCTGGGTCAGTGTCTGATGTTCTCCTGCTGAGCCTGTGCTACGCCTGAGGCCTGAGAGAGAGGCCGTCCTAGTATGCCCGTGCCAGATGACCCTGGACTTCATCAACCCGTGATGACCCCGCCATCGTCTGACGTTCGTCCTGGGCCGGTGACTGATGTTCTCCTGCTGAGCCTGTGCTACGCCCGAGGCCTGAGAGTGAGGCCGTCCAAGTAGCCCGTGCCAGATAACCCTGGACTGCATCTACCCGTGATGTCCTCCAGCACTCGTCTGTGATCCTGAGTCGTGTACCCTTCTCTGATGTGCGGAATCGGGAGTCCGGTCTTATGTTCTGTTTATGTACTGTGTTTCTTTAAGTAAACTTTATGTTTCTTCTTACCTGAAGTTGTGCGGTGTTGTCTAGTCCTGCAGGTCGCCACCTTGCCCACATGCTCAGCTGCCACGGATCCCGGTCGCTGCCCTTCCCTAGTCCGGGCAGGCCCGGGTCTCCCTCCGTGGTCCAGTGGGTCCACATTCTCTTACCATCTGGGACCCATGCCTCACGTCGTCGTGGACTGGCGGCGTGGGAGCATTGGCTAGCTAGGCAAGCTATGCCATGTCCCGACGCCCCGCAGCCGTGGGAAGCGTCACACACTGACTGTTGTCAAATATACGTGTGAATGAGGCATAAAATGGACTGGTAATCAGCGGCTAAGATTCTAACTTTCGACAGCACAGGCAAACAGCTGATAGAAAATGCCGCAGTGCACATACTTCGCCTAGTGCTGAAGCTGATTTTTTGTCCCATGTCTGGTAGCAAAATTTTTCTTAGAGCACTGGTTAGATACTTTGTACATATACACCCAACAATCAAATTGTAACACCAAGAAGGAAAAGTCGCAGATTTATCGGAATCACAGGATCAATAGACGTATTACTGATTTGAAAATTCTGTTGGTATTCATTTGTATAACAGCTCAAGTTATTAAGTACCGTGTTTAAACTCCATGCGCATAAAAACACACCCATTCCTTGTCATGCTATCAGTGAGGTGGTTATATGGTTAACAAATGTTTTATGCTGAATACACCTGGGCATGCCAATCATCAAGATCCACTGCTGGCAGTTGCTTTTGCAAGGAATCCGACTTTTATACATTTTGCCACCCATACCCCAATCCCATGAGTTGCACAAGAGTGATGTTCCCTTGTGAAGGCCTCCTCATGGGATTGCTTATGTGGTATTCAGATGGAGACGTGAGGCTGTAATGGAACAATGAAGGCTGAATTGAAGTCTGTCGTTTTCAGCAATGAATTCCACTTTTGTCTTATATGCAATGATAGCCGGAAATTGTTCTGGAGAGCACATGGTTAACGCCATGAAGGTGTCTTCAAGAGGGAATGTTACATCCATTTTACTCCTGGGATTATTGTGTGGGCTGGCATAATGAATGGTAGCTGGACCTTACTAGTCTTCATTCCAGGTATACTAAAAGCTTGCCATGAATTGATTTGGTGGTGGCACTAGTGGTACGTCCTTTTCTCCAAAGTGTCTCACAATCGGTTTCAGTACATGACAACGCCAGGCCGCATGTTGCTTGTGCTGCTGTGAGCCTGCTACATCTCTTGACTTACAGTGCCTTGCGAAAGTATTCGGCCCCCTAGAACTTTTCAACCTTTTCCCACATATCATGCTTCAAACATAAAAATACCAAATGTTAATTTTTGGTGAAGAATCAACAAGTGGGACACAATTGTGAAGTTGAACGAAATTTATTTATTTTTTAAAATTTTTGTGGAAATACAAAAACTGAAAAGTGGGGTGTGCAAAATTATTCGGCCCCTTTGATTTAATACTTTGTTGCGCCACCTTTTGCTGCGATTACAGTTTCAAGTCGCTTGGGGTATGTCTCTATCAGTTTTGTAGATCAAGAGACTGAAATTCTTGTCCATTCTTCCTTGGCAAACAGCTTGAGCTCAGTGAGGTTGGATGGAGATCGTTTGTGAACAGCAGTTTTCAGCTCTTTCACAGATTCTCGATTGGATTCAGGTTTGGACTTTGACTTGGCCATTCTAACACCTGGATACGATTATTTGTGAACCATTCCATTGTAGATTTTGCTTTTTGTTTGGGATCATTGTCTTGTTGTAAGAGAAATCTCTTTCCCAGTCTCAGGTCTTTTGCAGACTCCAATAGGTTTTCTTCAAGAATGGTCCTGTATTTGGCTCCATCCATCTTCCCATCAATTTTAACCATCTTCCCTGTCCCTGCTGAAGAAAAGCAGGCCTAAACTATGATGCTGCCACCACCATGTTTGACAGTGGGGATAGTGTGTTCAGGGTGATGAGCTGTGTTGCCTTTACGCCAAACATATCATTTGGCATTGTTGCCAAAAAGTTCGATTTTGGTTTCATCTGACCAGAGGACCTTCTTCCACATGTTTGGTGTGTCTCCCAGGTGGCTTGTTGCAAACTTTAACACTTTTTATGGATATCTTTGAGAAATGGCTTTCTTCGTGCCACTCTTCCATAAAGGCCAGATTTGTGCAGTGGACGACTGATTGTTGTCCTATGGACAGACTGTCCCACCTCAGCTGCAGATCTCTGCAGTTCATCCAGAGTAATCATGGGCCTCTTGGCTGCATCTCTGATCAGTCTGATGATTCCTTGTTTGAGATGAAAGTTTAGAGGGACTGCCAGGTCTTGGTAGATTTGCAGTGGTATGATACTCCTTCCATTTCAATATGATCGCTTGCATAGTGCTCCTTGGGATGTTTAAAGTTTTGGGAATCATTTTGTTTCCAAATCCGGCTTTAAACTTCTCCACAACAGTATCACGGACCTGCCTGTTGTGTTCCTTGGTCTTCATGATGCTCTCTGTGCTTCAAACAGAACCCTGAGACTATCACAGAGCAGGTACATTTATACAGAGACTTGATTACATACATGTGGATTATATTTCTCATCCTTAGTCATTTAGGACAACATTGAATCATTCAGAGATCCACAATGAACTTCTGGAGTGAGTTTGCTGCACTGAAAGTAAAGGGGCTGAATAATATTGCACGCCCCACTTTTCAGTTTTTGTATTTCCACAAAAATTTAAAATAACCAATAAATTTTGTTCAACTTCACAATTGTGTCCCCTTGTTGTTGATTCTTCACCAAAAATTATCATGTGGTATCTTTATGTTTGAAGCATGATGTGTGGGAAAAGGTTAAAAAGTTCCAGGGGGCTGAAAACTTTTGCAAGGCACTGTATCTCTCATTGTACACATCTGGTACAATATTGGTTGGCGATTGCAAAACGAGTTTTCAGCAAATGATTGTGATGATTTATGTGCCCAAGTGCATTCAGAACATTCCTTAGACAACAAAAAAAACCTCATTGATAGCATGTCAAACTGTGTAAGTTCATGAATTTCTGTACATGTTGATCATGCTTGGAATTGAATAAATGCAATGTTTTGATTTATCTTTCATAATTTGATATGAACTTGTTTGTCGTGTAATTTACAGAATTCTACGACTTTGTCTTCATGATTTTGCAATATCAATGTGTATGATTAACTGTACATATTGCATAACGAGGATATAGGCCAGATGCATCTCAATTCTTGTGCCTGTTCTTATCAATTGCATTTCAACTCACAAAACCCATTCCTCACTCAGATCCCTTAACTGTCAACAGAAATATAGAGGGTTTCCATGTTTCTGGTAGCAGAAATCTGTGGAAAAAAATTCCAGTGAAATCTGCATTCCTAAATTCAAATTCACTTTTCACTTGTGGTTACAGTTAACAATTTATTGGGTGCGTGTCTGCGGAAACAAAAGCTGGGCACAATGTATTGGGCACTAAAATGGAATATTTGTAATTTACACTGAAAATCACCTATGGGATCAAAATAGTTACAAGAATAAAAAATTAATTTTTCATATGTAATTTTTAACATGGTGAGAGGTTTCTGCTGTTCTGGTACCTTACGGGTCTGGGAGCAGGGTATAGAGCTGAGTAGACTGATATATAGTTTTGTGAGAAAAAATCCAGTGTAACCTGTGATTTCCTCATTTAATCCTCTATTCTTTGTGGGATTTTCAGTCCAGTGGGTGGTCCTATCAGCAGCTTTCTTTGTACACATGTGCATTAGAGATAGCTGTCAGTCACTGATAGGACCACCCACTGGACTGAAAATCCCGCAAAGAATAGAGGATTAAATGAGGAAAACACAGGTTACACTGGATCTTTTCTCACAAAGCTATATATCAGTCTACTCCGCTCTACACCCTGCTCTATGACGTGTATCCTGCAGATTTGACTGCATTTTCCTGGTGACAGGTTCCCTTTAAGAAACTTCTTTAATTTAGTTTTAAATACCTGAAAGGGATAAAGTTTTTAAAATTTGATCTTGTTTGGGACTTTTCTGGTGAATGAACCCTTCAAATCTCAATTCAAAAGTGAAGTGGTCCCTAAAATATAAGTTTTGTAAATTTAAATGAAAAAATTGACAAATTGCTGCTAAACTGGTAAGGCTTCTAACATCCTAATGAAGAATAAATACATTTAAAATATAATGCCAAAGTAAGAAGAAAGTTTAAATGTGGGAAATCTTATTAAAGATAATCTGTCACCTCCTGGGACTTTACCAATTAATATGGGCATACGGATAATAGAATGGTTAAAATAGTCTTATGTTTGCCTCATAGCTGCGGTGTTGATGTGCAGAAATAGTCTTTCATACTCAGGATTCCAGACCAGCAAACACGTTCCCGGGGACTATGACGCTGACAAGATGGGGTGGTATTCAACTGTAGACTAGAGTCCCAGTTTTCTTCCAGGCACCGCACGTCCCGGAGCCTGGAAGAGCTCATTATCATAACAGAATAAAAGACGATTTCTGCAAATCAAGCTTGCAGATACGGGCGTACAGGTATGACTATTTTAACCATTCTATTACCTGTATGTCCATATGAATAGGTAAAAAAGTCCCAGGGGTTAACAAATTCTCGTTACTGATTTTGTGTAATATCACTATCTGTTTTAAAGGGAATTTGTCAGTACGATTTCACACCCAAACTATTTGATATATGCATATAGCTCTATTATAGTTAAGTCCAGCAATACCTTTCCATGTCCAGTCCATTCCTCTATTCCTGAGAAATCCGTGTTTGAATTGATGTGCAAATGAGGCTGTAGATCTGAAGCCTCTTTCATTCCAGCTCTGTTCTCCGCCCAGCGCTACCTGCTTCTACTTAACTGACAGTTCTTTGCCTGAAGTCACTTTTTATAGAGGCTGTCAGTTACGCAGGAGGAGGAGGCGCTGAGTAGGGGATAAAGCTGGAGTGATGACAGCTTCAGATCTACAGTCTCATTTGCATATCAATTTAAACTCTTATTTCTCAGGCACAGACTGGCCATGTAAAGGTATCACAGGACTTTGAAAGTGCTATACACATGGACAAAATTGATTGAGCCCTTCTGTTAAAGGGGCTATCAAGGCTTGGGGTTCAAGTATGCAATTTTCCTATGTGACTGTAGACTTGTGATATCCTCACAGTGTGCGTTGTTAGAATTTTCCCCGCTGGTAGTTGATGGGCTGTCGTGTGAACGCAAGTATATGATTTGCATTCTTCTGGACATATTCCGACTAGATATGTCCAGCCTCACTCAATTTACTTGTATTTAGCTAGGCCACATGACCTCATGTATGCAAATTGCATACTTGCGGTCACACGCACACCAGAGAAAGAGTGCGCTATGAAGATGCATAAGTCTGTAGTCACGTAGAGTGACTGCAGACTTGAATGCCAAGTCTAGACAACCCCTTTTAAGTAAGAAAAACCCACAATGGTCACTGAAATAAATTGAAACTCGATAAAATAATTTTCAATTTAAATTTACTGAATATCAACTAATGCTAAGGAAAATTAGGGATTGATTTTTGAGTTGTGGTTGGTTCAGTAGAAAATAAATCATTATGATAATGACCTGTCATGTGTGCATTGCCACGAAGATCGTCGCGGTTGCACATTTTGACTTCTCACAGCTGAGCTGCTGTTTCTTTGTGTTTGGCAGCTAGGGAGTTAATTCTGTCTGTGCTCGGTGCTGGGACTGGGTGCAGTTTCTCCCGGCTGCAATTGATTATTTGTTGATTGGTTTCCTTTAAATTCCTGGTTGTCTGCTTGGGGAGTTGCCAGTGAAACCTTCATGCAGACCACAGATAGGAATGAATCTGTATAGACTTTAGTTGTGAGCTCCTTAGTTGTTCTAAGCTCAACTTGGTTAGAGTTTATTTCCCAGACCATTTATGTTCCTTCGGTGTTTGAGTGTGTATGCAAGCGAGTGTTATCCTGTCTGTCTTATATGTCTAATCTGTGTATTTAGCTGAGATCAGCCCATATCCCTTTGGTGGTAGTCAGGATCCTTCTTAGGACTGATTACAGGGTTCAGGGTCTGATAGGAGACAGGGTTAGGTTGGAGACTTGGACCTCTGAACCATTATCAGTACCTCCAAGGTGAGGGATTAGTTAGGACCCCAGTTTAGGGTCAGGTTAGATCCCGGTCCACCTCTTTCCTGTTTCAGCTCATCAAGTCCTCAAGATTAACCCTGAGTTCAGCAGATATCGTGTCAGGTAAATCTATTCTATACTTACATGCTGATGTTGCTATACTAGTTGTTGTATAGAGTGTTGTTCCTGTATTAATAGTTTACTGACATTGTATACATATCATTAGACAGCGTGACATTTTCACTGGCCTTAAAAATTATCTCCAGTTACCATGGATCCAGTAGCCCAGCTGGCTCTGCAGTTGCAGGGATTATCCATGGAGCTGACGGACATTAAGTCCAAAGTTTTGTCTCCCCTGGAGCAAACCAGAGTTGAACCTAAAGTAGCTCTCCCGGACAGGTTCACTGGTGGGCGAGACAAATTTTTCACCTTCCGGGAGGCATGTAAATTGTATTTTCGGCTTCGGCCTCGATCATCAGGGAGTGAGGAGCAGAGAGTGGGAATTGTTATCTCACTTCTGCAAGGGGACCCTCAATCCTGGGCATTTTCCCTTCCTCCGGGATCCCCGGCTCTACTGTCTGTAGATCAATTTTTTACTGCCCTGGGATTGGTATATGATGACCCAGATCGGGTCTCTCTTGCTGAGACAAAATTACGTAAGATACAGCAGGGAGATCGTCCGGCAGAGGAATTTGCTTCTGAGTTTCGTAGATGGGCCACAGATACTCAGTGGAATGACCCAGCTCTTAGGAGCCAGTTTTGTCATGGGCTTTCTGATAAATTAAAAGACGTTTTGGCTCAGTATGAGTCTCCTCCTTCTCTGGAGGCTGCTATGGCCTTAGCTATCCGTACTGATAGACGGCTTCGGGAGAGGGGTGAGGTAACCCCACTCCCTGTTGTTTCTCCACCTACCACTAAAGTCCCTTATGTTGAGGTTCCCCTTGTCTGTTCGGATGAGCCTATGCAGTTGGGAGGGACATCTTTTCGTAGGAGGGGATTGGCGGTACGCCGCAGGACTAGAAGATGTTTTTTCTGCGGGAAAGAGGGACATTTTGTTGGAGAATGTCCATCCCGTGCCTTGTTGAGCCAAAAGTCGCCGGAAAACTGTTAATCCCAGGTTGTGTGGTGGACGACAACCCGGGAGTATGTATTTCATCCGCCAGTTCTTCTCAGTTCCTTGTACCAGTGGAGGTGGTAGTTGGTACGAGAGTGGAGAGATTGTCTGTTCTTCTTGATAGTGGTTCCGGGGCTAATCTGGTTGACGCTCAGTTTGCTCAGGCTCAAGGTATGCATCTGAGTGTATTGGTCAAACCGATCCCTATATTCTCCATTGACGCCAGGCCTCTCGGCCAAGGTAGCTTTGTTCATGAGGTTCATAACATTGACCTTCGGGTAGGGGCAATACATAGGGAACAATTATCTTGTTATGTGTTGGAGGGTCTACCTACTCCCATTGTGTTGGGACTTGCTTGGTTGGTTAAACATAACCCTGTGATTAATTGGCAGTCCAGAGAAATAAGCCAATGGGGTGAGTTTTGCAAAAGCAACTGCATGAACACAGTCATCAGTGCGGTCGTGCCTAGTACATTGCCTCCTTTTTTGGAGGATTTTGGGGTGTTTTCTCTGAGGAGGGGTGTCAGGAGTTGCCTCCTCATCGCGTGTATGACTGCTCTATTAATCTCCCTCCTGATGCTAAGTTGCCTAAAGCTAGGTTGTATAATCTTTCTGGTCCTGAGAGGCAGGCTATGAAGGATTATATTTCTGAAAGTCTGGCCAAAGGGCATATTAGACCTTCATCTTCCCCAGTAGCCGCGGGGTTCTTCTTTGTGAAGAAGAAAGATGGAGGCCTACGCCCTTGCTTGGATTTCCGCGAACTTAATCGGATTACTGTTCGAGATCCGTATCCACTCCCTCTTATTCCTGATCTCTTCAATCAAATTGTTGGCGCCAAATGGTTTTCTAAATTGGATCTCAGGGGGGCGTATAATCTGATTAGGATAAAAGAGGGGGATGAGTGGAAAACGGCGTTTAACACGCCGGAGGGACATTATGAGAACCTAGTCATGCCTTTTGGTCTGACTACTGCACCAGCAGTATTCCAACATTTTGTTAATGACATTTTTCGTCACCTTGTGGGGCTGTTTGTGGTTGTATATTTGGACGACATTTTAATTTACTCGCCAGATCTTGTGTCTCATCAGGAGCATGTGAGACAGGTGTTGCAGATCTTGCGAGACAATAAACTATACGCCAAACTGGAGAAGTGTGTATTTGCCGTACAGGAACTTCAGTTTTTGGGTTTTTTGGTGTCAGCCTCCGGTTTCCGTATGGACCCTGAAAAGGTGAGAGCAGTGCTTGAATGGGATCAGCCAGGGGATCTTAAGGCTCTGCAGCGTTTTTTGGGGTTTGCTAACTACTACCGGAAATTTATTTGTAATTTCTCATCTGTCGTCAAACCTCTCACTGACATGACAAGAAAAGGGACGGATTTTTCTAAATGGTCGGACAAAGCTTGCCAAGCCTTTTCCTCTTTGAAGAAATGTTTTGCTTCGGCACCCGTTCTCATCCAACCAGATGCATCTCAGCCGTTCATTGTGGAGGTGGATGCGTCTGACGTAGGGGTGGGTGCTATATTGTCCCAGGGTCCGTCCCCTGGTAAATGGCATCCGTGCGCTTTCTTTTCTAAGAAATTGTCGTCCGCCGAAAGGAATTATGATATCGGCAATAGGGAACTTTTGGCCATTAAGTTAGCTTTTGAAGAATGGCGTCACTTTTTGGAGGGGCAGTCCACCCGGTCACCGTTATTACTGATCACAAGAACCTGCTGTATTTAGAATCCGCTAAGCGTCTGAATTCCAGACAAGCTCGATGGTCGTTGTTTTTTACCAGGTTTAATTTTGTCGTCACTTATCGCCCGGGGTCTAAGAATGTAAAGGCTGATGCCTTGTCTCGCAGTTTCCCAGGGGCCGGGAAAACGGATGACCCGAGTCCTATCCTTCAGGAGGGGGTGGTAGTGTCGGCTGTATTTTCTGAGCTTGAGGAGGAGGTGTTAGAGGCTCAGGGGGACGCCCTGCAGGACCTCCAGGGAGACTGTTTGTCCCAAATCTGTTGAGACAAAAGGTTATTGAGGCACATCATAATTCTGCTCTAGCAGGACATCCAGGGAGTAAGGCTACTTTAGATCTCCTTTCTCGCCGGTTTTGGTGGCCTAATGCTAATAAAGATGTTATAACTTTTGTCGCGTCATGTGGGGTGTGTGCTCGCTCTAAAACCCCTCATACCCGTCCGTCTGGGACCCTTTTACCCTTGAAACTTCCGGAGCGTCCATGGACTCATTTATCTATGGACTTCATTACGGACCTTCCTCCGTCGTCAGGGAATACTGTCATACTGGTGGTTGTTGACAAGTTCAGTAAGATGGCACATTTCGTTGCTCTTCCTGCACTCCCTAATGCTAAAACTCTGGCGCAGGTGTTCATTAGGGAGATCGTTAGACTTCATGGGTTGCCTTCTGATGTGGTGTCAGATAGGGGGTCTCAGTTTGTGTCCAAATTTTGGAGGGCATTTTGTTTACGTCGGGGGATGCAATTGTCATTTTCCTCGGCTTTTCATCCGCAGACCAATGGTCAGACAGAGCGTCTGAATCAGAGCTTAGAGACATATCTCCGGTGTTTTGTCTCAGAGAACCAAGAGGACTGGTCTTCTTTCTTGCCTCTGGCAGAGTTCGCTCTTAACAACAGGCGGAGCGAGTCCACTGGTAAGTCCCCGTTTTTTGGGGCATATGGTTTCCATCCCCAGTTTTGTACTTTCAATGGGGGGGGCCCTTCTGGGGTTCCTGAGGAGGAGCGTTTTTCGTCGTCACTTGCTTCTGTGTGGAGAGGTGTATTGAATAATCTGAGTGCGATGGGGAACCGTTACAAACGTATGGCTGATAGGAGGAGAGTTTCTGGTCCAGATCTGAATGTGAACGATCTGGTATGGTTGTCTACCAGGAATATAAAACTTAAAGTGCCCTCCTGGAAACTGGGTCCCAGATTCATCGGGCCGTACAGGATCAGTTCCATAATTAATCCTGTGGCATTTCGTCTGGAACTCCCTTCTACTTTTAAAATTCATAATGTGTTCCACAAGTCATTACTTAAAAGGTATGTGGCACCAGTCATACCGTCACCTCTACCTCCTCCTCCAGTGTTGTTCAATGGTAACTTGGAATTTCAAGTATCAAAAATCATTGACTCTCGCCTGAATCGCCGGTCCCTTCAGTACTTGGTGCATTGGAAGGGGTATGGTCCGGAGGAGAGGACGTGGGTCCCTGCGTCTGATGTTAACGCAGATCGTTTGGTTCGGACCTTCCACAGAACTCACCCGGGCAGGCCTGGCCCTGAGGGTCCGGAGGCCCCTCGTAGAAGGGGGGGTACTGTCATGTGTGCATTGCCACGAAGATCATCACGGTTGCACATTTTGACTTCTCACAGCTGAGCTGCTGTTTCTTTGTGTCTGGCAGCTAGGGAGTTAATTCTGTCTGTGCTCGGTGCTGGGACTGGGTGCAGTTTCTCCCGGCTGCAATTGATTATTTGTTGATTGGTTTCCTTTAAATTCCTGGTTGTCTGCTTGGGGAGTTGCCAGTGAAACCTTCATGCAGACCACAGATAGGAATGAATCTGTATAGACTTTAGTTGTGAGCTCCTTAGTTGTTCTAAGCTCAACTTGGTTAGAGTTTATTTCCCAGACCATTTATGTTCCTTCGGTGTTTGAGTGTGTATGCAAGCGAGTGTTATCCTGTCTGTCTTATATTTCTAATCTGTGTATTTAGCTGAGATCAGCCCATATCCCTTTGGTGGTAGTCAGGATCCTTCTTAGGACTGATTACAGGGTTCAGGGTCTGATAGGAGACAGGGTTAGGTTGGAGACTTGGACCTCTGAACCATTATCAGTACCTCCAAGGTGAGGGATTAGTTAGGACCCCAGTTTAGGGTCAGGTTAGATCCCGGTCCACCTCTTTCCTGTTTCAGCTCATCAAGTCCTCAAGATTAACCCTGAGTTCAGCAGATATCGTGTCTATTCTATACTTACATGCTGATGTTGCTATACTAGTTGTTGTATAGAGTGTTGTTCCTGTATTAATAGTTTACTGACATTGTATACATATCATTAGACAGCGTGACATGACCTAGACAAATTATGGTACCCCTAGAAAAGATTGAACATACAAAATTGTATGGACATGTTGAAATAGGATGTGTCCACATGTGTCTACAAGCTTGCAATCAGCCTATTTGAAGGGTGAAAAGTAATCACTGTGCTTTTTGGTATCATGATGTGCACTACACTGAACATGGACTAAAAAAAGCTAAGGAGAGAGTTGTCTCAGGAAATTAGGAAGACAATTCTGTGCAAACATGTTAAAGGTAAAGGTTATTAGACCATTGCCAAACAGTTTGATGTTCCTGTTACTACAGTTGCACATATTATTTAGAAATTTAAGGTCTGTGGGACTGTAGCCAACCTCCCTGGACATGTCTACAAGAGGGAAAATTTATGACACATTGAAGAAATGGATAATACCAATGGTAATCAAATGGCCCAGAACAGCTTTCAAAGAGATTAGACGAGAACTCCAAGGTCAAGGTACATCAGTGTCAGATCGCACCATCTGTCCATGTTTCGGCCAAAGTGGACTTCATGGAAGATGACCTACTGAGAAGGAAACTGCTGTTGAAAGCAAATCAGAAAAAAGTGAAACGGGAAGCTGACAAAATGCATGCTGAAAAGCCACAAAATATCTAGGAGAATTTGCTTTTGACAGTTGAGACAACACTTGAGCTTTTTGCAAGTCACATCAGCTCTATGTTCACAGATGCAAAAATGAATCATACAAAGACAAGAACATTATACCTACTGTGAAACATGGAGGAGGCTTGGCTTTGTTTTGAGAATGTTTGGCTGCATTTGCACTCGGTATTTCGAATATGTGCAGGCTACAATGAAATCTCAGAACGATCAAGTGCATCCTGGTTCAAAAGTGTAAGAAAGTCACAAGATAATGACTCAAAACAGAAAGTTAAAAACATCCAAAAATGGCTAAGAAAAAATCATTGGACTATTCTCAAGTGGCCTTCTATGAGCCGTGATCTAAATCCTATTGAACATCTGTGGAAGGAGCTGAAACATGAAGTTTGGAGAAGTCACCTTCACACTTTAGACAGCTGGAAGAGTTTTCTTATAATGAGAGGTCCAAAATACTTGTGGACAGGTGCAGGTGTCTCATTGAGAGTTACAGAAATCATTTGTTTGCCGTGATTGCCTAAAAGTTGTGCAACAAAATATTAAGTTAAAGGGGTATTGCCATCCCCAAGATCCTATCCCAATATGTAGTAGGTGTAATAATAATAATATTAGCAAATACCTCCAATTAGAAACTTAATGCAGTTCTTCTGATTCACTATGTCGCTTACCCCATGTGTAGGGTATTACAGTAGCTTGGGGATCCGTGGTTACGACTCCTAACAACTAACTGTCACTCTGAGCGGTCGCAACCATGGATACCTAAGCTATTGCAATGCCCTCACATGGGGTAAAAGACATAGTGAATCAGAAGTACACTACGTTTCTAATTGGGGGTATTTGCTTTGTTGATTATTCCTCCAATAATAAATCCTTGATCATCTTCCTTTACTATTGTTTCTCTATTAGTAGCATTGTCTATAACTTTTATAGACCGTTAATGGAACAGTGGTCCAACATGGTTAGTAATGCTTGCTTCATGCAGTTTTGGCCCTCTGTTCAAGTGATCATTGGGGGTTCTCAGCAGCCAGACCACGAGCAATCATGCATTTATCATCTAGCCTGTGGATAGGTGTAGTTATGGGATAACCAATTTAAGGTTACATAGCCATGGAATGCTGCCTTTTCTATTTGATATTCTGTAGCTAATATGATGTTGAGGTACAGACATTATTTCTTCAAACATTTCACATTTTGCATGGTCAACAAGTGAAATACTTTTCTTTGTTACATTTTTGTAGAGCTCCCATGCTTGTTTTCTTAAGTATTGTTACTTTTATTCATTTCCTTGTTTTTTGTTTTTGCTACAGAAAAAAAACAGTAATTGTTTGTAGATTTCACATTTCATATGATGTTAGTCATCCAGTATAAACCCTTAATTTTAGACCTGCATTGTGAGATCCCAATAAAATAAAAGATAAATAAAGAATGGCAGAGGTGTGCATTAATGACTGTGAAACAATAAATATTCGCAATGTGCCATTGCAGTAATCTGGTGACTGTGGATTGCGTGGGCTATAGAGGAGGCCTAGCATTTCAGTCTGGCTATGACTAACATCCTGGTTGTATAAACTGAACTAATAGAACATTTTCAACCGGAAAAAAGGTAGATTTCTGAAAGAATTGATGTACCAGCCTACTGCTTATGTGGGCAGTAATTACTTTAGCCATATAATTAGGAGCAAGATCTGAATGTGAATCCTAAGCACAGAAATAACATGTCTTTAGATGGCATTGATTTGTATTTTGTTCCGCTAAACATTCTCTTAGAAATGTGACTCTCTAAAAGCTTCACTTCACAATCATGCATGTGAGACCAGTGTTTGTCAGTTTGCTCCGTGAATTTTTAGCGATCAGTGTACAATTTATCTTTGTAGTGTTTGAAGTAATGTCCTTGCTTGAAAAAAAAAGTAAAATGCTTTTATTAATACTGTATATCACTAAAAACTGAGCAAACCGCCCTCATTTATTTTTTGATAAAGCAAGGCACAATAAGAATAAATGATGATTTAATATATTTTGTCTTGTAAAAAGAGTATATTATTTACACCCAATGTACCCCAAATCATGTATATTAATACCTAACCATAAGCATAGTTATGCAGGTAAAATGTAGAAATGTTTATCTTTCTTTTTACCAGATACAGAATTTATACCCTACATAATCTGACAAAAAACAGTACTGGGAAATCTCCTATAAATAGGGCCCCATGCCCTTATGGTATATGGTATATCTAAAGTGTTTTCTTTTGGAAAATGGAGCAAACATACCGTATATACTCGAGTATAAGCCGAGATTTTCAGCCCATTTTTTAGGGCTGAAAGTCCCCCTCTTGGCTTATACTCGAGTCATATACCGGGGGTTGGCGGGGGAGCGCAGCTGTCCTATATACTCACCCCGTCCTGGCGCGGTCTCTGCAGCCCCTGCTCTTCTCCCACTGTCTCCGGCGCCTGTGTTCAGCCATCAGTGGTACCGCTCATTAAAGTCATGAATATGCACATATTCATGACTTTAATGAGCGGTACCACGGGACTGCTGAAGTTAGGCATAGCACTGGAGACAGTGGGAGAAGAGTAGGGGCTGCAGAGACCGCAGCAGGAGGGGGTGAGTATGTTCCATATTTACCTGTCCCCGTTCCACCGCTGGGCTCCGCTCCGTCCTCGCGTCCTCTAGCTGTGAATGTTCAGGTCAGAGGGCGCGATGATGTAGTTAGTGCGCGCTGCGCCCTCTGCCTGAGCATTCACTGCCGGAGGACTCGGAAGACAGCGGCGTTCAGTGGTGGAACGGGGCATGTGAATATTGCAGGTGCCGGGCTCTGAGCCAGCGGTGACACTGACACCTGTCCCCCATAGCGCGCCAGTGTCCCCGCCTGCTCAGGACACCGGCACCTGGCCCCCAGTGACGAGAGGGGAGTATGTAATTTTTTTTTTTTTTTAGTTGCAGCGGCAGCATAAGGGACCTAAACTATGGGGCATAATCTATGGAGCATATGGGGCATAATCTATGGAGCATATGGGGCATAATCTGTTGAACATATGGGGCATAATCTGTGGAGCATATGGGGCATAATCTGTGGAACATATGGGGTATAATCTGTGGAACATATGGGGCATAATCTGTTGAACATATGGGGCATAATCTGTGGAACATAAGGGGCATAATCTGTGGAACATATGGGGCATAATCTGTGGAGCATATGGGGCATAATCTGTGGAGCATATGGGGCATAATATATGGGCAGTATATGGGGCATAATGCATGGGGTATAATACATGGGCAGCATATGGGGCATAATACATGGGCAGCATATGGGGCATAATATATGGGGTAACATATGGGGCATAATATATGGGGCATCATATGGGGCATAATATATGGGGCAGCATATGGGGCTCCTGATTCAATATGGCTATTCAAAAACATTTAACCAACTTTAATTTTTCTTTTATTGGTATCTATTTTTAATTTTGAAATTTACCAGTAGCTGCCTCATTTTCCACCCTAGGCTTATACTCGAGTCGATAAGTTTTCCCCAGTTTTTTGTGACAAAATTAGGGGGTCGGCTTATATTCGGGTTGGCTTATACTCGAGTATATACGGTACATTGATGTCTTTGCCTGTGGTGAGATGATTCATTTATTTTTTTAAAAGTTTTTTCTCAACCTTGTTCCAACTTGCAAACATATTCGCGCTACAAACTTACAGAACCAATCTAGTTTGTAGCTTATGGACTGCCTGTATAGAAAAGTGCGGGTTGCACTTGTGGTGGCTCTTTTCCTTGAGTAACAGTACTGGTCAGTAACTTTTCCTGCTACTGTGACACATTAAAACCTGTCATTGTTCTGAAGTGTACAATGTATTCACTATATTTCCATTTAGAGATAACCATGCATGTGAACAATCACATGGTTAAGGAAAATGAGAGTCGTGGTTAGGGATATTGTTCTGAAAATTATAGGTGGTGGGAGCCAGTGAATTTTGATTTTGTAGCGCTTATCAAGAACTGAGAGGGAGGAAGGTGAGCAGTCAACTGCTGTATATAAATCAGTGGATTGGAGAGAACTGATTGGAATCTCATCAGTTATCGCCTCAGCTTGGCATGTGTTACTGGGCTTACTCGGGCCAATCTCTGGTGGTCAAGCTCCTTGCCAATAAACTGTACATTATGTAGGATAAAAGCTCTTATAGTTTGAGAACCACAGCAGATATATAAAGTAAGTCAATTGCAGATTTTTTCTTCTACCTAACTATACAGTACCAATTTCATAACGTGAAAATACCTCTAATTCTTTCGCTGTCAGGGTTTTTTTCTTTTACATTTTGAACTGCGACAGTATTTGCACTTTTGACATGTAAAAATAAAACTATATTCAAAAATAAAAATTGGATATTAAAACCCGATACCAATATATCTTCTGAAAATAGACACGAAGCAAATTGTCAAATGCGACTCGCCACTATACATGCAAGGCATCTTCGTGTAAACTTGCATCAAAATAATTAATAAAATTGATATTGGTGGCTAAAAGTATGATCCAAATATAAAACTACATATACTACACCTCTTTAAAATAAAAGATAATGTGTAGATTGCATAAATTCCACCTAGTCCTATGTCTACATTTTATATATCTTTACAAAATCTTCAAAACTGGAAAGAATCTATTTTTACTCTGGTAAATTCATATTTGACATGTGTCAATTTATTTAGCATTAACCTTGGAATGCCTTCACGTAACCCCGTAATTCTGACACTTCTTTATGACACATTGTACTTAACATATTGATCTAAATTTACTACTAATAATTAATTAATTGAAAGAGAAGAAAAATGAGTTATATTATACTCACCCAGGGGGGTCCGCCGTCCGGTCCGATGGGCGTCGCGGTCCGGCGCCTCCCATCTTCTAGCGAAGCCCTCCTCTTCTTTGCTTCCCGTCGCAGCGCTGGCACACTGCTCCGCCCTGGTGAAGGCACAGCAGAGTACTGTAGTGCGCAGGCGCCGGACCTCTCTGACCTTTCCCGGCATCTGCGCACTGCAGTAATCTGCTCATTTTTCTTCTCTTTCAGGTGACATCGGGGGCTTATCTACAGCATTACAGAATGCTGTTGATAAGCCCCTGATGGCGGTGGCTACAGCTGATGGTCAAAAAATGGGGTGACAGAATCCCTTTAAAACAATCATTCTGCACTAAATAGCTAATAATTACTGTTCTATTATGTCTCCTTTTTTATTGCCATTTTTTTATGTACCTTTTATTTCGGGCGGCATTAGAAGACTTATTAGAATTTTTCAAATTTACAGTATAATAAACTTTTAGAAACCTATTTTTATAGGACGATTTAAGTCTCTCTTGCCTTTCGAAGCACTTATATATTAGAAGCTCCCCACAAATCACACCGTGTTAAAAAATGCACCTCTTATATTATTCAAAATATTGTTTGGTCAGTTTGTTAACCATTTAGATGCTTCACATGAGCGAACACACAGTCTAAATGAAAATTACATTTTTTTTTTCATTATAATGTAGTTTTTTATCCGAAATTTGATATTTTGTAAAAGACTACTACAAGAAAAAAACAACCCACATAGGTAGCACCCTATACATGGCCTTATACCACAGTTTTTGCACAAGGCAGATCCCAGAAAGACCGTTGTACATGCAGACTTGTCCAGTTAAATGACAGAATATCATATTGCAGAGGCAAAATAATTAAAACAGCAAAAAAACTCCCAAAGTGACCCCATTTTTGAATCTACATTCCTCAAGGAATTTATTAAAGGCTGGCTTGAGCACTTTGAATCCTATAGATATTTCATATATTTTTAAAGCGTTCCGTCTTGAAAATGAAAATTTATATTTTTGAAAATTTATTTTCAAAGTAATTTTTTACCATTTTTTTCTATATATTTATTTTTCCTGGAGACAATGAGAGAAAAAGTACTCTGCTATATATCCTTGTCCTACATTTCATTTTACACTAGACGATGATCAGAAGGTGAACTTTTTGGAGCTTATTTTGTTGGAATGATTTCCTGTTGTCATATTGCATTTGCAGAGCACTTGAGTTGATAGTACAGAAGAAACCCCACATATTAGAAAGTTTATTCCTCAAGGCATTTATAAAGAGACTGTGTGAACACATAATAATTGTTCAAAACAAGCGCACTGTGCACATTCTCTTGCTCTATAAAGCCAGAGTTGTCAATCAAACAAGAGAGAGTGAAGATAGAGGGAAAACAAATCAGTGGAAGGTCTATTTAAAGGTTTGCCCAGCCATGATGCATTGAGCACCTGTAGTTGGTTTGAACAATTTTAAAATGGACTTTGAAGGGACTCTGTTATTACAGAATGACTGTTCAAGCCAAGTACAGGCACTTAACACTTTACGACGGGGCCAATTATTTATATAACCTTCCCATTTGCTTGATTTCCATCTATCTTCTCCCTTCTATTGCTCTATGAAGCCAGATCTGTCAGTAATCGAAGAGGGGCTGTTGATAGAGGGGTAAATAAGCAGGTGAAAAGGTGTATATTAGTGATGAGCGAGCGTGCTCTTTACTCGCTCGAGCATCAGGGTGCCAAAGGGTTAGTGTAGGACAGGATAGGGTTAATTGCACGTCTTTTCTGCTGCAACCCATACCAAAGGCCTTCTCAGGAATAATAATTTCTTTGCACTTAATCCTCCAAATTATTTTGAGCAGGAAAATATTACACGGCATTTATACTGTGCCAGTTGTGCGTCAAAAGCTGGGTGGGCAATTCTTTTCCCGAGGGGCCACATGAGAGAACATGACTGTTGTGGAGAGCCGAACTAATAGCTTGAAATTAATTCTACTCAATATTAATTCATTAATATTAATTGTATCACTTAATATTGAGCATAATTAAGTATGCTGACACCCCCTATATATCTTTGAAGTCCCCACACCCTCTTATATACAGCATGAGCCTCACACAGCCTACTACATATGCAACATGAGCCTCACACAGCCTGCTACATATGCAGCATGAGCCCCACACAGCCTCCCTATATGCGGCATGAGCCCCACACAGCCTCCCTATATGCGGCATGAGCCCCACACAGCCTCCCTATATGCGGCATGAGCCCCACACAGCCTCCCTATATGCGGCATGAGCTCCACACAGCCTCCCTATATGCGGCATGAGCCCCACACAGCCTCCCTATATGCGACATGAGCACCACACAGCCTCCCCATGTACCGCATGAGCCCCACACAGCCTTTCCATGTACGGCATGAGCCCACACAGCCCCATGTCCTCCCCAATCTAGCGGCATGAGCCCCACACAGCCTCCCCATACTTTACCAAGAACAAGGACACAGTCAAATGTCATAGTAAAATATAACATTTATTGAAAAACTCCTAAAACATGGAATAAGGCAGCATGGGAATGTAAACTCACAGTGCTCATAATACAAACAGGCTATGTGAACAACATGACAGTGCATCATGGGTGTAGCTATATAACATATAGAATAGTAAGACAACTGCCACCTATTGCACAGTTTGCAGAGTAAAAACAATGCATATGGTATATAACGCATGTGCTAATAGGTAAGTACCGAAAAAAATGCCCATACCAAAGCTAAGAATAAACAGTGGCAGAAAATACAATAGATGTCATAATTACCCAATGGTGCACAAATCAGTAGACACACGGCCCGCCCCGACGCTCGTTTCGGGTGAGAACACTCCTTCCTCAGGGGCACATAACAGAGTCCCACTACAGGGGCTCTATTTATCATGCCCTGAGGTGGTAGTGCCAAGCGCCGCTGCAATACCGCCACCACCCGACGACCATCCTGGAACGCCGGAGCCGAAACACGTGGGGCCCCACGTGGTCCAGCGTCTGACGACACAGGAAGTGACGCGGGCGGTGTGAGAGCAGACGGCGCATGCGCCCACCCACCCAGACCTGGAAACAAGTATTAAAGATGGACGTCCATTAAAAGCTGCATGGAAAGTATAGATACTTGTAACAATGTGATAAATATACTAATTACTACACAATATGGGACGAATACACAAAGATGTAAACAGGAGGACATATAAACAATAATTAAACACAATACAAAAAAACACACTGCATGGCACATAACTAAAGAACATAGATAAGTTTCTATGCGAATATATACAACCCATGTATCACTAAATACATAATACATGGCCACACAATTACAACAATGGAACCATGAAATGCATGCTTAATGGTATACATATTATGAGACTATACAGAGATCAATATAGCACGAGACATAGATAAACACATGGTTTAATGCATACTATATCCATCAAAAGGATAACCGATAAACATTCACATAAAATAAGTGCCATGTAGCAAAATATACATAGAAACACTTTCATTATATATCTGAATTGTAACAATAACTGCAATTAATACAGACAGTATTGTATATAAACACTACCATAACCATATATACGTAGAAAAAGTCCAGCATAAGGAACATTCTTTAATAATAATGGTGCATGGCCGCAGGAATTCCATAGGACCACCAATAGCTACGTAAACGCAGATGAAGGTCAATCCTAAAAGTTACATTGTCCTCACAAACTCCAGGACAAACAGCGACATGAAAAAATCTATAAGCAAAAATAAACGTGAAAGTTAAAATAGTAAAAACAACATTATGCTAACGTTGAGATACATATTGATGGCAGAACCGGGAGATCACAAAAAGGGAACATATGAATTATTCTCATTTAAACCATACGGGTGAATAGTTTTAAGCGTCCATATCCACCTTGTTTCGGCCTGCGCCAAACGTCTCGATAAATCACCCCCCGTATATTAATTTTAAGAGCATCAATGCCTCTAACTCTAAGAAGAGAGCTATCGCACTGATAAATTCAAAAAAACACGTGGGAGAGTTTTCAACGAAGCTGTGTCCGTACATGTGGAGGCGCGGCAATGCCAAACAGCTCTCTCACCCTTACCTCAGTTGCCTGTGGTAAGTCCTACAGAGAACAATCCACAGGGACAACTGGCACAATAAATAACATATCTCGATGTACATGAGATACGTGTCGAATACATAATTTTTTGTACCCATGAATTTAAAAGAGGAGCAGCGTTCAATGTTCGGACATGCCACACATCTCCCACACGGGATACAGCCAACAATAGATGGAAAATTATCAGAAATGTCGAGACGTACTGGCAGGATAATGTCTGGTGGTTAAATGGTCGCGTAAGTTCTAGCCTGTCTGAAGGTGAAAGAGGGTCTATCTGGAAGAAACCTACCAATAATAGGACACTTTAAGAATAGGCCAGGCCTTCTCAACAGATCGAATGAATGAAAATATTCTCATTGAATACTTTGTTCTGTTCAAAGTTGAATGTGCTGACAACAAAATCACACAAAAATCATCATGTATCAAATTATTAACCAATGAAGGCCTGATTTGGAGTCACCCACCAAATTAAAATGGAATGAATGTGATGTTTTAGTAGTGTGTGTGGCCTCCACGTGCCTGATGACCTCCCTATGCCGTATGACCTCCCTACAATGCCTGGGCATGCCATTATGAGGCGGCGGAATGTCTCCTGAGAGATCCCCCAACCTGGACTAAAGCATCACCAACTACTGTACAGTCCTGTGGTGCAATGTGACTTGGTGGATGGAGCAAGACTTGTTTCCCAGATTGCTCAATCGATTCAGATCTTGGGAATGGCGGGCCATCGATCGCTTCAATGCCTTCATCTTGCAGGAACTGCTGACACACTCCACGCCACATGAGGACTGGCATTGTCCTGCATTAGGAGGAACCCAGGCCAACTGCACCACATATGGTCCTCACAAGGGTCTGAGGATCTCATCTCATACCTAATGGCAGTCCAGGCTACCTCTGGTGAGCACATGGAGGCTATGCGGCTCTCCAAAGAAATGCCACCCACACCATTACTGACCCACTGCCAAACCTGTCCATGCTGAAAGATGTTGCAGGTAGCAATCACTCCCACCATGTCTCCAGACTCTGTCACATCTGTCACATGTCTCAGTGTGAACCTGCTTTCATCTGTGGCCAGTGGCGAATTTGCCAATCCTATGTTCTGTGGCAAATGCCATGCTCCTGCACGTGGTGGCTGTGAGCACAACCTCCATCTGTGGACGTCGGGCACTCAACCATCTCATGGAGTCAGTTTCTAACCGTTTGTGCAGACACATCACACATTTGTGGCCTGCTGGAGGTCCATTTTGCAGGCTCTGGCAGTGATCCTCCTGTTCTTTCCTTGCACAAAGGTGGAAGTAGCTGTCATGCTGCTGGGTTGTTGCCCTCCACGGCCCCCTCCACCTCTTCTGGTGTACTTGCCTGTCTCCTGTAGCGCCTCCAACCTCCTGGACACTACGCTGACAGACACAGCAAAACTTCTTGCCACAGCTCACATTGATGTGCCATCCTGGATGAGTTGCACTTACCTGAGCCACTTGTGTTGCGTTGTAGAGTCCCGTCTCATGCTACCCACGAGTGTGATAGCACAACCAACATTTAAAAGTGACCAACACATCACCAGAAAGCATTGGTACTGAGATGTGGTCTGTGGTCCCCACCTGCAAAA
>JARQOD010000006.1:182578907-182636162 GCA_033576555.1 Oophaga sylvatica
AAGGGAAACCCTTCGGGGGACTCTCTTTTCCTTTGGGGGGAAAGTCGTGAAGACCCCCAAAAAACATCCTCGCAAAGATGAGGTAAAATAGACAAACCATAACAGCTTGAAGCACAGTGTCTGGGACCTTAAAAGAAGGGCCAAAGAAAGGGAAAAACATTTTTGAAAAGAAAAAACTTTCCGGGGCGAAAAAAAAACAAGTAGCGGGTCACTCCCAGCATATATATTTAACCGGGGCTGAATTTTTATAACTTTAAAAAATCTATCCCTTTAAGGGGTAAGACTATAGTCTTTCCTCATAATAACGAGGATTTTAAAGGGGAAGGCCCCTTGAAAAGAATGCGTTATCTCTCAAGGGGATGGAAATTGCTGAAAACGTTTCTTCCTTCTATGGTCGTTTTTGAAAGGCAGCGTAAAATTTAGGTGGAGTAGGGACCCGGAAAGCCTCCCTTTTCCCTACTTTTGACGGAGTAACCTTTTTTTTTTTTTTTTTTTTTTTTTTTTTTTTTTTTTTTTTTTTAAATTTTTTTTTTTTTTTTATTTTTTTTTTTTTTTTTTTTCCCCCTTTTTTTTTTTTTTTTTTTTTTTTTTTTTTTTTTTTTTTTTTTTTTTTTTTTTTTTAAAAATTTTTTTTTTTTTTTTTTTTTTTAAAGGGTCAGTAAGTTCAATAGATTCAAAACTTTCAGTACCCTAGGAGTCTTTAGAAATTTTCTAATTTTGGTTTTTATTTTTTTGGGCTTAAATTTGGCGGGAGGGAAGAAAGGGGGTCCCTAAATATCGCCCTTATCCTCATTTTGGAAAGGTTTTTCTCCCCCCTCTCCAGGATTTCTCCGTTTTTAGGGCAGAGTACCCTTCACCTTGGTCCATGGGGGGATCTGGATTAAAGGACTTAACCCGTTGATAATCCAGGGGCATGAGTTTAAGATCAACCTCGGGAGACCCCACGGAATGGAGGAACTGGGGCTGCATTTTTTTTTTTTGGTTTAATTTCTTGCCTGGTCTTTTTATTGAACACCTGTAAAGATGGGACTGAAAATAAACTGATCCCTGGGTTTAGTGGGGGCTTTATGAAGAAAAAAAAAAGTTTTTTCCCAGATTCGAAAAACACTCGGGGGTAGACGAGGGGGTATGCTATTCGATCGAAAATACTTTCGAAATTATTTTCCTCCCTCCCTCCCCTCCCTTCTTCTTTTAGAAATATTCCCCTAACCTTATCCTGTTGCCCCCTCTTTTTATTTCTCTTCTGTATTTTTTTCTTCCTCTTCACTTCCTCTCCTCTTTTACTCCTATCCTTGCTTTATTAAGTAATGTCAAGAGGGTGTACTTTTGGAGGAGATAATCCAAAATGACTGTCGTGTGGATCCCAAAGATAAGGAAACCTGGCACTGCCCCAAAACTCTATATTGTATTAAGGGGTAAAGTTATCAGTTACTGTACCCGGCAACTGGGAGCTTGAATTAGAGGGACACTGCTGAAACCGCAAATACCGTCAGAAAAATATGATTCACAGGGAGCTCGTCAGAGTTTAGGATAACCAGGAGTTGAGATGAAGGGGACGTGCCTGTGCAGAGCGCTAAAAGATAGCAGCGGATCCGCAATTGCAGATTCATCAAACTCGCAGTCTGTGAATGGCGCTTGTAAAGGGAGCTTCAGCCTTAAAAACTGTTTCTATAGCCGAGAGGGACTCTGGAGCCGGCCGCTATCCACGGAAAGCAGCGGAACGGAACATCGGTTCCCAACTATGCGTTCGTTCCAAGGAGCCTCGAGAATTCCTGTCAGAAACGGTGTTTATGCGCCTGCGCACAGATATAATAGCGGTTCTTACCGAAGTCTCCGTGTTGAATCCCCGGTGGTGAGGAGAATTTCTTCAACCGTCAGGGTATCCACTGTCCTGTGACCCTCCGCCCACAGGACCACTGGGTAACCGCAGTTCTGACAGGAAACAAGCGCCGCAGGGAGATGAGAGCTCAGGTACGGCCTGTCCTAAATGAAGCTGGCCAGGATTTAGACTGCGTGAAATTCACAAATAAAAAATAAATTTTTGTCCTAAAGTTGTTCTGTGTGACTAGATTGATAAATCTCCAAAACGTGAGGATCCAAAATGCGCCTTGAAGGTAGATATGGGTTGATTTAGAAGAGGATTCACTGGAGCTGACAGACTACACGTCCATCTTCCTGTGCAGTCTAGGCCACGCCCCGTGATCATTTAATTAGTTGCATGTTATATAATTGATAAAACTACTGTTGTATCTGCTGCTGATCTGCCAACACCACTGATTGAAAGCTTTCTGGATATGCTGTGCACAGGCAATAAGCTGCCATTTAGTGGTGGGTATGGAGTTAAACTGAGCTCAATAATTTGGAGAATTACCGTATTTTCCGGCGTATAAGACGTCCCCCCAACTTTTCCAGTCAAAATATAAATCTTCTTAAAAGTGGGGGTCTTCTTATATGCCTAGTGTCGTCTTATAGGGCGGTGCGGAGAGTGGTCCCAATGGCAAGGTGAGGGGGGCGTCCCACAGGGAAGGTGTATATGAAGTACCATTACCTCCTTGCAGTGTTCTGTGCAGCTGTCTGTGCTTGGAGGGGCGGTGGCGGCTCTTGATGAGCATTGGTGGCTCAGCCGGCGGCTCCTTTTGCATCGTGGGGGCTCGGCCGGCAGCTCCTTATGCAGCGTTGGGGGTCTCCGCCGGCATTTCCTCAGAGACCGGAGGCCACCGCAGCTCCATTGTTACGATGCGGTGGCCTCCGGCAAAATGGCCGCTGGTGGCCGGCGCATGCTCAGATACAGATCTCGGCAACGAGATCTTGTCTCGAGATCTCGTCTCGAGATCTCGTCTCCCGAGATCTCGGAACGAGATCTGAATCTGAGCACCAGCGGCCATTTTGCCGGAGGCCACCGCATCGTAGCAATGGAGCTGCGGTGGCCTCCGGTCTCTGAGGAAATGCCGGCGGAGACCCCCAACGCTGCATAAGGAGCCGCCGGCCGAGCCCCCACGATGCAAAAGGAGCTGCCGGCTGAGCCACCAATGCTCATCAAGACCTGCCGCCGCCCCTCCAAGCACAGACAGCTGCACAGAGGACTGCAAGGAGGTAATGGTACTTCATATACACCTTCCCTGTGGGACGCCCCCTCACCTCGTCATTGGGACCACTCCTCCGTACCGCCCTATAAGACGATACCCGGCGTATAAGACGACCCCCGACTTTCCAGAGGATTTTCTGGGGTTAAAAAGTCGTCTTATACGCCGGAAAATACGGTACACTGCAGCAGGCCATCTAGTGCTTTAGTGATAAACTATTGATAAAACAGTGACTTTTTTTCAAAACTACAGCAAGCAGCCCAGTAAGTAATATATCACTGGAATCTCTACATTATGCTGTTCTCAAATTAGGTCAAAACCTGCTGACAGATTCCCTTTAAATAAAAAAAAAAATGCTGGCTGCTTGTCTAGCAGCATTCTATTAATGTTCAAGTATTTAGGGTTGACTTACCATTCTATTTGCACCACTTTTCAAAAATAGGTGACAAATGTATGTGCACACCATTTTTGTGAATCGTTCCCTTTAGGAAAGTGCATGGCTTAAAACAGATTTACTATACCTAAAATCAGAAAGTGGCATAAATTATTTTGAAATGCCAGGATTGATACATCTACCTCGTAATGCTTATTCCAGTAAAATATTCTTACTATTGTATCTCAGTATTGCTATGTCTAGTTATCAACAAAAAAAAAGAAAATAAATATTTTTTATTTATATATTTTCTCAATTGAATTAGATTTCCAAGCTGTTTAATAATGCGGAAATAACATGTTCTGACAGCCACACAAAAGCCTAGCAACTAAATTGACATTTTGATACCTATTTTTTTTTTTCTTCAAAATTTTATTTATACTGCCTAGATAAGTTTTGACATTACTTTGAGCTTTTATTTCATGAAAGCCACCTGTCAGCTGGTCATCAAAATTAACATCTGAATAATTCATTTTTTAAACCTCTATAAATACATATTTTCAGTATAAACAAGAGTGTCTTGTCTATAACAATACAAAATTCTGCAATGTTGAAACCCATTTGGTATGCATACTAAATGTGGTGACTTTTGAATCCTGATGTAATCTTGTTTAAAGAGAACCTGTCAGCACGATTTTGTAATGTAAAGTAAAGACATAGCTGTAATAGCGCTGTAATACTGATGACATTGGTATCTTTGGTGAAGAAATCCACTTTGTTACTCTGCCTGTTTCCGGTCTTTAACTGGTCACTGCTAACATTTCAGACAGAATAGACAGGTCATCCAAAGAGCGAAGCAAGTGGAGGGGCCAGGAAATAACAGACACGGGGGAGAAGACCCAGAGTGCAATCCGGCCCCTGTGCACCAAAATCTATGTGACAGAAAATGTCAAATGGTGACCAAAGAACTATAAAGCGGATTTCTTCATCAAAGGTATCAATTTAATCTATATTACAAGGCCATTACAGCCATGTATTTACTTTACATTACAAAATAGTGCTGTCGGTTTCTCTTTAAAAGTAAATTTCAATATGATGATAAAAGTTAAAATCTTTAAAGGCTTAATCCCCAAATCACTATGTGGTTATATAAAAATGTAGACATATATTTATTAATTGGTGTCAATAAAACTCATATTTAAATCATGCCACAAAGGATACCTCACAAGCTTTATTACCTTCAAGTTGCCATTGGAACCATGCTTTAGTTCTTGTTCCTACACGATCATGTGCAAGTCAGTCTCTCTCAGCTGGTTTCTTGCCAGCATAGCTGTCCTATGGGACATTTCTAGAACTGAGCTGCTCTTGTAAGGGATGACATGTGAAGGGTCACAGCTTCCTTCATTACAGTGTCTTGTTCATGCCAGGAAGGAATCAGCGGTGTGCCAGCGTGTTGGTAACTAAGTGGAGAAATGTACAGCAGGATGGGGCTGTTTATCAAGGGGCTGAGAAGTGTTAACTAATGAAGAATGGGGCTGTATATATAGTGGGATGGAAAGAAGGAATACTACAGGATACTGCCATATATACAGGGCTGAGAGAAGTGATGTATTGAAAAATGAGGCTGTATATAGAGGGTTGAAAGGAGACATATACTACAGGATAGGGTCGTATTTAAAGGGAATCTGTCACCCCATTTTTGCCCTATGAGATGCGGCCACCGCCATCAGGGGCTTATCTACAGCATTTTGTAATGCTGTAGATAAGCCCCCGATGTCACCTGAAAGTGAAGAAAAACGAGTTATATTATACTCACCCAGGTGCGGTCCGCCGTCCGGTCCAATGGGCGTCACGGTGCGGTTCGGCGCCTCCCATCTTGTAGCGAAGCCGGCCTCTTCTTTCCGTCCCGTCCTGGTGAGGGCAGAGCAGAGTACTGCAGTGCGCAGGCGCCAGGAAAGGTCAGAGAGGTCCGGCGCCTGCGCACTGCAGTACTCTGCACTGCCCTCACCAGGGCAGAGCAGTGCGCCTGCGCAGGAGCCACGACGGGCCTGAAAGAAGAGGCCGGCTTCGCTACAAGATGGGAGGCGGCGGACCGCCCCTGGGTGAGTATAATATAACTAGTTTTTCTTCACTTTCAGGTGACATCGGGGGCTTATCTACAGCATTACAGAATGCTGTAGATAAGCCCCTGATGGTGGTGGCCGTATCTCATAGGGCAAAAATGGGGTGACAGATTCCCTTTAAGGGGCTGAATGAAGTGATATACTGCAGAATGGGTCTGTATACAGAGATGGCTAGCTAAAAACAGAGATACTGCAGGATGGTATTGTGTAAGAATCTGAGAGGAGTCATATGCTGCATAATGGAATTGTAGAATGGAATCATAGAATGTTAGAGTTGTAATGGACCTCCTAGGTTATCTGGTCCAACCCCCTGCTCAAAGCAGGATTCACTAAATCATCCCAGACAGATGTCTGTCCAGCCTCTGTTTGAAGACTTCCATTGAAGGAGAACTCGCCACTTCTCATGGCAGCCTGTTCCATGCATTGATCACCCTAACTGTCAAAAAGTTTTTTCTAATCTCAAATCTGTGTCTCCTCCCATTCAGTTTCATCCCATTGGTTCTAGTCTTTCCTTATGCAAATGAGCATAAAGATTATCCCTCTACAATGTGACAGCCCTTGAGATATTTGTATACAGCTATTAAGTCTCCTCTCAGTCTTTTTAGCAAGCTAAACATTCCCAAATCCTGTAACCTTTCCTCATAGGACATGGTTTGCAGACCGGTCACCATTCTGGTCGCTCTTCTCTGAGCTTTTTCCAGTTTGTTGATGTCTTTTTGAAATGTGATGTCCAAAACTGGACACTGTATTCCAGATGAGGTCTGACTTAAGAGTAGTAGAGGGCAATAAAGACTTCACATGATATAGAAGGCATGCTTCTGTTAATACATCCCAGAATTGTTTTTGTCTTTTTTACTGCTGCATCACACTGTTGACTCATGTTCAGTCTGTTATCTATTAGTATACCCAAGTCTTTTTCACATGTGCTGTTGCTTAGCCCTATTCCTCCCATTCTGTATATGCTTTTTTCATTTTTATTGCCCAGATATAGTACTTTGCATTTTTCCCTGTTAAAAACTATTCTGTTAGTTGCTACCCACTTCTCCAGTCTATTTATATCTTTTTGAATCCTCTCTCTCTCTTCTGTAGTATTAGATATCCCTCCTAGCTTTGTGTCATCAGCAAATTTGATCAGTTTACCCTCAATTCCTTCATCTAAATCATTGATAAAGATGTTGAACAAAACAGGACCCAGGACAGAGCCCTGTGGTACCCCACTTCAGACATTCTTCCAACTGGATGTGCAGCCATTTACGACCACACTTTGGGTCCGATCACTAAGCCTATTATGAATCCACCTAACAGTTGCCTTGTCCATTCCATACTTAGTCATTTTTTCAATAAGGATTGTATGAGATGGGGTTGTGTATAGAGGGGCTTGGAAAAGTAATATACTGCAAGATAGGCGTGTATATATATATATATATATATATATATATATATATATATATAGAGGGCTGAAAGGAGTGATATACTGTAGGATTGGCCTGTATATAGTGTTGAGAGAAGTGATATACTGTAGGATGGGTCTGTATAGAAAGGGCTAATAATAGTGATGTACTGCCGATGAGGCTTTATATAGAGGGGCTAAGAGTAATTGTCTTCTGTTTATGGCCTGCTGAGATGTTAGTGTCTTTAAACTCCAAATACTGCTCTGTTAATGCATATGACAGAAGAAAATAATTTGCCAAATGCATCAACAGAGCAGTATTTGCAGTTTTACTTCACTGATCTTTCAGCAGTAGGCAATAAACAAAACACTGCACTACCTAGTGATTACAAGCTCTGGTGTGGAGAAATGCAGGAGCGTTTTGGCTCTGCTTTGCTATAAGCCAGCTAATACTAATTTTATTTCTATATTGACAACTTATTCCATAGTGCTTACAAATGAAGTAAAATTACACACGCAGCTATACTGATGTACATGTCAGAATATAAAATTAGTCAAGCCGAGTATTGTTCAAGAGCAGAAAATGTGCAAGAGCATAAGGTGAATTCTACACTACAGTAAGATTAGCTTGATGAAAACTGTGAGAGGTTGGGCCAGTCAGGAGTCCACAGGATAGGGATGGGAAGAGTCTGCATCACTGAGTCTGATCAGCAAAGTGCTGAGCTGAAATCTAGTTTTATCAGATAAGAATAGGAGCACCCATTCAGCAATGTAAAGTATGTGTAGATAGAGATGACAAAAGACACATACGTACAACAAAGAAACCTTAAATTGGGCTTTGTTTGTGTATTAACAATAAATATGTATTTACTATGTTTTGTAAACAATGTGATTGTGGGAATAACAGTTTAGGGGTGCAACTTATTCCCCACCATTTTATCATGCAGAATTTGTTTTCTTTTTGTACGATCTCATTTTAAGAGCCATTCATTTTTACTTACGGTATTTTTGCATCAACATACAGTAGCTGTATGATAGCAAAAATACAATTGCACTTCAGCAAGCAAAAAAAGATCACTCACTGGTATGGCTTGTGGAACCGCAAAACATGTAGTACCTTTCTGGTGAACTGAAGCAGCCTTCACCTGGGACTGCAGTGAATATATTCAATTCCAAGACCTCAATCTAACCTCAATATGGTATTCTTTTGCAAAATTTTCATACATAAACCATAAATTGCAAAAGAGAGCATGTTATGTAAAACTGTGACTGTATCATTAAGGGCACAGTCTTTGCAGACAACCGTGTGTTCTCTCATCTGAGAGAATCGGGTCTATTATGCAAATCACACTCTGATCAAACTCTGATCCGCGTGTGAGCATTGTGAGATCTGATTCTCATGGATAAGCTGAAGATCGTGGAAATTTTTTTTCATCTTTTCCATTCTGTCAGTCAGTGGAAATCGGACTACATTTGGATATCAACAGAGTGCAAATAACTGATCAAACTCTGGCATTCAGCTCGGTCCGAGGAAAAAAAAAAGCTCTCATGTGCACGGCCCCATAGAGTAACATTGGTCCGAGTACTTTTTGAAGTTTTGTTGGCTTGCACTCGGACTGAAAATACCACCATTTACACAAGCCCTTACTTTGTTCAGTAACGTGCACCATATTCCAAAATCTGCATTTTTTGTTGAGGTATATTGAGCCCTGCATAATTAAGATATAGAACGACTAAAGAGCAATACATTTTTGTCTTGATAATCTATGATAATTGATAAAACGTAATTTATTAATTTAGGAATTGTCTTAATTTATATATTTTTTGTTAAGCCAATCTGACCAATTGGGTGCATTTATTTGGAGCACGCAGGCTGCATTTTTTGCACATGCTGTTTTTTTTTACCTTTATTTTTTTTTTAAGACATTTTACTAAAATTATTACCAAAAATGGCATGTATGTGTTAAAGGAGCCAGGTTACAATATGTATAAAATAATATTGTATTGTATTTACATGCTTATATGTATTAATTATTGCGCAGTAATACAGCAAGTGGACAATTTAATTTGTTAGCTAAAAGTTGAGAAGTCTGATGCAGTGCTCCTTGGAAGAAGGAATCGGGACAATAAGATACAACACTTTTAGATGCCTTAGAATAAAAATACAAAGAAAAATAAGGAATAGTAAATGTGTAAATATTAGCAAAGAAAATACTAGCTAAAATAACATTGGCTTAAAATGCCAAATTCAAGGGTAATTAGATTTAGTTCTGTTAGAGTGGTAATTTTACAACATACAGTACAGACCAAAAGTTTGGACACACCTTCTCATTCAAAGATTTTTCTGTATTTTCATGGCTATGAAAATTGTAGAATCACACTGAAGGCATCAAAACTATGAATTAACACATGTGGAATTATACATTACACTTTACAAAAAAGTGTGAAACAACTGAAAATATGTTTTATATTCTAGGTTCTTCAAAGTAGCCACCTTTTGCTTTGATTACTGCTTTGCACGCAGAAAAGGTGAACGGATGGATTCTACATGCCTGGTTCCCACCGTGAAGCATGGAGGAGGTGGTGTGATGATGTGGGGTGCTTTGCTGGTGACACTGTTGGGGATTTATTCATACTTGAAGGCATAGTGAACCAGCATGGCTACCACAGCATCTTGCAGCAGCATGCTATTCCATCCGGTTTGGGTTTAGTTGGACCATCATTTATTTTTCAACAGTACAATGACCCCAAACACACCTCCAGGCTGTGTAAGGGCTATTTGACCAAGAAGGAGAGTGTTGGAGTGCTATGCCACAGTCACCAGACCTGAACCCAATCGAGATGGTTTGGGGTGAGCTGGACCGCTCACCACTTCAATTTTGAATAAATCCCCAACAGTGTCACCAGCAAAGCACCCCCACACCATCACACCACCTCCTCCATGCTTCACGGTGGGAACCAGGCATGTAGAGTCCATCCGTTCACCTTTTCTGTGTGCAAAGCAGTAATCAAAGCAAAATTTGGCTACTTTGAAGAACCTAGAATATAAGACATATTTTCAGTTGTTTCACACTTTTTTGTAAAGTGTAATGTATAATTCCACATGTGTTAATTCATAGTTTTGATGCCTTCAGTGTTATTCTACAATTTTTATAGTCATGAAAATACAGAAAAATCTTTGAATGAGAAGGTGTGTCCAAACTTTTGGTCTGTACTGTATATACCGTATATACTACATATTCTATCAGACCAGTATGGGAAGGTTATTTAAATTTACAGGAACATTAATAACTACAGTAGTTGGGAGATGAGACATTATCACAACCACATAATTATATGCTTCACCAAACAAAGGAGGTCTGGCATTACCAACAATTACATTTTTATTTTTGTGTATATGTGGGACAGCTGCTATATGTGAATAAAGAAGCCCCCCCTCTAAGTTTTTTTTTATTCGTTAAATTTGTATATTGTATACTCGCCTACCGCTGCTCTCTCCGGTGCCCGGCACCGGTCTTCTCTTCTCAATGACGTCACCTCTCTGCAGACTGTTAGGGTTACCCAGAAGTGGCTTTTACAATGTAAGCCTATGGAGCGTCACATTAAGGCTCCATTGGCTTTTGTTGTAAAAGAGACTTCTGACTGCATAGATAAGGTCGGCTAGTCACAATTTTGGTGACGTCACTTAGAAGAGGAACAGAACAGTGCTGGATTGCAGAGAGCAGCATTACACGAGTATATTGATACACTCACTTTACATGCATATACACACATCTAACGAATAAAAATGTAGTGGGAGGCTTCTTTAGAGAAAAGTTGCGTTAATAGAAACATTTGTAAAAATGCTAGAAATGGTTATAGAAATAATATTGAAATTTGTAGCTGTATTCAGTAAAATTAAAAACAAAAACAATTAAATGGTAAACCTGCTTTTATTGCCGTTTTATATTGCCCATAGTCAAACAATCCGCTATATAACTTATTTGGAAAAAAAAAGACTAGCTAACTAAAAAAAAATGTGTTAACTGCAAGAATTGTTTTAAAACGATTAATGTAATAGGACATATGTTTGGCTGCATCATTCAAGTGACTGAAGGAGGACATTATCCCAGGAACATGTCTTTCCAGTCATCTGAAAACTGCAGTAATTCTTTTTAGAAGTCAGACAGCCCTTTTAGGTGCGTAAAAACCTTAAAAAGGGGCATCTTAGTTTCCTTTTCAGCCTCTGCCCTCATATTCCACCAAGAACACTGCAAAATACACAGTAATAAATGTAAATGTATTTTATGCAGAAGTAATGTACAGTAGTTGAAATATCGCGCAATAATATTGCAAAAACAATCTACTTTTGGGGTTCCTTTCTCCTGAAATAAATTTGTTTTCTTTCTAGAAACAAGACACTGGACAGACGCTGCTCGATATGGTCTTCAATCACTTGAGTGTAAAAGAAAGAGAATACTTTGGTTTACAGCATAATGAAGATTCACTAGATTCACATGTGAGTGAACATTAATACCCTTTTTCTAGCTAAAAATTTAAAATCAAATTAGTTCTGTTTCAGGAATGCGCAATACTTTTAGAGAATACAGGTGGATCAAAAATAGGGTGTTTAGTCTACACATTTAGTATTTTAACTTTTGTATTTTTACATTAATGCATTGTAAATACGTGTTGGCCATGTGCCTTTTTAAATTTTAGTCTATAATGTGCAACTACAAGTGCTTCTCACTAAATTGGAATATCATCAAAAAGTTAATTTATTTCAGTTCTTCAATACAAAAAGTAAAACTCATATATTATATAGTCATTACAGAGTGATCTATTTCAAGTGCTTTTTTATTTTAATGTTGTTGATTACGGCTTACAGCCAATGAAAACCCAAAAGTCATTATTTCAGTAAATTAGAATACATTATAACACCAGCTTGAAAAATTATTTTTTAATCCGAAATGTCAGCCTACTGAAATGTATTTTCAGTAAATGCACTCAATACTTGATCGGGGCTCCTTTTGTATGAATTACTGCATCAATGTGGCGTCGCATGGAGGTGATCAGCCTGTGGCACTGCTAAGGTGTTATAGGAACCCAGGTTGCTTTGATAGCAGCCTTCAGCTTCTCTGCATTGTTGGGTCTTGTGTCTCTCATCTTCCTCTTGACAATACCCCATAGATTCTCTATGGACTTAAGGTCAGGCGAGTTTGCTGGCTAATCAAGCACAGTGATACTGTTGTTTTTTAAACCAGGTATTGGTACTTCTGGCAGTGTGGACAGGTGCCAAGTCCTGCTAGAGAATTAAATTCCCATCTCCAGAAAGCTAGTCGGCAGAGGGAAGCATAAAGTGTTCTAAAATTTCCTGGTAGACATCTGCGCTGACTTTGGTCTTGATAAAGCCCACTGTGGATAAGAAGGACGTCCTCCATGGTGCTGTCAGGATGGATTCCTGGAAACACAATTACCGGTAGGTCTAATTACCGTTTTCTTAAGAATCCTTTCAAGGCTGCGGTTATCCCAGTTGCTTGTTCACCTTTTTCTACCACACTTTTTCCTTCCACTCAACCTTCCATTAATATGCTTGGATACAGCACTTTCTGAACAGCCAGCTTCTTTAGCAATGACCTTTTGTGGCTTACCCTTCCTGTGGAGTGTGTCAATTACTGCCTTCTGGACATCTGTCAAGTCAGCAGTCTTCCCCATGATTATGGAGCCTACTGAACAGGCTAAGGGACCTATTTAAATGCTTAGGAAGCCTTTGCAGGTGTTTTTTTTTATTATTCTAATTTGCTGAAATAATGACTTTTGAGTTTTCATTGGCTGTAAGACATAATCAACATTAACAGAAATAAACACTTGAAATAGATCACTCTGTCTGTAATGACTCTATATAATATGAGTTTCACTGTATTGAAGAACTGAAATTAACTTTTTGATGATATTCTAATTTAGTGAGAAGCACCTGTACTTCATAGGATAAAGCATGCTGAAAACAAAAAAAACACCCCACAGTATGGACATTATCCTTATAAGCCACAATATATTCTTAATTGACCCAAATGAAATGCACTTAAACAACTTATTGCAACTATATGATCATTAAAATAAATATGAATTTGGTCTCACACTTGCCACTATAACAGTCTTTCCTTTCCTTGGAAGAATTTACATTGGATTTTTCAGCATAGCTACATAGATGCATTTAGCCACAAGAGTTTTAGTGAAGGTGACGCTGATACTGGCTGACAAGACCTCTTTTAACATAAAACTTTCATAAACTGTTTGCATATTGGATGTAAAAAAATATATATTCCAACAAAAAATTGTTTTCAGCTTTTAAACCCCTCTCTGACATTAGACGTACTATCCCGTCCATAAAACCCGTGCCATTCTGACCATGGACGGGATAGTACGTCATAGGCGATTAGCTGCACTCCCGGAGGGAGCGCAGCTAATCGCCGCCGGGTGTCAGCTGATTATCACAGCTGACACCCGTGACTGTGTGTCAGGAGCGGTCACGGACCGCTCCCGGCACATTAACCCCTTGCACACCGCGATCAAACATGATCGCGGTGTACTGGGGGCACAGAGGAGGATCGCGCAGGGTGGGGGCTCCCTGCGCGCCCCCCTGAGACCCTCAGAACAGCGCGATGTGATCGCGCTGCTCTGAGGGCTTCCTCCCTCCCAGGACCCGGATCCAAGATGGCGCTGGGGTCCTGGAGGGAGGCGGCTTCCTCAGTGCCTGCCGAGAGCAGGCATGAGGAAGCGTCCTGCACTGCCTGTCACATCGCTGGTGTGACAGAGTGCTGTGCACACTGTCACACCAACGATCTGATGAAATACAGTGATGTCCCACCCTGGGACAAAGTAAAAAAGTAAAAAAAAGTAAAAATAAACATGTGTAAAAAAAAATCCAAAATAAATAAAAAAAAAAAAAAATTTTCCCCAATAAATTCATTACTTATTGTAAATAAAAAAAATAAAACAATAAAAGTACACATATATGGTATCGCCGCGTCCGTAACGACCCCCCCTATAAAACTGTCCCACTAGTTAACCCCTTTTGTGAACCCCTTAAAGAAAAAAAAATAAAAACGAAGCAAAAAATCAGTGCTTTATCATCATACCGCTGAACAAAAAGTGGAATAACACGCGATCAAAAAGACCGATATAAATAAACATGGTACCGCTGAAAACGTCATCTTGTCCCGCAAAAAACGAGCCATCACACAGCATCATCAGCAAAAAAATAAAAAAGTTATAGCTCGCAGAATAAAGCGATGCAAAAATAATTATTTTTTATATAAAATTGTTTTTATTCTATAAAAGCGCCAAAACATAAAAAAATGATATAAATGAGGTATCGCCGTAATCGTACTGACCCGAAGAATAAAACTGCTTTATCGATTTTACCACACGCGGAACAATAAAAACGCCTCACCCAAAAGAAATTCATGAATTGCTGATTTTTGTTCATTCTAACCTCCCAAAAATCGAAATAAAAAGCGATCAAAAAAGTCACGTGCTCAAAAATGGTACCAATAAAAGCGTCACCTCGTCCCGCAAAAATTAAGACCTCACATGACTCTGTGGGCCAAAATATGCAAAAATTATAGCTCTCAAAATGTGGCGATGCAAAAAACTACTTTTTGCAATAAAAAGCGTCTTTTAGCGTGACAGCTGCCAATCATAAAAACCCGCTATAAATAGTAAATCAAACCCCCCTTTTTCACCCCCTTAGTTAGGGAAAAATAATAAAATAAAAAAAATGTATTTATTTCCATTTTCCCATTAGGGTTAGGGTTAGGGTTTCGGCTAAAGTTAGGGTTAGGGTTGGCGCTAAAGTTAGGATTAGGGTTAGAGTTAGGATTAGGGTTGAGATTAGGGTTGGGACTAGGGATAGGGGTGTGTTGGGGTTAGGGTTGGAGTTAGAATTGGGGGGTTTCCGCTGTTTAGGCACATCAGGGGCTCTCCAAATGTGACATGGCGTCTGATCTCCATTCCAGCCAATTCTGCGTTGAAAAAGTCAAACGGTGTTCCTTCACTTCTGAGCTCTGCCATGCGTCCAAACAGTAGTTTATCCCCACATATGGGGTATCAGCGTACTCTGGACCCCAAGAGTTATTGTGAAATTTGTCCTATTTCTTCTGTTACCCTTGGGAAAATAAAAAACTGGGGGCGAAAATATTATTTTTGTAAAAAAAATAAGATTTTTTTGTTTTTACGGCTGTACATTATAAACTTCTGTGAAGCACTTGGGGCTTCATAGCGCTCACCACACATCTAAATAAGTTCCTTGTGGGGTCTATTTTCCAAAATGGGGTCACTTGTTGGGGATTTCCACTGTTAAGGCGCATCAGGGGCTCTCCAAATGCGACATGACGCCCCCAGACCATTCCATCAAAGTCTGCAATCCAAAACGTCACTACTTCCCTTTCCGAGCCCTGATATGCGCCCATACAGTAGTTTTCTCCCACATATTGGGTATCAGCGTACTCAGGACAAATTGGACAACAACTTTTGGGGTCCAATTTCTCCTGTTACCCTTGTGAAAAAAAATATTGGGGGCGAAAAAAAATCATTTTTGTAAAAAAAAAAAAAGGATTTTTTATTTTAAGGCTGTACGTTATAAACTTTAGTGAAACACCTGGGGGTTCAAAGTTCTCACCACACATCTAGATAAGTTCCTTGAGGGGTATAGTTTCCTAAATGGTGTCATTTGTGGGGGGTTTCCACTGTTTAGGCAGATTAGGAGCTCTCCAAACACGACATGGCGTCCAGCCAATTCTGCGTTGAAAAAGTGAGACGGCGCTCCTTCCCTTCCAAACTCTGCCATGCACCCAAACAGTGGTATACCCCCACATATGGGGTATCAGTGTACTCAGGACAAATTGCACAATAACTTTTGGAGTCTTGTTACCCTTGGAAAAATAAAAATTCGGGTGAAAAGATCATTTTTGTGGAAAAAATATGATTTTTAAATTTTACGGCTCTACGTTATAAACTTGTGTGAAGCACTTGAGGGTTCAAATTGCTCACCAAAGATCTAGATAAGTTCCTTATGGGGTCTAGTTTCCCAAATGGGGTCATTTGTGGGGGGTTTCCACTGTTTAGGCACATCAGGGGCTCTCCAAATGCAACATGGCATCCAATCTCAATTCCAGCCAATTTTGGTTGGAAAAAGTCAAATGGTGCTCCTTCCCTTCCGAGCTCTGCCGTGCGCCCAAACAGTGGTTCCCCCCCACATATGGGGCATCAGCGTACTCAGGACAAATTGGAAAACAACTTATGTGGTCCAATTTCTCCTGATACCCTTGGGAAAATAAAAAATTAGTGACTGAAAGATAATTTTTGTGGGAAAAAAATAGGATTTTTTATTTTCATGCCCGGGCATTATAAACTTGTGTGAAGCACTTGGGGGTTCAAAGTGCTCACCAAAGATCTAGATAAGTTCCTTAGGGGGTCTAGTTTCCAAAATGGGGTCACTTGTGGGGGATTTCCACTGTTTAGGCTCATCTGGGGCACTGCAAACGGAACATGACCCCCATCAACGTCTGCATTCCAAAACGTTACTACTTCCTTTCCAAGCCCTGCCGTGCGCCCAAACAGTTTTCCACCCCCACATATGGGGTATCAGCGTACTCAGGACAAATTGGACAACAACTTTTGGGGTCCAATTTCCTTGGGAAAATTCAAAAATTTAGGACTAAAAAATCATTTTTGTGGAATTTTTTTTTTTTTTTTCACACCCAGGCATTATAAACTTTTGTGAAACACTTGGGGGTTCAAAGTGCTCACAACAGATCTAGATAAGTACCTTAGGGGGTCTAGTTTCCAAAATGGTCTCACTTGTGGGGGGTTTCCACTGTTTAGGCGCATCAGAGGTTCTCCAAGCGCGACATGGCGTCCAATCTCAACTCCAGCCAATTTTAGTTTGAAAAAGTCAAACGGCGCTCCTTCCCTTACGAGCTCTGCCGTGTGCCCAAACAGTGGTTTTCCCCCACATATGGGGTATTGGCGTACTCAGGAGAAATTGCATAACAACCTTATCTGTCCATTTTCTCCTTTTACCCTTGTGAAAATAAAAAAAAAGTTTGTAAAAGATAATTTTTGTGGCTAAAAAGTTAAATATTCATTTTTTTCCTTCCACGTTGCTTTAGTTACTGTGAAGCACCTGAAGGGTTAATAAACTTCTTGAATGTGGTTTTGAGTACCTTGAGGGGTGCAGTTTTTAGAATGGTGTCACTTTTGGGTATTTTCTGTCATGTAGACCCCTCAAAGTGACTTCAAATGTGAGGTGGTCCCTAAAAAAAATGGCTTTGTAAATTTTGTTGTAAAAATGAGAAATCGCTGGTCAACTTTTAACCCTTATAACTTCCTAACAAAAAAAAATTTTGATTCCAAAATTGTGCTGACGTAAAGTAGACATGTGGGAAATGTTATTTCTTAACTATTTTGTGTTACATATTTCTCTGTTTTAAGGGAATAAAAATTCAAAGTTTGAAAATTGCTAAATTTTCAAAATTTTCGCCATATTTGCGTTTTTTTTCAAAAATAAACGCAAGTTATATGGAAGAAATTTTACCACTAACGTGAAGTACAATATGTCACGAGAAAACAATCTCAGAATCGCAAGATCCGTTGAAGCGTTCCGGAGTTATAACCTCATAAAGAGACAGTGGTCAGAATTGTAAAAATTGTCCCGGTCATTAACGTGCAAACCACCCTTGGGTGTGAAGGGGTTAAAGACTAACTAAACATTCTCCCGGATTTTTCATATTTAGCAGGCATTTGAATTGCCTGCAGATCTTCGGGGGCCTAGCCTATGAGACCCCCACCAATCACTGAATAGACCCAAGAAGTTCGCAGATCAGCAGATACAAGTGTACAAGCGCAATGCTCTTGTGTGCGCCCACACAATCCAGAGTAGGGATTATTCCAGAAAATGCATAGACCGCTTATGTTCATCATGCCAGAAGTCCTGCAGTTGGACTATTCTTTTCCTCTTCCTTTCTTGCCATTATTTTAACTCTGAGTAAATGGGGTTATTCCATAGAGTTTAGTACTTAAATATTTGAAACAAAAGCTTAAACATTCTCCGCATCTCCTTCCAAGCCACTATAGTAACCCATAAAAGTATGAACTGTTTCAGTTTAGAAGATATTTCTGAGAAAGGCGTGTGTAAAAGGGCTGTCCAAGTGCCACAAAAGGTCCAGGCTAGCCTTCAGTGAAAAGTTAGAATAATAGTGCTCAGTCTTTCAGCCACATTTCTCAACTATGAAGCTAAGGTATGTCCACCACAGCACAGAAAATTATTTTCACTTTCTCTCTAAGTTTTGCCAAGTCAATACCCCGATGTTTCCAACCCCATATTTAAGACATAAAAGCAAAATTAAGTTGCTCAATATCTTAGGATTTAAAGGTTTATTCCCATCTTCATAAATGGGTATTGTTCTACAGAGCTTATAAATATAAGCATTTTTGCAATTTAGTGCTTGGTAACATTTTCAGCTGTCCTTTAGATATCAACACTTTTTTTTCTTGTTTAACAGCTTGTTGTTGGGACTGACCACCACTGTCATACAGCAAAGCATGCACAGTGTTTGCAAGCTTTTTTTCTACAGCGTTTTTTAAGCATTGATTTAAAGCTGGCAAGGATCAAAGGAGCTTGCTGTAATCTCCTAATCCCAGGAGTTTCAGTGCAGTGCTCACAAACTAGGCACTAGTGGTGTTCAGCCTCCTAAGCAAACAAAACAAAAGCAAAGTGTTCTAATTTAAAGAACAGCTGAAAATGTTAATAAGCAATAAATTGAAAGCTTGCATAGAAGCACTATTTAACAATATTAATCTATGATGGTATAACCCTTTAATGATTAACCCCTTAATGCAAAATAACATATAGGTATGTAATTGATTGCTGAGGTAGTTCATGTGTGGAGAAGGCTCAGAAATTAAGCTCCCTCCATATGCAGTAGATGCCAGATATATTACATTATCAGCAGGGAGCTGGCAATGACACTGGCTCTTGCAAATCATTGTATCACGCCCACAGGGGTGTGATAACATGCAATGAGGGATGACTAGTGTGGAGAAACTACTGGCCCATGGACTAGTCAAAGGACTAATTAGCATATGAAAAACAACTTGTAAATGCTTTTTTAAAATATGGATTTAAGTGAATAACATTTTACAGGGCTGGTTAGGCAGGGTGTCACAGGGTTACTGCAACAGTGAGGAGCCAGAAGACCGCAGCATCTGATTGCTTCTATTCCTGAAAAGAAGCACTTCATCTTCTTTTTAGATGGTGTTAATTTCTTTTGGCCCTACTGGGGTTAATCGGCCATGTTGGAGCTCTGGAGTCTGAGCTCTCAGCTGAGCTTGGTTAGCCACTCCTATTCCCTATATAATCCGGCTCCTGATTGAAATACATCGTCAGAGCTAGCTTATGCTACATGGCTTGGAGGAGAGTTGTTTTGGTGGTTATATGAGGAGGAGTTATCTGCGACTTTGACGTGGGTTTGTAAGTGTGATAATTCCCTTCCCTCTTCTAAGGTTGGTTTTTCCCCGTCCTCCACTCCCAGGTGCATTCCTCTGTTATATGTGTGTGAATATTTGTTTGTCTGGTATTTTCAGTTACCCTTGTCAGTGTTGCTGTAATGTATGTAGTACAGTTCATATAGCGTCTTGTGCTTGGGTGCGATGAAAACACAGGAGTCACAGGTTTGATATAGAAAAGTCCTGTATTACTTCATACAAGTTGGCAGAAATAGTCACACAGTTTGCAGACACAGAAACAGGAGACACAGCAGGCCAGAGTAATCCAAGCTCAGCAATCACTCTCCAATACAGATTCAGGATCTTCTTCTCTGTTACCGTAAGTCCATGCAAACGTGGGTCTTTCAAAGAGCAGGGTTCAGAGTCCACAAGTGCTTCAGAGTTCCTCAGTAGGAATAGCTGGAGTACAAGGTCCAAGGCTTACAGGAGTCAAGTCACAGGTTCACTGCAGGCTAGATTCTGAAGCACTGATTGCTCAGCTGTGGCTGCTTAAGAAGCAAAGGAGAGAATCAGGGCGGGAACATGCAAGCTGGAAACTCCATTTTGACTGAGGGCAAGATAGCTGCAGCAAGACAGAAAGTAAAATGGCTGACGAACAAACTGAGTTTCAGGAATATATACATAGAACCTTACATTACTCCCCCCTTAAGGACAACCTCCGGATGACCTCAGACCAGGCTTGTGTGGGTACCTCTGATGAAACTGACGGAGCAAGCGAGGAGCATTAACGTTATTGACCGGTTCCCATGAGTTGTCCTCCACTGGGTAGCCCTGCCATTTAATCAGATATTGTAACTGATTTCTATACAACCTGGAATCTAAAATCCTTTCCACCACAAATTCTTCCTGACCATCGACTAGCACTGGGTCAGGGCAAGGAGAGGAACGTCCAGGAAACGTATTGGGTGTCGCAGCCTTTAGTAGGGATACATGAAAGACAGGGTGGATTCTCATAGTTCTGGGCAGTTGAAGACGACAAGCAACGGCACTTATAATTTTACTGATTTTATAGGGTCCAATGTACTTATGTCCCAACTTAGACGATGGAATCCTTAACTTAAGATTTCTGGTTGACAGCCAGACCAAGTCTCCTACCTTGAAAGCTGGTGCAGGTTTACGAAATTTATCTGCTGCTTTCTTGTACCTTTCTTGAGCCGATTCCAGATTTTCCTTTAGAAGATCCATATTCTTCTGTAAAGACGTGATTCTTTCAGCCACTGCTGGTAAAGGCGTTTCTATGGGAAATCGTGGTAGAATGTTAGGATGATAACCTAGATTAGAGTAAAAAGGAGACTGTTTAGTGGAGGCACTCTGAGAGTTGTTATACGAGAACTCAGCTAATGGAAGTAGATCCACCCAATCATCCTGTAGGTGGCAGATAAAGCAGCGGAGATACTGCTCCAGGGTTTGATTGGTTCGTTCGGTCTGTCCATTAGTCTGGGGATGAAAAGCAGAAGAAAGGTTTACTTTAATGTCCAATGCTGCACAGAAATTTTGCCAAAACCTAGAAGTGAATTGCACCCCTCGATCCGAAATAACCTCATCCGGTACTCCATGTAAGCGAAACACATCTTTAATCATCAAATCTGATGTCTGTTTTGCAGTGGGTAAGCCGACACAAGGGATAAAATGAGCTGCCTTTGTTAGACGGTCAACCACCACTAGAATGGTGTTCTTCCCCTGAGAGGTTGGTAACTCCACAATGAAGTCCATAGAAATGGATCCCCACGGGCGGGACGGTGTGGGAAGAGGCTGTAACAGACCAGTTGGTGAGGAGCGAGGTGTTTTGCATCTTGCACAGACCTCACATGAAGTGACATAATTCAAAACATCCTTCCTGCAAGTGGGCCACCAAAAGAAACGAGAAAGAAATTCCTGTGTCTTTAGAATTCCTCTATGCCCAGCTATCTTGGAATCGTGAATGAGTTGCAATACTCTTAATCTGACTGCTTCAGGAATATACAGACGTTGTCCCTGAATCCACACACCATTCTTAAAGACAAGACTTACGTCCCTTGGGGGTTGTGCCAAAAAGGAATCCGCATGGTATGCTTCCTTGATGTCCTTAAGTAGGTCTTGATTATGAATTACTCCTAGGAATCTAGAGTCAGGAAGAATAGTCTTAGGAGGAGTAATTGGACGTGTCTCTGCTGAGTAAATCCTAGAGAGTGCATCAGCCTTTCCATTGCGCGATCCTGGTCTATAAGAGATGATAAAATTAAATTGGTTTAAGAAAAGATTCCAGCGAGCCTGGCGAGGAGTCAGGCACTTAGCCGACCTGATAAACTCAAGGTTACGATGGTCTGTCAGGACGACTATTTGCTGTGCAGCTCCCTGAAGAAGGTGTCTCCATTCTTTGAAGGCGGCAATAATGGCCAACAACTCTCTATTGCCCACATCGTAGTTCCTCTCAGCCGAAGACAACTGCTGGGAAAAGAAGGCACAGGGATGCAAGACATTCTTCTCACCTGTTCTCTGAGAGAGTATAGCTCCAACGGCACAGTCTGAAGCATCCACCTCTATTATGAAGGCAAGCTCGGGGTTGGGATGTACTAGGATAGGTGCAGTGGTAAATTTATCTTTTAGACGGGAAAATGCTTCCTGGGCTTGGGGAGTCCAGGAAAACCTAGACTCTTTCCGGGTAAGTTGAGTGATAGGTGACACTACCTCAGAGAAATTTCTAATGAAACGTCTATAGAAGTTGGCAAACCCGATGAAGCGCTGTACCTCCTTCACATTTCTAGGACTTGGCCAATCCTTGATGGCTTGGGTTTTGCTTCCATCCATACTAATTCCTTGTGTAGACAGTACATACCCCAGAAATTGAATTTCGGTCCTATGGAATTCACACTTTTCAAGTTTGATGTAAAGATGATTTTGTCTTAGACGTTCCAAGACCATTCTCACATGTCCATGATGTTCCTCTGTGGAGTTAGAAAAAATTAGAATATCATCCAAATAAATTACCACGAATGTATCTAGGAGATCCCTGAAGATGTCATTCACCAAGTGTTGGAAAGTGGCTGTGGCGGTACTCAGACCAAAAGGCATAACTAGATATTCAAAGTGTCCATAGCGTGACCTGAATGCAGTCTTCCATTCATCCCCAGGTCTAATACGGACTAAGTTATAGGCCCCACGAAGATCTAGTTTAGAAAAAATTTTGGCATGTCGCACTCTCTCCAATAACTCAGGGATTAAAGGCAATGGATAACGGTTTCTAATAGTAACCTTATTGAGTTCCCTATAGTCTACGCATGGTCTCAGAGATCCATCTTTCTTCTTTACAAAGAAGATGGGTGCACCTGCAGGAGATGAAGAGGGGCGTATGAAGCCCTTGGCTAGATTTTCATCTATGTAATCCTTTAAAGCCTTTAGCTCGGGCCCCGCCAGGGGGTAGATCTTACCAAAAGGTATCTCTGCTCCAGGCAATAATTCAATTGGACAATCATATGGATGGTGAGGAGGAAGCTGGTCAGCGTTCTTCTTGTCACATAAATCCACATAGTCCTGGTATACAGCTGGTAGTTCAGGGACTGACATGATTCCTTTAGGAACAGAGCAAGCTGAAATTTTTGGACTCATCTGTTTCTCTGGAAAGTGTAATTCCTTGGTCTCCCAGTTAATGGTAGGATTCTGAGCCTGCAGCCATGGTAGCCCTAGAATAATGGGAAAGTGGGGAGAAGAGATAAGCATAAAGGACAGTTTCTCTTGATGATCTTTACCCATAAGAACCCTCAAAGGCTCTGTTTCCTGATCCACTGGTCCAGAGGTCAGCAGGGAGCCATCCACAGTTTCCATCTGTACTGGAGTAGCCTTCTTCACTGAACGTATTCCCTGTTTCAGAGCAAAGGAGACATCCATAAAATTTCCACTTGCCCCTGAGTCGATCATAGCAGAGCTAGACACCCAAGCTGAGTCAACCCAGAGTTTGATGGAAAGAAAGCAATGAGAATTGTTTTTCTTACAACTCAGCTGGGACACCGCTGAGGAAACTTGAAAAATGGCAGCGTTTACACAGTCAACGTCCTCAGAGGTAACGGAGTTTAAGTCCGAGAAATCAAGATCTGTTGCTGCAGATCTCTCTGGAGCCTGAGGCTCGGACCTGACAGATCCCCTCTCGCAACACTCACAATGAATGAGTGCTGCAGTAGTCTTACGAGAACGGCTGGGGCAGTTTATAATGAAGTGCCCTGACTTACCACAATAGAAACATAGATTCTCCTTAAAACGATGTTCCTTGCGTGCATCACTAACCCGTCGTTGTAAAGAGTCTACCTGCATGGGTTCAGGTTCAGGTTCCCGTGTAATCCTACTCAAAGGTTCCTTAGCTGGAGAGGAAGGTAGGAAAAGGTTAGTACGATTGCTTTCGAACCATCTCTCTTGCCTGCGTTCAGTCAGACGAGTATCAATACGGATGCAGTAGTTAATAAAGTCACCTAACGCAGTGGGAGGGTCGGCACGAGCAAGTTCATCCTTAATCAGTGGAGATAACCCCTTTCGAAAAATAGATTTTTTGGCGGAACTGTCCCAGGTGGTATCAAGGGCCCATCTCCTGAAATCCAAGGCATATTCAGCTACCGAGTGCTTACCTTGGCGCAAAGCTAACATGGCTGCTTCAGCTGTTGCACCTCGATTGGGGTCATCAAACACCTGCCCCATGGCTGAAATAAAATCATCAAGGTGATTCAAACAATCATCCTCAGTCTCAATCAGAGGGTTTGCCCACATTAAAGCCTTGTTGGTAAGCAACATAATTATAGTAAGCACCTTAGATCGTTCAGTGGGAAATTGTGAAGCATGTGCAGAAAAAAAAAGATTGCATTGATTAATAAATCCCCTGAATTTCTCACGTTCACCGCCAAACGAAAAGGGGGCAACTTGGGAATCCCAGCACTCGGGGCTACGGCAGGAGCCTGGACTCGCCCCTCTAGAACCTCAATCCTGGCTCGCAAATCCTGGGTAGTCTGTCCAACCACTTGCAAATTGTGATTATTGAGGTCCTGTAGATTTGTAAAACGGGTCTTTATATTCTGCAAATCTGCAAGGATATTATCAGTCACTCCGCAAAGTTCCTTTATGCGGGCCTCCATTTTCCAGATCTTTTAAGACAGGATTACTGGAAGAAGAGGAGAGAAAAAAAAACAATAGTGTTCACCTGTGGCAACACTGCAGAGAGAAAAAAAATTAAGGGAACTGCTCACCTGGAATGGTTGTGAGAAGTCACAACCACTATCATCACGAGAAAGTTTCAACCAGACATCTGATATCCAGAGTTACAGCAGACAAAAAAGAGAAAAGAAAGGAAAAAAAAAAAAAAAACAATAGTGTTTACCTGTGGTAACACTGCAAAAAGAAAAAACTTAAGGGAATTGCTCACCTGGAATGGTTGTGAGAAGTCACAACCACTGTCATCACAGAAAGTACAACCGGACGTCTGATATCCACAGTACAGCAGACACAGCCTTCCAGACCCAGCAGACACTAACGTTTTGGCTTCAGAATCTTGTAATGTATGTAGTACAGTTCATATAGCGTCTTGTGCTTGGGTGCGATGAAAACACAGGAGTCACAGGTTTGATATAGAAAAGTCCTGTATTACTTCATACAAGTTGGCAGAAATAGTCACACAGTTTGCAGACACAGAAACAGGAGACACAGCAGGCCAGAGTAATCCAAGCTCAGCAATCACTCTCCAATACAGATTCAGGATCTTCTTCTCTGTTACCGTAAGTCCATGCAAACGTGGGTCTTTCAAAGAGCAGGGTTCAGAGTCCACAAGTGCTTCAGAGTTCCTCAGTAGGAATAGCTGGAGTACAAGGTCCAAGGCTTACAGGAGTCAAGTCACAGGTTCACTGCAGGCTAGATTCTGAAGCACTGATTGCTCAGCTGTGGCTGCTTAAGAAGCAAAGGAGAGAATCAGGGCGGGAACATGCAAGCTGGAAACTCCATTTTGACTGAGGGCAAGATAGCTGCAGCAAGACAGAAAGTAAAATGGCTGACGAACAAACTGAGTTTCAGGAATATATACATAGAACCTTACAGTTGCCTTGTTCACCGTGGTGGTGTACTGCGCTGTACAGCAGCTCCCCTCTACCTTGGGGGGGAAGAGAACTGACCCAGGGCTGATTCAGGAGATAAGGCAAGGGTGGAGTCCCCGTCATCTTCGCCTTCAGAAGTACCCGGGGAATAGGGTGAGCTAGGGCACCCACTAGTGTTAGGGACAGGGAAGGACCCCTAGGTCCCGGGTCACCCAACAGCTGAGTCATGACACAGGGAATTTAGTAATACATATGTGAATACTGCTGGGTTGGAGGGCATGGCGGGACCGACATGTTCCTTTTAAATGCCGCAGTCAATCTTAGACAGCAGAGTTTAAGTCGAGTGGATGATAATGATCATGTGCACCGGCGCTCATCCGCCCCCTTCAGCCACTGATTGGTTACCATGGCAGCCACGTTTCTGCCTTCTTGGAACTCCTTTGAAGTTCAGCTACAATCTGAGCTTCATAGGAGTTGGTGATTTTTAACTATACACTGCTGTACACATATGTAAATCTTGAGTTAGGCCAATTCTATATTATTCCTTTCATATTTGCTTAAGAAAAAAAAAGTGCACTAAGGAGTCAGTAAGCCAGTTTAAAACCTATTCATTTTTTCCCCACATTATTGCAACACATATACACAAAAATGTAATTACATTCAAGACAACGCTCACTATAAAAGGTAATAAAAACTGCTAAGTTAATTAGGCATTGTAGTCCATCACATTTTGACCATTTCGAAAATATTTAAGCTCAGGTATGAAAACTACTGGCCTTACCTATAGTATGTTGTGCCTAAAGCTTAATCATTATTACGCCTGAACACGATTCGAGTTTGATTTTCTATCACTTTTTCAAAGGGTGGCAAATGTATGTGCTTTATATAGTATGCAATTCTGTTCATGTGATCAGATTACGGTGAAATCAAAATTCTTATTTTGGCATGTGTGCACTTGGATTCACATACACTCCCTCACCTGCTGAGCTTTCAGCAATCAAGCCACACTGCACATGCACTGTAGGGGGAACGCATTGCCAAAGATTCAGGACAAGCGCAGATGGCATATTGATGTTGGAACCAGACTGGGAGGAAGAATGACAGAGCATGCAAGCATACCTGTGATTTGGACACCACGTAGTCACAACGCAATTTGGTATTCCCTTACCAAAAGAATTAAATGAACGATGCAATAAAATACCAAAGTGCTTGTGAATTATGAAACCAGAAAGATCACGCAGAACTCCTCTGCTGCCACCACATGTGACTAACCATCATCTCGCCACCCCTTCTGGTGTCATTATTAGGTCAATGAGATCACGTGGTATGGTCTCACTTGCACCAACGTGACGTTCAGCACCACCTGGGGACACATAAGTTCAGCTTGGCACAGGTTTACACACACCCCCCTGTCCACACGGGTCCAGGAGGCATAGGGAGTGAGAGGATGTGGCCCACGCAGTCACTGATGTGGCACCACACTCACTCACAACCCTGACAGGCTGAGAGGCCCTTTTCACTAGCACCAGTGAAACAGCGTTGCCATCCCGGTAGGACCGCCACCAGCTCCTTGTTAGATATAAGCCCGGTCCATTAACGGGGTTATATCGAGTCATAAACCACAGCCCAGTTATCATGGGAATTTAAACGAAGGAACGGACTTGGGGATTCGTGGACTGAGATAAAAGAGCAGCCCAAGGTTAAATTATGTATTTAATCTACTTAAGTGCACACTAGACAATACACTATGTACACAATGGTTACACATATACAATGGTCAGATATGGAAATATATATATATAGTGGTAGTACAAAACATAGAAGCAGAATATATGTCAATTACCGGGTGATGTTGGACAATGGGTGCGTTAAGCCACAGGAGCATGGGCTGCCAGCTTCTCCTTTGTCCCTTCTTAGCACGTTACTCGATGCGGCCCCACTTCTGAAGTAGACCACATGGCTGTACACTAGCCTTTGTTCCCTTTGGGTCACTCCCCTTCTGCCCTCTAGGCTGAACCTAAATACCCACACCTTGCCTCTGTAGCGGAAATATCTATAAAAGATTAGATCTCCTTTCTGGATGGTCCTAGGGTGGTGGTTCTGGCGCTGCTGCATTCAGCTGGGTCCCTAGTACACATTAAGATCAAACACAGCTTTGCTATCTGGTTTCTACTGGCTGTTCTATGTAATTCCATACCCTGGGTGCTACAACGGGATGAGACCCAGCCGGGCGCTTACCATGTTATGGGGATCTCGGAAATATACACAATGTATGGCTAGGAAGTATAGGATCTCTATAACTTCTTATGGAATCCATAGCTGACTCAATAAAGCAGTTTACACTGCATGATATCCTTTTGTTCTGCTCTGAGCTGACCCAAGGTGTGAGAGCTGTCACTTTTAGCCCTTTGAGGCTTAACCCCCCCCTGCTGAGCTAGCTTCACACTAAAGGGTATGCCACACTGAACAATATCGCTAACGGGATCGCTAAAAAACGTCACTATTTAGCGATCCCGTTAGCGATGTTGTTCAGTGCGGCAGCTGCCAGCGACGAGCTTCCTGCTGTGATCTCGCTCGTCGCTGGAATCGTTCCGGACCCTATTTTCTCGTCGGCGCTCCCGCTGGGTAAGTATATATCGCTAGTGTGGCACCTTTTCTTAGCGATTTAGCGGTACTTTTGTACCGCTAAAGTCGTTAAGAAGATCGCTAACGGCGATAGCGTCGTTAACTATATCGCTAAATGTGGCCGCACTTAGCGATATAGAAACAATCCCGCTAGCGATCGCATTAGTATGCGTCGTTATCGTGATCGCTAGCGGGATTGTTTAGTGTGGCAGTACCTTGAAAGGGGTTTTATAATCCCATGCCAGATAGAGATATAGTTTCATACCAATCATTTTATATCCTAATATTCTTCACAATGCTCATACTATAATGATTATAAAAAAGTAAATAAAAATTAAATGCATCAAATAATTACGTCTGACATTTCATTTGTAAAAAATAAAGCAAAAAATAAGAAGTAAAGTGAGTTGTAATGTGAATCAATGCATTAATAATCAATTCAATAAAAAATAATAGCTAAATAGAAAGGGGGTTGGAAAGAGTTAAAGGGAACCTGTCACCTCATTTTTCGCATATAAGCTGTGGCCATCGCCATAAGGGGCTTATCTACAGCATTCTATAATGCTGTAGATAAGCCACCGATGTAACCTGAAAGATAAGTAAAACAAGATAGATTGTACTCACCCAGGGGCGGTCCGGGTCCGATGGGTGTCGCAGGTCTGGGTCCGGCGCCTTCCATCTTCATTCGATGATCTCCTCTTCCTTGCTTCTGTCGCAGCTCCTGCACAGGCTTACCGATTTGCCCTGTTGAGGGCAGAGTAAAGTACTGCAGGACGCAGGCGCTAGGCATCTCTGTGACCTTTCCTCAAGCCTGCGCACTGCAGTACTTTGCTCTGCCCTCAACAGGGCAGAGAATTACGCCTGCGCAGGAGCCCCGACAGAAGCAAGGAAGAGGACGTCATCGCATGAAGATAGGAGGCGCCGACCCGGACCTGCGACACCCATCGGACTGGGACCGCTCTTGGGTGAGTATAATCTAACTTGTTTTTCTAATCTTTCAGGTTACATCGGGGGCTTATCTACAGCATTCCAGAATGCTGTAGATAAGCCCCTAATGGCGGTGGCCGCAGCTTAGGCTAGGTTCACATTGCGTTAGTGCAGTCCGCTCAACACATGCGTTAAACGGACTGCACTAATGCAAGTGCCTTTTAAAGATCGCGTTATGCGATCGCGCTAAGCGCAGATGCTCCATCCATGCTAGCGGTGAAGGACCCCCGAACGCTGCAGTCCGGGTCCGTTACAGAATGACGGCACATCGCTAATGATTATGACATGCGTTAGCGATGCGCTACATAATGGCAGTCTAGGGGTGCGCTAACGCATCTGTTACATAGCGTTAGTGCCGCTATGTAACGGATGCCGTCAGCGTATTGCCATCAGTGCAATGTGAACCCAGCCATGCGAAAAATGAGCTGATAGGTTCCCTTTAAAAGAGCAGTAATAAGAAATCTGTCATACTACAGCAATTTCATGTTTCTTTGTATTGTTTTTATCTTCTTAATCCCATCATACAGATCGAAGCATTAATGTTTCCAAAACTGCATGGCAAAATTTTTCCAGGAACAATAAGACACACATCATACAACAACAATTGAAAATTAGTACAGTAATTCTCATGGCAAATGTGTCTAAAAAAAGGTGCAAAGCATAACATTTCATTTAATCCATTAGAAAACATAGCAATGCAAACGGTTGTTGACCTTTTATGTATATGTATTTAGTTATAATCCTATGTCTCTCTTATCTGCATTCTGTTTCTCCCTACCCTTTTCCTCCCATTTTTATTGTTACATTTACTATTTCTATGTACAGTGGGTAAGGAGAGTATTACGACCCCTTTAAAATTTTTCACTATTTGTTTTATTTAGTAACTTCCAAAAAGTTCATGACTGAAAAAAAAAACAGAAATGTAGAAATTTTTTGCAAATTTATTAAAAAAGAAAAATTGAAATATCACATGGTCATAAGTATAAATAAAGTATTTTTTTTTTAAATCACTTCCACTCCCCATTAAAAATAAATAAATTAAAAAAATAAACATACTTGGTATGTGGTGAACTTGCCCTACATTCTTTCTATTATGGCCATAGCTATTATATTTTCAATTCACAAGAGTTCCTGTGCTGCCATAATAGTTTTGTGGACATCTCACATAAATTACATCTATGTACTTTTTTATGATTCACCTGTGAATAAATTCTGTGGATATCAAGTGTAATTAATTTAACATCTTCAGTTCATATCTTTATTATGATTATTATTATATTATTATTGTTTCTATAGCACCATTGATTCCATGTACATGAGAAGGGGTTACTTACAAATTAGAGATATCACATACAGTAACAATGACGGACTGATACAGAGGGGAGATGACCCTGCCCTTGTGGGCTTACATTCTACAGGATGGTGAGGAAGGACTTAGGCTACTTTCACACATGATCCGGCTATTTTTTGAAAAACTGGATCCGGTGAAATTTACCACCGATCCGTTTTTTTCTCATTGACTTGTATTAGCGCAGTATCACGCCGCATGGCCTCCCGTTTTTTTGCCGGATCCGGCATTAAATTTTAATTCCGGCGTCTGGAAAAAACATCTCTAGTAAAAAAAATTGTCTGCGGCAAATGTGGCGCTTCCAGCTTTTTGCTGCAATGGAAGTCTATGGGCGCCGGAATGCAGCAGGTCCGGAAAAAGATGAATCCGGTCACCGGATCCGGTTTTCAAGTCTGAGCATGCTCAGATCAAATTGGCCAGCCCCCAGGAATCGGATCCGTCGTAAAACGGATAAGAAGAAAACGGAAGAAACGGATGGAAAACTGATGAAACGAATCCGGATTTTTGCCTGACCCGCTAAATGGAAACCGGCGGTAAAGCAGATCAGTTTAATCAGTTTTCCCACATTTTATGCCGGATCCGGTTTTTCAAAAAATAGCCGGATCATGCCTGATGGAAAAACCTGATTTGTGAAAGTAGCCTTAGATGTTCACTTTGTTACACTCCAGAATTCCGTAATAGCATGTATCTGTGTGTTCATTGGTTTCTGGTATCATGTTCTACGTTGACAGTAGGCATTATACTTTTATAATATTTAAATAAAATGTGTTTTATATTAAAGTTAATCATGTTGCTTCTTCAATGATGCTGAAGGTAGATGACTGGGGAGACTTGTGTGTCCTAAACAGTGCCTTCACCCCCCCCTCCCCACCAAACCCATAAAAAATACACAGCCAGGCCTAGATGGGTTGAACAGGTCGGTCACAGTTTATTAATTAGCTGAGCAGAGAAGGGCAATTTCATTTCGTAAGGGGCGGCTCATGGCTGAGATCCTGTCCGTGATTGACAGGCGATTTAGCCAACGAGCGGTCACGAACCTTTGCCCTCCTCTGCTAATCTGCCACGGAGGATCATGTGTATAACCTACACAGGATTCCGACCCCCACCCATCACTATTAGGGCCTGTTCGACTCCATCCTGCAGGCCAGGCAAAAATATATCTAGTCCGATGTCCGTCAGGTGAACGCCGTTCCAGTCTTAATAATGCCGTGTTGTCTCCTTCCAGCTGGTGATGACGCACCACAATACCACATTTTTCCCTCACAAATTTTGCCATCCGCGCGTTGAACTTTTTTCTTACTCGTTCTATGGCTTTTTCATCTCTTGCACCCCGCCAGACGGCTCGTGGTATCATTTGTGACCACACCAATACTATATCCTAAAATAAACAGGCAAAACGCTCGATGTCCGTTGTCATCCATTTGTACAGATCAGCGATTTTACTCTTGCCAAAATCGTTACCAACGTGTAACACAATTATCACCGGGCATTTGACCCTCCTGGAGATGTAAACCAATTCTTGGAACACCTGCCGCCTTTGGAGGCCTCTTATCCCTCTCCAATTGACTTCTAGACCCGGGAAGCTTAGACTTTTTCCACCAGGCCGCAGCTCGGCCCTCTTTTCCGCCCAATAGACATACGAATGTCCTAAAACCCACACTTCAACTCCTGAAAGAGATAAAATGTGTTACTTCAGCAAATCAGGTCTTATGTTTCTAGCGAAGCATGCGGATCTGCGTCGACTCGTGGGTGAACTGCATCTGCGATCATAACGTGATGGGCGACTCTTAGAGGGGTGGTGAGAATGATCGCGGGAATCTTCAGAGGAGGATTGGCAAGACGTGTGGCGTCTACGCCTATGTCTGTTGTGGCTATGTGGGGTGTTAGGTGCTTGCGAATCCGCAGCCAGGGGTGGGTTACTGGCCATAGCCGATAACGCTGTGCTGTTAAGCCGCGTTGAGCTAATAGAGTTACGGATCACACTACTATTGTCGGGATATGGGATGGCGGGGGTTAATAAAATCTCTTTATTAGACATTTAGGCTGGAGTGGTTAATGTAAATGTGCTGTCGGTGTTTTGTGCTGTAACTGTGTTATTATACCACTGCAAAGTGCTCTGATTGGTCAGGTTAGACAGAGCAGAGCGCTCTACAGCGGTATTACAATGACCGCTGGAGGGGAAAGGAAGTCGCTGACCTGAACACCTAGATTTAACCCCTGTAGGTGTGGCCGCAGATACCTTCCCCTCAAAGGTCAATTGAAAGCTGGGCATCCTAATTAGTACATCACCGAGGGGAGTGGTGCCAGGGGGGTTGAATTGGGCACAGACCGTCTTTAACTAGCTTTTGTCTTATGGGCTCCCCAGTCAGAGGCACATTCCTTAGGCAGTACTGTGCCTGCCAGATATTTGGTATCGCTGTGTCCATAAAATTCCAGTTTATTAAAACCTAAAACAAATTAACCTATACAGTAATACAGTAAAGCTTTAGATTTGCCCTAATTGTATTGACCTAGAGTCACATATCCAGGTTATTTTTACCACAAAATTAATGTCATTAAAAACAAGCCCTAAAAAGCTTGGTGGAATTGCATTTGTTTCATCAATTCATCCACATTGGGATATTTTCCCGTTTTTTCAATACACTGTATGGATAAATACAATCTGCAATATGTCCCTGAAAAGAGCAAGTCCTTATACAGCCAAGTGGATAGAAATGTGAAAAAGTGTTATGGCTCTTGGAAGGAGGAGAGGGAAAGTGTATCAGTAAAGACGAAAATGACTGCAGTGGAGGCAAGGAGTTCATCCCAAAATTTCAGGGTGATACAGGAGGAGGGGGTGCAGTCAGGGGTGGTACAGGAAGAGGGGTTCAGCAAGGGTGATATAAAGAGAGGGGGTTCAGTTAGTCAGGGTGATACAGAGGGGGGTGGTGCAGTGAGAGATGATGCAGGGAGAGGGGATGCAGTCAGTCGTGGGTGATACAGAGGGGAGAGGACACAGGGGTGATACAAGGAGAGATGTCTGTCAGTCGGGAAATACAGGGAGAGGGGTTTCAGTCAGTCACGGGTGATATAGGGTGAGGGGGTGCAGTCAGGGTGATACAGGGGAAGGGGGCTCAGTCAGTCAGGGGTATTACAGGGGGAGAGCACTCAGGGTGATACAGGGGGTTGGCGGCACTGTGGTAATACAGGGGTAGAGGGGCTCAGGGTGATTCAGGGGCGAGGCGGTTCAGCATATGTGATACAGGGGAGGGGGCTCAGTGAGGGGTGATATGGGGAGGGGGTGCAATCAGGGGTGATATAGAGGGAAGAGGGTGCAGTCGGTCAGGAATGAAAGGAGAGATGAGGTAATGGGGCCCTCATTCATCTCTAAGGCTAGTTTCACACTAGCATTCGGCAGGGCTGCGGAGGGCTGCATACTGCCTCTGTGAAGCCCCGCCCACTGCCACACCTCTTAAGCTCCGCCTACGTCGGCATGCGTCCTGCGTACCCTATCTTTAACATTGGGTACGCATGCTATGTGTTGTGAACACTCTGGATCGGACTTCTGAGTTTGGGCTCCCTCTGGTGGCTGCTGATAGTAATGAAGATGCTTTGGCTAACAGAAGTCCATCACCTGGGGGCGATGAGTGGCGACCTGGTGGGACTGACTGGGGAGATATAAGTGAGCTACCTTCCCATGATCCTTGTCGGTGATTTGTTTCTTCTTGGTCCCTTTTGGAAGTCATTTGCTTCCTGCTCTGTCCTGCAACTTTCAGATAAGTTATTTGCTGTTTATTTCTGTGGCATTTGTTTTTGTCCATCTCAGTTTCTGCCCTTCTGGTGGAAGTACTAGCCAGGTTCCCCTGCGGGGGCTTGCGCTGGAGTCTGTCACTTTAGCCACTGTTTATGTATTTTCAATTATTTCAGTATCTGCTGATTTGCTACCAGTTCACTCCAAAGACAGTTTATGTATTTTCAGTTCCCTGTCATTTCAGTGTCTTCTAATTCGCTACCAGTTCACACCAGAGTGCTGATCTAGCGGGGGAGAGATTGCGTGGTCTCAGTATTTTTGCATATCAGACGTGTTGGAGTTTTTCTTAGAGTTTTTGCTGGATTGCAGACAGTATTCTGTCCTGTCCTGTTCTATCCAGACAGTTTGGGCCCCAGCTTTTGCTTGCTCTATTTTCTGCCTATGTTTGTATTTCATCTTGTCTCACCGCCAATATATGTTTGGGGGCTATCTATTCCTTTGGGGGCTCTACTCCGGGGCAGTTAGCTTTCCCCTTTCTCTCTTTAGGCTTAGTTAACACTCCGGCTGTGTCGAGGCGTCTAGGGCACCGTAGGCACGTCCCATGGCTGCTTCTAGTTGTGCTGTCAGTTTAGGGGTCTGCAATCCGCTAGTTACCAACCTCTCTGGGTGTCTGGTTGCCTAGGCTATTTTTGCTGCTGTCCTCCTCGGCTACCAAATCATAACACCATGTGAATGTATGTGGATGCCTGCGCATGCGTCGTTTTGACGCTGCACCGAGCTGCGTCGAACGCAACATGTTGCATTTAGTTGTGGTCGGAGCAGCATCAAAACGACGCATGCGCAGGCATCCGCATACATTCGCATGGCCTGTGTACCCAATGTTAAAGATAGGGATGCATGCCAACGTAGGCGGAGCTGAAGGAAGAGGTGCGGCAGTGGGCGTGGCTTCACGGAGGAAGTACGCAGCCCTCTGCAGCCCTGTCGAACGCTAGTGTGAAGCTAGCCTAAGGCCTCCTTCACATTTCAGTCGTGCGACGTCAGTCAAAATCCGCCAAAGTGTGAAAAAAACGGATCCGCCATTTTTTTTTGGTGGATCTGCTTTTTTCCCATTGACTTGCATTAGTGGCGGATTTTGACGGATGGTCGTCCGTTAGGTCCGTTTTTTGACGGATCCGCCAAAAATTTCCAATGTTCCAATGCAACATTTTTTCTGCTTGCCAAAATGGCGGACTATGGCGGATCCGCCGCATCCGCCATTTTGTATAATGGCCGCCTATGGGTGGCGGGCCCGCTGCCATCTGTCTTTGACGGAATCCGCCAGTGGATCCGTCGCTGCCATTGAAAACCATACCAAATGCTGACAACACTGTCCGGGGTCTCTCTCTCTCTCACTCCTCCGTGCCAGACATGCGTACCTGCACTTTCCGGGTTATATTCCGGGTTGCAAAGTTCATAGCGGATCCGTCAAAAAACGGATCCGTTTGCATCAATTTTTCACCTTTTCTGACAGATCCGCTATTTTCACACTTTGGCTGATTTTAACTGACGCCAAAAGACTGACGTGTGAAAGGGGCCTAAGTAACTCGGCCCCATCCCTTCTATCACCCCAGACTATAGGCCCTCCATTTACACTTACTCACAGTTAGGCTGTAAGGGGGGCCCATCTTCAAACATTGCAGCTGTAGCAGGGAGTCATCTAGTTTCCTCTGCTGCTTACACTGTGGGTGAGGGGACCTCGCATTATGGATGACAGCACTGTGCTGTACAGCCAGGGAGAAGAGGACACAAACAAAGGTAACACTGATTGGCTGTGCTGCGGCCAATCAGTGTTGGCCTTATCAAGAACTGCTCCACTCTCCCTGCTTGTTCATTGCAGGGAAGAGCAGAGACATAAAAAGCCATCAGGACGCAACAGCGCTCTACTTACAAATCATGAGCCGCAGTCTGCAGCAGGCGAGCGTGTCAGCTGTGTTATCAGTGATGCCCACACAGCTCTCTGAGCTCTGAGAGGAGTAGTGAGTAGTGAAGACGTACACGCTGGGAGGACGTTCAGCTCGCGGCTCCTCCCAGAGCTAGTCAGAGAGCAGTGTGGGCGTCACTGATAACATGGCTGACACGCTCGCCTGCTGCAGACTGCATAGCACTATTTGTAAAAGTACACTCTTGCATTCTGACGACTTTTTCTGTCCCTGCTCTGCCAATTAAGACAACAGGGGAGAGTGGTCGGTATGCACATTGCTAGCACATATTAATTATGCTCAGTGTGCCAGCAGATGTCAGTGCCTAGTCCCACCGGAGAATCCTCCGGTGGGTCATTCCGTCTCTGAGCAGCTCACTGTCTATGGACTATACACAGAAAGCCTGGTGTGGCGGGGTTAGCTTTCTCAGCTCTGCTTCATTCTAAATCTAAAAGCTCCGATTGTTGCAGATTCGCTGCACCCATTAATGTAAGTGATACATCATTGGATTCAGCTTGTCTTAGTCTACATCAGACTGCTCTCAGATGAGGTTGCAAAAACCTGGTGATGGATTCCTTTTAAAGGGAATCTGTCACCCCATTTTAGCCATATCAGCTAAAGATATGACTGAATAGTGCGTCCCATAGGCAACCTATCGGTATGTAGCTTATATCCTGATACCCCGTTTTGATGCAAAAATACCTTTGTAAACTTCATATTTTGGTATGCTAATCAGGACGGTCCGGTCCCGAGGGTAGCGTTTTCTCTCTTCTCCCCCCCTGCTCCTCGGCATCACTTGCGTATAGCCGTTCGTGAATCGCACAGACGGCGTTCGGCTTCCCGCAGTTGCGCTTTTCAAATTCCCCACGCGCATGCGCAGTGTGCTTTGCCCAACAGTGGGCAAAGCATAAAATCATTACAGCGCATGCGCAACTATTGTCCTTCACTTTCCTTGCCCCGGAAGTCGTCCAAGGCAAGCAGTCATTTCCGGGCAAGGAAAGAGTTGCGCATGCGCTGTAATGATTTTATGCTTTGCCCACTGCGCATGCGCGGGGGGAATTTGAAAAGCGCAATCGCGGGAAGCCGAACACCGTCTGTGCGATTCACAGATGGCCATACGCAAGAGATGCCGAGGAGCGGAGGGGGAGAAGAGAGAAAATGCCGCCCTCCGGACCGGACCGCCCTGATTAGCATACCAAAATATGAAGTTTGCTGTCGTCGCTGTTATCTTATTAACCCTTTCCTCCTCGGAATGTGGTACCAGAGAGAATAAGACACAAACCAAAGGGTGCGTCAATATACTCTACTCTTTATTGCTAATGAAGGGGCTTTTATACACCCCTGAAGCAGGAAGCGGAATTACCATATATGGCAGTTAATACAACTTATCATTAAAGCACGTAACATACTGTTTTCTAACCAAACTTTCCATCTTTGCCTTTAGCCCCTGATTTTCGCTCCTAGCACAGAGTATCTCTTTAGGTCAGGGGGAGTATTATCAAGGAAGGAACATTCTTTTCTTATCTTCCCTTCTGCTATGCCTCAGCTTCCCAAGGCCTTGAGAAGAAATACTGAATTTAACTCTAACATCCCCTCCTTTTTTTCCTTCATTTGATCAATACACATCTTCATATCCCCTCTTTGTCCTAGTACATCGTCTAATACACATCAAACAAATTTTAAAAACTAAATAGATAGCAAGACATATCAATAAAACCTGTAGGCCAGCTTGTATTATCCCAGTCAGCCATCCCCTATGCCTTTGAACCAATTTGCGGGGTTAAGAAAGGAGAAAGTATTTGCCCACCATAAATCTTGATTCTTCAGATTTGCCTCATCATATAGTTTCCTTAACTTTATGACATCCTCTAGCTTATGTTTAAGGGTTTAAAACACTAGAATTATCAATATAATGGCAACATGCAGGTCCAATAATCTGGCACATCCCTCCTTGAGCTGCAGTCAGGTAATCTAACACGAAGGTATGTTGGTTAGTAACAATAATTAGCTGGTTCTGTACTGCAAGGGACCCATTGAGGATATCTAATATATCCCATATTTGATCATCTAGGTAATCTGTGGATTCTACCAACTTATCCCACGTCTGAGTTATCATAGGGTAGATAAATAATGCACTGAAAAATTTATTTGCCATTCCCATCTCCACTATGTGTGGTCTCCCATTTGGGCGAGGTCTATTGTCTGCAGATCGTTTATGTAGTGTATATTTTGGAATGGACAATGGATCTAATCTATCTGGAGTAATGAGATAGGTGGCTGGTGTCAATCTAGCTAGGGTGCATTTCCCGGTGACTCCTACTGGAAGCCACTTAAATGCCTTGTCCCCACATACCCAATACATTGATGGTGGAAGGTTCCATATAGCTGAATGCTGTAATACTAATCGTTGTGCCAAATCTATAAACTTTGAAATATTACTCATCATGCACCATCCAGGCTTTTGTCCTAGTGGGGAGCAGTATCCTGCGGTAGGTTCTCCGCAGGTGGGAGTGTTCTTCTGATACCCTTTATCTGTATTACACCTCAGGTTACCTGGTTTGTTAGCACAAGTTTCATCATTTCCATTCTCAAAGAAAACATTATTTTCCCATTTATCAGTGTGTAGATATCGTTCTAATAGGGAGGGTTTGAAAGCATCTAAGCTTCCTGTAGTGACCCCAAAACTTATCTTTAACCCCTGTGTCGGTATTTCTCCCAAAGAGGTTATACTAGTTCTATTTCTGGGTACCCATGCCCCACCTTCAAAAAATAGATACTGTATTGGAATTATCTGTCCTGTTAGATTTCCCTGCCACCATGGAAAATCAGTCCAACCCACTACCGGTATTCCTACCGTAGTGTTCCAAAGTTTTTGAGTGCCATTGTTGCTTAATGTGTCTGAGCAGTTACCCCAAGAGTTAATCTCTTCCCATGAGACTGGGACTGCAAGAAATGGTAGACTGGTGGATGTCACCGGCGCATGTGTACAAATCCAACAGTTTGCAACAGGTTGGTTTTGTTTTTTTCAGTCCATCCACTAAAGCTAAGTGGTGTCTAATGAACCTGTTATCATCCCCATCTACACGGCTAAGTCTGTTCCAAGCATCCGTTACTGCAAGGATGCAAGCAAATGTCATTAGTAGCATCATTCCTCTTCTGGAGGCTCTCCAAGGATCTTCTTACAATGCGATGCGTGGATCCAAGTTTCCTTGCCTTGTAGCTTGACTGCGGTACTTGTCGTCAGTAGAACTTGAAAAGGTCCATCAAATCTCGGATCCAGACTCTTTCTCACGTGTCTTTTAATGACTACCCAGTCTCCGGGCTGCAAGCTGTGACTCCCAGGATCCTGGTTCGGATCTGGAAGAGAACTGAAGACATTATCATGTACTTTTTTGAGTCTTTTATGCAAATCCCTTACATATGAGCTTAATACATGGTTACTCATTTCCAGTGCTTGGGGAAAGAAACATCCTAAGCTAGGCACTTTGCCAAATAGTACTTCATACGGAGAAAGTCCAGTTTTTCTATTTGGAGTGTACCTTACTGAGTATAGGGCTAATGGTAAACATTCAGGCCAAGATTTCCCTGTTTCAGCCATGGCCTTTTGGATTTTTAACTTCAATGTCCCATTTAGTCTTTCTACTTTTCCACTGCTTTGTGGATGATATGGGGTATGAAAAGCTTGTTGAATTCCCAGAGCTGTCAAGACTTCATTCATTATTTCACATGTGAAATGTGTACCTCTGTCACTTTCGATCACCTCTGGTACTCCATACCTGCACACCACCTCCGCAAGCAGCTTCTTTGCGGTTGCCGCAGCCGTAGCCTTGGCAATCGGGAAATCCTCCGGCCAACCTGAGAATAAATCAATACAGACCAACACGTACTCCCATGATCCTGATTTTGGCAGCTGAATATAATCAATCTGCAGTCTCTGGAAAGGATAGAGGGGTCGAGGGGTGTGTTTGGGTGGTGTCTTGACTACCCTTCCCTGATTATGTGTAGCACATACCATGCATCCCTGGATCAAACCTTCTATACAGGTGGGGAAGCCTGGTGCTACCCAATGCTTCTGCATCACGCTCATTACAGCAGTTTTGGACTGGTGGGTTGACCCATGTAACATCTGGGCGACCGCAGGGTACAACGCCCTTGGAAGGCATCGACGCATCCCTCTTCCCCATACCCCATTTGCTTCATTCAGACATGCACCTTCTTTTTGCCACTTTTTACTTCCTCCTGGCGCACCTGAGCCTGCATCTGGGATAAGGCATCCTCCGACACAAAGGGATTTTCGGGAGCGCTTACCTGGTGCATCGTTACCCCTTGGAGTGGTCTACTGGCTGCTGTTTTTGCTGCTGCATCGGCCATTGCGTTTCCTTTACTCACCTGCTCAGTGCGTCTGGTATGTGCTTTAACTTTTATGACAGCTACTTCTTTTGGTAATTGTAATGCATCAATTAACTGCTGGACTGCGTCAGCATTTTTAATGGGATGTCCTGCTGCCGTCAGGAATCCTCTAGATTTCCAAATTGGACCAAAATCATGAGCTATACTGAATGCGTATCTAGAATCTGTGTAGATGTTAACAATTCTACCTTCAGCTATCTTACAGGCCTCGGTCAGAGCCTTAAGTTTCAGCCTCCTGGGCCGACTGATGTGGGAGCATTGGTTCTGCTTTGATCACTGCATTCAGGGAGACGATGGCATACCCGGTGTGGAAGGTACCTGAGTCATCTTGGTGGCGAGATCCATCTACAAAAAATTCAAAATCAGCATTAAGTCTCTCAGTTTCAAACACTGTGGGTAGACCTGCTGTTTCTTGTGCCATAAGCTGAACACAGTCATGAGGAATCTCCTCTCTTGGATCTTCTTTGTACAATACCGTACCTGACCCCTCCTTTAGATCCGAGAGAGGTAACAACGTGGCAGGATTAAGTGTGGTACATCTCTGCAAAGAAACATTTGGAGGCATTAAAAGTGCACATTGCAATTGAAGGTGACGTGCAGCTGAAAGGTGTGCCGGTTGCACCTGGTTCAGTATGGTATATACATCATGAGGTGTAAGTACTGTCAGTGGATGATCAAGAACGATATCTGACGATTTGTGAAGCAATAGTCCTACAGCATGTACTGCCCGTAGACAGGATGGGGCACCTCTAGCCACTGCATCTAGTCTTCCACTGAAATAGGCTACAGGCCTTTGATTGTCACCATGTAACTGAGTCAATACCCCTGCCGCGTGTCCCTGCTGTTCGTGGAGATACAATGTGAATGGTAGTTCATAGTTGGGGGTTCCTAGCGCTGGAGCTGCCACAATCTTGTTTTTGAGAGAATAAAAACAGTCTATACCTTCAGGAGTTAGTTTAAAAGGCACAATGGTGATACAGTCATAGAGAGGCTGCATCCTGCAGTATGAAAACCAGTCCAAGAAATATCCTAAGAGCGGCAACATTAACAGGCATAGGAAAGTTCTGTACAGCTTCTTTGCGAGCGCTGGTCAGATGTCGCGCCCCCAGTGTAATGCAATGTCCCAAAAAGATAACTGAAGATTTACAGAATTGCAGTTTATCCTTTGACTCTTTACATCCAGCTTGGTACAAAAACAACATGAGTGATATTGTTGCAATACGACACTGTTTCCTGGAGGGGGCACAAATCAGTAAGTCATCAACATATTATAAAAATAACATTGGCAAAATCAATAACTGTGAACCAAGCAGCATCCTGAGATATCTGGAACAAAAGTGTATATATATTGTACCAGCCAATACATAGAGAGTTAAATCTCGTAGTTGAAGGGGGAAGCTGGAGTTTTTTTTCTGTTAAGGCTACTGACAAGAACCTAGCTGCAGGCCTGCTGCCGAAGGTGGGGGCTAGGTTTTAACATCACTTGCTACCAGTTTCTGTGATCTGCTGAGCTATAGCCGACTCTTGAGCTGAACTTAAGAGGATACTGTCTCTGTTGGGGCAGTATTGCACCTGGCTTTTTAATTTGACCATGGCTGGCTGCACCCTTAATCTGCCCACATCTGTTTTATCTGAAGCCCAGAAATCATGCGGTATCACACCTTCTAACATTGAAGGAAATTCATTTATGTCCTCTATACTAGCAACGTCTAGCGACATGATTTTACAAAGAGTGCTCGGCTTCAATCCTGGTGTCATAGTGACAGTTCCATCAGGATAATACTCAATATGTGCTTGCAATTGTGACAACACATCACTTCCTAAAAGATTACATTGACTCCGTGGTGATACCATTAACTGTGTGTGTACAGTGGTTCCTTGAATCTGCAGGGGAATCTTTTTAGTGACGGGGAGCAGGATAGATGGAGAGTTGTAAGGAGTCGCTATAACATGGTGGGAGAAATCACTTTTCCCAAATGGCCAGTCCTCTTCTGTAACTACTGAATTGTCTGCCCCCGTGTCCACTTGGAACTCAACCTCATATCCCCCTGGTGTTCACCTGCACTGTGCAATTAGGAGTGGGGGGGTAAGGAGACAAGGGGGTTCATGTGCAAGCTACCTCTTTTTGCCTGCGCTAAATCATGTTGTGCCCCCTGTGCTATTCTCGCTAGATCCTCTGCTTTAACTGATCTCCAATCTGGTCTACTTACTTTCAGCTTTTCTTTGTCACTTCCTTTTTTTTTTTTTTTTTAACCTGTCTATCTTTCTTCTCACGTACTCTGACCTTCTATTCACATGCCTAGCCCTTCGATTCTTACGTACTGTGTCTATTCCAAAAACCTATTCAACAAAGGTGATTAGAAATCTGAAAACTACTGCACTCTGGCTCTGCGTCTCTATGCTGAATGCCTGATGGGAGGGGTAAGTCGGGCCGCTGCGCAGTTTGTCAGTGTGCTCTCCCTCAGCCTTCAGCTTTCTTATCTGTAGAGTGACCTTGGTCTAAAGCAAAATGCCATCTCGCTGCTGCCAGCACTTATCTCTGCTTGCTGTCACTGACTTCTGCATTGTCAGGTCCGGTCCTACACACATAGCACTTGTATGTCTCATCTATCAGTCTATCGTATCTAGCTTCATCTGCCAATTTCCCTTCTTCTAAGCGCTTGCAGATCCTGTCTAGTTGCTTTATTAGAGCCAACTGCTCTGTAGGGCTCCATGGTCTGTATAACACTACTGTCCGGGGGGAGGCAGACAGGAGGGTAAATCAGTCATCCCTGTTTTTGTCAGTCTGTAACGTCCGTCTCCTAATTCTTCAGTCTTTTCTTCTAAGTAATCACACGCACTCATCCACAGGTTCACTGTTTTCAACAGTCCTTTGTCTCTCAACCATCCATGATGTGAGTTAAAGAACCTTTTCCATTTATCACTGTTCAATTCTCCGTTTTCATTCATGCCTGCTTTTCACAATCTCTGCGCACAACTAAATCTTTAGCAGAAATGCCTTCCTTGGCATTTTGGTCCCCCATTTTTCTATCTCCTCACCTAGAAGAGATTCTCTTGTCACCAAGACAAGTTTGTCACCAAGACAATTGCGTCACCAAGACTCTGTCACCAAGACAATGGGCCACAAAGGTTTCTGAACCATTTCACTGCTCGCTCTCCAATATTTGTACGCCAACCAAATAAACAATCCAATCACACAGACACCAAGACAAAACCACAACACAATCATTGGATCCATACTGTCATTATTCAAAGGAGGAAAGGCAGGACTGACAATTAATCTGAGGGTCTACTGGTTCAAAGGGACCTGAGCCAGGAATACCTGTGATTTACCTGGAAAGCCGACCGCTCGGGGAGGAGGGAGTCCACTATACAGTGATATAGATTTTAGGTAGAATATAATAAGTATTCTTACCCCAGCGCTGTATGTATATCACCAACAGAAGGCTCCGCTCATCCCACGTATCCGGACCTTTCAGGCTTCCTCAGAATAGAATAACTCAGTCCCCCGTTCGGGCGCCAGCTGTCGTCGCTGTTATCTTGTTAACCCTTTCCTCCTCGGAATGTGGTACCAGAGAGAATAAGACACAAACCAAAGGGTGCGTCAATATACTCTACTCTTTATTGCTAATGAAGGGGCTTATATACACCCCTGAAGCAGGAAGCGGAATTACCATATATGGCAGTTAATACAACTTATCATTAAAGCACGTAACATACTGTTTTCTAACCAAACTTTCCATCTTTGCCTTTAGCCCCTGATTTTCGCTCCTAGCACAGAGTATCTCTTTAGGTCAGGGGGAGTATTATCAAGGAAGGAACATTCTTTTCTTATCTTCCCTTCTTCTATGCCTCAGCTTCCCAAGGCCTTGAGAAGAAATACTGAATTTAACTCTAACATTTACAAAGTTATTTTGGCATCAAAACAGGGGTATCAGGATATGTGATACATACCGATAGGTTACTTATGGGACGCACTATTCAGTCACATGTTTATCTGATATAGCCATAATGGGGTGACAGATTCCCTTTAAAGAAATCCACACTTGAAATTTTATAAAAATCAGTTGCAACTGCAGTAGGTGGGACAATGCACTCATCTCTCTTCTTCTTTATTTGCTACCTGCCTCCTGTCTGATTGATAGGTCACTCTTTGTTCATTGCTCTGTTTCCTCTAGCGAGATCTTTCATCAGCATGTTATTGCTTGGCTTTCACAGATTGATAGCTCGGCTCTCGCAATGTCATCCGGGCCTTTCTGCACATGCACTACCCTGGGCAATGACGGCACTTGTACGAGAACTTGCTATAAAAGCAGGTCGCTGAAAGAAGAGTGACTCGGCAGGCGGTGGGCAGGGAATAGGTAGAGAGGCAAGTTCATTGTCCCACTTCACTGCATTTGACACTCATTTGCATAAGATTTCAATGATGGATTGCTCTAAAACAGCAAAAAGGATTTCTACAAGCGAGGTACTTGGTCTATTTTAAAACCAAAATGACTGCAATACTCTTCTATGTTTGGAAAATGTACTGGCCAAGTTGGTGCCTGGATTTTCCAGGAAAGGTAAGATGTCTGGAAAAAGCATTGTAAAAACTGTCTTATTTCCCACCTTTTCTGCCGTTAAAATCTTTGCGATCGCTTTAACAATAATACATCTCTGAATCCAAGAACTGAAAGGGAAAATAATCTTAAGACAGCACTGAGGAGATATGCAACATCTTGACAGAACTCCTTGTGTTTATCTACCTATTGCCATACTGGGGTTAAAGTGCCCCCCTTTTCTTCATGAGAATTTGATGCATGTTATGCGCCCCTGTCTCAGGGAGCTAGTAGACATCTGTGTTACACTTTTTTTGCCACTATCGCTGTAGGACTGCAGCATATTTAATTGCAATTTTTGAAAATCATGACAAAATAATTAAGTTGTCATTGCAATAGCAGCAAAGAAAAACTGCAGTGCTGTCACAATGTGAATGCAGCTTTATAGGGAAAAATCTGAAAAACTGCATATCACAATCACAAAAGTATATGTTAAATTACTATGAGGTGGTCATTATTTTGCTCTAATATCCTGTAACACATCTAAAAAAACAAAAAAGCCGACATAGGGTTAACAAAGGACTGGAAAAGTAAGTGGTAGTCATGAAAAGCAGCTGGAGGGTCAGTCCTTAACTAAGTCACATGATTGTGTATAAAAAGAGCATGTGAAAGAGGCAGAGTCTCTCAAAGCAAAGAAGTTCACCAATGTGTGAACAACTGTGTTTAAAAATGGAATTGAATTAAAAATACAAAAACTTTGAATATCCCACCATGAAAAGCCTGCATCTCTGATAGTATGGGGTTGCAGCTTACACATCTTGAAAGGCACTATCAATGCTTAACATTATATAGAGGTTTTAGAACAAGAGTAGGGAATGTCTGGGCCATGGGGCTGATATGACCTGTGGTATAATTCCATTTGGCCCACAGGCAAATTCACGGTGGGTCACAGTGCTTGGTCGCAATTTTCCGGCCACCAGCCCATTAATTTTGCTGCAGAACGCCCACATTCTGGTCTAACTTCCACAATGGCCAATGCTAGGAAATTTATTGTGAGTAGTGTAAGCCTGATTCAGCACCCGCCGTTGTGATGTATATAGCAAATTCAGTGTATCTTATAAGATGTATGTACAGCAGTCTATATATCCTATGCAATATATATATATATATCCACAATTTGCATGGTTTCAGGCGCTCCCTCAGAACACATCTGTTCAGAGCGGTCTATCACATGCACTAATCAAAGTCATTCTATGTGTAAGTGTGTGTGTGTAGCCCATTCACTATCTCCATCCATCCTTCACTCCCTCAAGATGGCTGGACCATCATTGTAAATGCACCATTGTATATAAACACCTGTACTTTGTATCTCCCCCACCTCATTGTAGATTGTAAGCTCTCATGAGCAGGGTCGTCTTATTTTGCTTTAATTATTGTATTGTTAACGTTGTTACTTATGACTTGTGTTTTGAAACTGTTAAACTGTAAAGCGCTGTGGAATATGATGGCGCTATATAAATAAAGATTATTATAAAGATTATATATATATATATATATATATATATATATATATATATATATATATACAGTACAGACCAAAAGTTTGGACACACCTTCTCATTTAAAGATTTTTCTGTATTTTCATGACTATGAAAAATTGTACATTCACACTGAAGGCATCAAAACTATGAATTAACACATATGGAATTATATACTTAACAAAAAAGTGTGAAATAACTGAAATTGTGTTATATTCTAGGTTCTTCAAAGTAGCCACCTTTTGCTTTGCACACTCTTGGCATTCTCTTGATGAGCTTCAACAGGTAGTCACTGGAAATGGTCTTCCAACAATCTTGAAGGAGTTCCCAGAGATGCTTAGCACTTGTTGGCCCTTTTGCCTTCACTCTGCGGTCCAGCTCACCCCAAACCATCTCGATTGGGTTCAGGTCTGGTGACTGTGAAGGCCAGGTCATCTGGCGTAGCACCCCATCACTCTTCGTCTTGGTCAAATAGCCCCTACACAGCCTGGAGGTGTGTTTGGGGTCATTGTCCTGTTGAAAAATAAATGATGGTCCAACTAAACGCAAAACCGGATGGAATAGCATGCCGCTGCAAGATGCTGTGGTAGCCATGCTGGTTCAGAATGCCTTCAATTTTGAATAAATCCCCAACAGTGTCACCAGCAAAGCACCCCCATACCATCACACCTCCTCCTCCATGCTTCACGGTGGGAACCAGGCATGTAGAGTCCATCCGTTCACCTTTTCTGCGTCGCACAAAGACACGGTGGTTGGAACCAAAGATCTCAAGTTTGGACTCATCAGACCAAAGCACAAAATTTCCACTGGTCTAATGTCCATTCCTTGTGTTCTTTAGCCCAAACAAGTCTCTTCTGCTTGTTGCCTGTCCTTAGCTGTGGTTCCCTAGCAGCTATTTTCCCATGAAGGCCTGCTGCACAAAGTGTCTTCTTAACAGTTGTTGTAGAGATGTGTCTGCTGCTAGAACTCTGTGTGGCATTGACCTGGTCTCTAATCTGAGCTGCTGTAAACCTGCAATTTCTAAGGCTGGTGACTCGGATAAATTTATCCTCAGAAGCAGAGGTGACTCTTGGTCTTCCTTTCCTGGTGCGGTCCTCATATGAGCCAGTGTCTTTGTAGTGCTTGATGGTTTTTGCAACTGCACTTTGGGACACTTTCAAAGTTTTCCCAATTTTTCGGACTGACTAACCTTCATTTCTTAAAGTAATGATGGCCACTTGTTTTTCTTTACTTAGCTGCTTTTTTCTTGCCATAATACAAATTCTAACAGTCTATTCAGTAGGACTATCAGCTGTGTATCCACCAGACTTCTGCACAACACAACTGATGGTCCCAACCCCATTTATAAAGCCAGAAATCCCACTTCTTAAACCTGACAGGGCACACCCGTGAAGTGAAAACCATTCCCGGTGACTACCTCTTGAAGCTCATCAAGAGAATGCCAAGAGTGTGCAAAGCAGTCATCAAAGAAAAAGGTGGCACCTTTGAAGAACCTAGAATATAAGACATAATTTCAGCTATTACACACTTTTTTGTTATGTATATAATTCCACATGTGTTAATTCATAGTTTTGATGCCTTCAGTGTGAATTTACAATTTTCATAGTCATGAAAATACAGAAAAATCTTTAAATGAGAAGGTGTGTACTGTGTGTGTGTGTATTAGTGTTGAGCGATACGATAATGCAAATATCGGCTATCGGCCGATATTAGCTCTATCGGCCTTTCGATAATTCGTTTCGATATTTTCGTCATATCGAATACCGGAATCGGATTTGTCACTGTCACTGTCTGTGTCCGTCGGTCGGGTCTGTCACTGTCAGTGTCCGTCGGTCGGGTCTGTCAGGAGTCAGCGGCACTTACCTGGCAGAAGATCTCCGGCGGTCACAGCCTGGACTGCTTCATGGCCGCCATCCTCTTCTCCCCGGCGGTCACATGCAGTTTCTCTCGATAACTGCAGTGACTGCTGGGTAATCCCGGCCGTAAAGCAGTCAGTCCGATGACGTCACCGCCGGGGAAGCTGGTAATCAGCTGTGCTGCGCCGGGATGTCAGGCTCTGCCTGTCATTGCGATGTAGCAGAGCTGGATCGCCGTGGGACTATCGTTACTATGGACTGCGTCGGACAGGTGGTATACTGTTGGTTTTTTTTTTTTCTTTTTTTACAGGAGATCGATGGCGTCGCAGGAATGAGAGTATAATAAAAGAAATGAAAACTGTGTTGTCTCTTTTATTTCATTAAAATACTTTTTTCTTGCTTTGTCTTTTTTTTATGCATTTAATAACTTTGGGATTAATAATGGATCGGTGTCTTATTGACGCCTTTCCATTATTAACCGGGCTTATTGTCACCGTGCAATCAACGGTGACATTAACCCCTTATTACCCCGCTTGCCACCGCTACAGGGCAAGTGGGAAGAGCCGGGTAAAGTGCCACAATTGGCACATCTTTTGATGCGCCAAATGTGGGGCTGCTGTAGCCTGGTATTATCAGGCTGTTGAGGGCCAAAATCCATGGGCCTTGACAGTCTTTTAATACCAGGCCGCAGCAGTCTGCATTTTACTTGGCTGGTTAACAAAAATAGGGGGACCCCTACGCCGTTTTTTTTTCGAGGGGATCCCCTATTTTTGTTAACCAGCCAAGCTAAGCAGACTGCTGTGGCCTGGTATTATCAGGCTTGCAAGGTCCATGGATTTTGGATCCTTACCAGCCTGAAAAACCAGGCCTCAGCGGTCTGCTTCATCTGGCTGGTTAACAAAAATAGGGGGGACCCCACGCCAATTTTTTTCGAGGGGATCCCCTATTTTTGTTAACCAGTTCCCTCTGACGTCACTGATTGTGTCCCTGGCTGACCTGAAGTGAAAGTGGAAAGCAATCAATTAAGCTTTCCACTTCCTCTCCTGTCAGCCAGGAGAGGAACTCATTCATTTGGGGGTTTACTGTGAGGCTGCAGCATTAGCTGCGGTCCCTGCAGTAAACATTAACCCTTTCTGAAGGATTACACCGTGGGACCTGACTGTACATCGGATTGGTAAGAATAATTTTGCTTTATTATTTTATTTTTATTACAGGAAATGGTTTTAGCAGGAAAATAAAATATGGTCAAAAACTGTGTGATTATTTCATTAAACTTCTTTTTTATTAAAGTGTGTGTGTTTGATTTTTCTTTCATACAATAGGATTAATAATTGATAGTTGTCTAATTGACAGCTCTCAATTATTAACCTGGCTTAAAGTGACCTTTCAATTGCAAGGTCATTTTAACCCCTTATTAACCCATTCGCCACCGCTACAGGGCAATGGGAATAGACGGGCAAAGTGCCAGAAAGGGCAAATCTAATTAGAGATTTGCCCTTTCTGGGGTGTCTGGGGGCAGATGTTAGTAGCCGGGGGGGGCCAAAAATAATGGTCCCTCTCTGGGCTATTATTATCTGCCCCCACTCACTGGCTTTGTCTGTCTGGTTGAGAAAATAGGGCGGGAGCCCACGCATTTTTTTTTCAGCAATTTTACACCTCATATATATATATACATGTCATTCAATTTGTGACACATTATATATATATATATTTATATTTATAGTTCATACACTTCTACATAGTATAATAGCCGCTAATTCAATTGCCGGCTTTTGTGAAAATGCAGAACCCGACATGAAATGACACTTGGTTTACATAGAGTTAACCATGTCTTTTCATGTAGTTTGATATCTGATTTGCACAAACAATTACATGAGTGTAAGTGTGCAAAATTTCACACCTGTAGGGGTTAATTAAAGGTGTAAATTCGTAGCAAAAAAGTCCGTTTTTTTTACAACGAATTTACACCTTTAATTAACCCCTACAGGTGTGAAATTTTGCACACATAGACTGATGTAATTGTTTGTGCAAATCAGATTGCAAACGACATGAAAAGACATGGTTAACCCTATGTACACCAAGTGTCATTTCATGTCGGGTGCTTCTGTCTTTTCACAGAAGCCGGCTTTACCCGGCAATTGAATCAGAGGATATTTTACTATGTAGAAGTGTATAAACTATACATATATGTATATATATATGTCACAATGACATGTATATATATATATATATGTATTCTATGTGTGTATATTTAGTGTTTACAAGGAAATAAAGGTTTTTTTTTTATTTCGATATTTTGTTCCCATAGACTTACATTGGACTTCCGCAATCGGAATCGGATATCGACGATATTTAGTGCTATCGGCGATACAATTTCGATACGATATTTTTAGATATCGAGCAATATCGCTCAACACTAGTGTGTATATATATATATATAATATATCAGTCTCAGTGTATTCTATATGCTGTGTATTCAGCTGTCTCCCTGAATCAAATGGGACATATTTACAGCAGTCTCAGTGTACCCTATGGGATGTGTACCCTATGGGATATTTACCCAGCAGTCTCACCTTATTCTATGTGATGTATATACAGCAGTCTGTTTATCCTATTCAATATTTACAGCAGAGTCACTGCTAAGTGATGTGTATATACACTGTGTTCCAAATTATTATGCAAATAATATTTTCTCAGATTTTCCCAAATTACCTATATGAATTGCAGTCGTAATTTTCCAGTCAAATAACTATTAGAGACAATTGAAAGGTTTTTGTAGAAACTGCCTATGATAACAGTATATTTTTAAAAAAATAAAACACTCAAACTGCACTCAAAATGCATGTTCCAAATTATTATGCACAGCAGAGTTTTCAACCTTTTCATTTTAATAAAGAACAATAAAATGGTCATTTGTGAAATTATAAGCATTAGCAGGTTATTACAAACTGAAATCAAACAGTTTTCAACTCAAACCTTTATTCTAGGTGATGTTACATTTGCACATAGGACCCCTTGTTGGAAAGAAGCTTCTGAACTCTCTCATCCATTGAATTTGTCAGGTTTTGGATGGTTTCTGCTTCAATTGTTTTGCATGAGGACAGAATACCCTCCCGGAGCTGTTGCTTAGATGTGAACTGCCTCCCGCCATCATAGACACTCCTTTTGATGATGCTCCAGAGGTTCTCAATGGGGTTAAGGTCAGGGGAGCATGGGGGCCACACCATAAGTTTGTCCCCTTTTATGCCCATAGCAGCCAGAGATGCAGATGTGTTATGTGCAGCATGAGACGTTGCATTATCAGGCATGAAAATGATCTTGCTGCGGAATGCACGGTTCTTCTTCTTGAACCATGGCAGGAAGTGCTGTTTGAGAAACTCAACATACACTATGGAGTTCATCTTACCCTTCAGGGATCCTAAAGGGGCCGACAATCTCTCTCCCCATGATTCCAGCCCAAAACATTACTCCACCTCCTCCATGTTGGCGCCGTAGCTGTGTTTGTATGGGGTGTCCATCAACCAGCCATCCTCCACTCCATCCATCTGGACCATCGAGCGTTGCACGGCACTCATCGGTGAACAAAACAGTTTTGAAGTCAGTCTTCATGTATTGTTTGGCCCACTGGAGCCGTTACTGCTTGTGTGCAGTGGATAGAGGAGGTCGACAGGACGGCTTACGCACAGCTGCAAACCTCTGAAGGACCCTGCATCTTGTTGTTCGGAGGACGTTGGAGGCACCAGCAGCTTCAAAAACTTGTCTGCTGCTCTGACAAGGCTTTTTTGCCGCTGCTCTTTTAACCTGACGTAATTGCCTGTAGGAAAGAGTCCTCAATTTTCCCTTATCAGCACGCACACGTGTGTACTGTGAATCAGCTACATACTTCTTGATTGTGCGATGATCACGATGAAGTGTCTTGGCAATGTTGATTGTAGTCATGCCTTGACCTAAACACTCCACAATTTGTTGCTTCTCAGCAGCCGACACATCCTTTTTCTTTCCCATTTTGGCAGAAAATGTAGGCTGCTTAATAATGTGGGACAGCCTTCTTAAGTAGTCTTGCCTTTCATTGGACACACCTGCCAAACTAATTAGCACAGGTGTCTGCAATTGCTTACAGTGATATAAAGAGCCCTGACACACATCACCATCAATGAGTTTAACTGACAAACAAAAAAATTCTTACCTTATCACTCCTAAACAATTTTTGCATAATAATTTGGAACACAGTGTATAGCACATATATAGCATAGCATATATAGCATATATATAACCTCATTGTATACTATGTGCTGTACAAACAGCAGTCTTAATGTATTCTATGTGATGTGTTTGTGTGTCTGTGTCTATATAGCAGTCTCGGTGTATCAGTCACATGATATGTGTCATATATTCTGATGTGAATTAAATATGGCTATAGAGATTTCCAAATCATTGTATTCTTATCTTCTTTACATTTTCCAGAGCATTACAACTGTTTTGGATTTGGGGTAGTATAATCATCATGCTTTAACTCACCTGAAAAATATATTAGAAATCTGATTGATAAATATTGCAACATACTAACTTTAATACAAACAAAAACCCTAGTTGCATATCAAGCCAAGGGGTGAACAAATCCACCGTGGTAGTCCACTAGAACAAGAAAAATTACCTACTCCAAAGAATACTTAGAATCAGGAGAAACAAAGGAGCACATAGGTTTATGAAAATATCAAATCACTATATTAACAGCACAAATCTGTATACATATGGTCAAGTATTATAGGACATACCAAGGCAGGTAGATGGCGCTGCAACAAAGCATATGCGGCAGTGACAATGTTAGTGGCATGTGGCTACTTTGTAATCCAAATGAGCAAACTGGTCAGTGTACAATACACATACCAACAAATTAAGGTAACCACTGTGCCATGAATCTCAAGCAATTGTCATAAGACATCAGTGTAGCGTAAAGTGCTAATGCAGATAAAAAATATGACACATAATGCTCAAAGAGTTATTGCACATGCCCAATATATGATGTCACAGCCAGGATCCAATTGCTACACATAAAAAGAGGATTAAGCAGTGTGCAGTAGGAAGGTAAATGAACACCTGAGGATGGCAATAATGTGATATAAGTCACGAGTAGCGCATGGAGTGCATGTAGGCGCTTACCCAACACAGGCCACCTCATGAGATCCCCTGAACACATGCTTAATAACTGAGATAATCCCACACCAAGATAGACACATCAGAACATCAAATCACATAGCCTGGTGAAAAGTAATAAGGTGATTGCAGCAAGTAAGCGTCTTACCAGGAACTGATGAGAATAGCTCCCGCCTACACGGCAGTCCAGTCCCAGGGAGGTGGCTTGTGTTGGGGTGAGCGCCTACTTGCACTCCATGCGCTACTCGTGACTTATATCACATTATTGCCATCATCAGGCGTTCATATAATATAATACTTGACCATATGTACAGTTAGGTCCATAAATATTTGGACAGAGACAACATTTATCTAATTTTGGTTCTAGACATTTGGTTCTAGACATTACCACAATGAATTTGAAACAAAACAAATCAGATGCAGTTGAAGTTCAGACTTTCAGCTTTCATTTGAGGGTATCCACATTAAAATTGGATGAAGGGTTTAGGAGTTTCAGCTCCTTAACATGTGCCACCCTGTTTTTAAAGGAACCAAAAGTAATTGGACAAATGACTCCAAGGCTATTTCATGGACAGGTGTGGGCAATCCCTTTGTTATGTCATTCTCAATTAAGCAGATGAAAGGGCCGGAGTTGATGTTCAACCCTTCAAATTAAACGTTACAATCTGCACTTGAATTCTGTTGTAGAGGTTTCATTTCAAATCCAATGTGGCGGCATGCAGAGCCCAACTCGCGAAAATTGTGTCACTGTCCAAATATTTCTGGCCCTGACTGTATACAGATTTGTGCTGTTAATATAATGATTTGATATTTTCATAAACCTATGTGCTCCTTTGTTTCTCCTGATTCTAAACATACTAACTTTGAATTATTTTATTTATATATTATAATATTTTTTTTCTTTTATTTTTCCCAGAGATGGTTAGAACCCAACAAACCAATACGAAAACAACTGAAGGGTGAGTCAGATTGGTCCGTAGCCTGGCGGACATTTTTGGTTGCTGCATAATTTCTTTTTTTCATTTATCAATAACTGTCGTCACGTCATATGCTTACATTTATTGAATCTGTTTTCTTGCTCTGTATCTTTATTCCAGGAGGTTTTCCTTGTAGTCTGATATTTAGAGTACGATTTTTTATACCAGACCCAAACACTCTACAGCAGGATCAAACAAGGTAATTTTGTTTTAATGACATTACTACATTTCCTTTTTGCTTCCTTTTCCATGAACTATTTGTCAGTAGAAGGCTGATCTAAATGCATTATTTTGGATATGATACGTTTGTGTCCTGTATGCTACTTTATTAACATTTTTATTATTTTAGTGTTCTGATGCTTGCTGTTTGATCAATCTGATGCACATAAATTTGAAGTACAGTTAAGTCGTTTAGTCTAAGTGTACTCCAGCTATTGGTTGGCTTGCTTTTTACCATAATTGTGCGCCAAAATATTGGTAAATCCTCTACCCTTTTTGAGACAAAGCACAGAGGGGGGAATATTTATCAATCTAAATGTGCAAGAATTCTGTGCCAAAAACCGTCCTTCACAACGTGCTCTATATTTGTGTTTTAGACACTTTTTGCACTTAGGCTGGTTTCACACTAGCGTTTTATCGCGCAGCGCATCGTGCGCTATCGGTCGCATGTGCAATGGTCCCCTATCTTTAACATGGCAGGCGCAGGGTCTAGCGCTTGCACACGTTCATCAGCGTTTTCCTGCGCTGCGCATTTTTCAGGTGTGCGCCCAGACGCGCTAGACGCTACATGTTGCATTTTTTGTTCCGCACAACCTCGTTAAAAAGCGCATGCGCACGTGCGCACGGTATGCGCAAAAAAATAACATTGCTGTCTATGGGGGCGCTGGCGTGCGCATGGCTGTGCGTACGTCAGCGCTTATGCGCGCATGCAATTTTTGAGTAAACAATGTCTAGACACTTGTTTAAACCACCCCCTACACAAGCAACATTGTTTGTGAGGAGTGTAGATAAAAGAAGGAGCTCCTAGGAGCACCGCCACCACTTCTCCTAGGAGCACCGGCACCACTTCTTCTCCTTCTAGGAGCACCGCCACCACAGAGCATCAGAGGGGTGACCCACATTCCCTCTTTTACTCATCAAGGCCACGGTCCACCAGCTCAAGGCGGTCGAGCAATGTAAGGCGGTCACACAATGGAAGTCGGTCCAGGCAGGAGACTCCTGCCCCAAAGAAGCAAAAAAAAAGACTTTATTTGTCCATCCCCCTCTCCTCCTAATGTGTCTCACCCTGCCTCTAGTTCCATCCCTGATCTCCCATCCCCCACTACTTTTGTTGCCCTTCCCTAGAGCCCCTTCCTCGCTTTCCAGCCGTTCCTCGTCTCTCCACGCCCCAAAGTATCTCAATCTTCCCCCAAACGTCCTTCACAATAATTTTTTTTTTTTTTTAAATAAATGTGCAATTCTGATTTCACAAAATACTGTTTGATTAATGTGTCTTTCGGCGCCGTACACACACTGCGCCATACACTTTGCCTTTTTGACAAAACACTCCAGGAATGACACGTTTCTTGTGTCATTCCTGGAGATATGTGTAGTCAAAAACACAAATATATGACTCGTATTTTCCCACCTGTCTCTTCAGTCTGCTAATATTGCACAGACTGAATAGAGGATGGTGTTGAGTGCAAGGCATATCTATTGTTACCTTGCCAGGTATCATAAAAAGTTAATTGAGTATGGTGTGTTTTTACCATCATTTAACTATTTGTGATACAAGGCCAGGGATTCTAGATATACCTTGCAATTAACCACATCCTCTATTCAGTGTGTGTTGAATAAACTGAGGAGATGATGGTGAAATTACACGTTATATGTACAATACCCTGGCCTTGTATCACTACTATCACACCTGGGCAGGTGAATACACATGAGTTTTAACCTGCAGCATCTCTTCAGTATGCATATATTTCAAGCATACTGTAGCAATGCTGCAGTTTATAACTCATGTGTGTTCTCCTGCCCATGTGTGATACATTCTGAAGTGAGAATGTGTTATTTTGGGCGTCCTCACTTCAGCATGACACCAGGCCTGGGGATTGTAGAAGTTGTATAAACTTTATTATCTCTCCAGTCTGCGTTCAAAATCAAGCCACAGTGATGATACTACAAATAATATTTATAGTCACATGTTCAGGTGTAATAAAGAGTGACGGATTCTAGTGCATCCCCAAATCACTATTTGTAACATCAGGCCAGGTGACACAAATATTAGTTATTTTATCTCCACCGTCGCTGCAAATTGAACCCAAACTGGAGAGATGATAAAGGTCATACAACTTGTGTATGTTTGTGTGTGTATGCATAGTCACCTGGTCAGGATTACTAGTAAATTCATGATGCACAAAAAACACAGCATCATGAATTCACTGGTAAACCTGGCCAGTTGATTATTGTATTTGAGTGTAAAAACACAGAGTGCACTTGGTACAGGTATGAAAACAGGTATTTTATTAACATACACACAAGAAAACATTTCTCTTTCACCCATGACAGCACCACGGAGAGAGGGGGATCCGCCCAT